>JAPFBL010000462.1:0-386005 GCA_026182355.1 Hermatobates lingyangjiaoensis | reverse complement strand
GAAAACATGTAAAAACTAGTCAACATTGTTACAGTTTTTCTACATTCAGAAATAAGTGTACTAACTGTGCAAATTGATTGAAATATGGTGTAACTACTCATGTTTGATATATTTTTCAACTCTTTTACGAGTGTCCTAAAAGTGCCACATGTTGAAAACATGTAAAAACTAGTCAACATTGTTACATTTTTTCTACATTCAGAAATAAGTGTACTAACTGTGCAAATTGATTGAAATATGGTGTAACTACTCATGTTTGATATATTTTTCAACTCTTTTACGAGTGTCCTAAAAGTGCCACATGTTGAAAACATGTAAAAACTAGTCAACATTGTTACATTTTTTCTACATTCAGAAATAAGTGTACTAACTGTGCAAATTGATTGAAATATGGTGTAACTACTCATGTTTGATATATTTTTCAACTCTTTTACGAGTGTCCTAAAAGTGCCACATGTTGAAAACATGTAAAAACTAGTCAACATTGTTACATTTTTTCTACATTCAGAAATAAGTGTACTAACAGTGCAAATTGATTGAAATGTGGTGTAACTAGTCAAGTTTGTTACATTGTTCAACTTTATTACGAGTGTCCTAAAAGTGCCAAATGTTTGAAAACATGTAAAAAAAATCTGGAGTGGCCTACATTCTACTCTACTATAAGTAACTTAATGTCAAATTTCTTGAGTATATAAAACATAACGTCTCATTTAAGGATAACGTAAACATCTAAATGGGATATAATTATTAGCCTATCATTCCTGAGGTAGTACAGGTAGTGATTGAAGGACATATCATTTTATAAGCTTATTTTTTCGTTTTGACCATTGTAACACAAGTATTATGAAAATAGATAAAAATACCAACTTCACTACACCTACAATATATTGTTCACACCTTGTAAGGTTGAGCATTGTAACACGAGTATTATGAAAATAGAAAAAAATACCAACTTCACCGCACGTACACTATTATTGTTCACGCCTTGACTTCTGTTACACATATTGAATGAGAATGGAAAATTTTATCAAAATAAGGGAATTATTTGCATCACTATTGTTGTTTTGACCATTGTAACACAAGTATTATGAAAATAGGAAAAAATACCAACATCACCAGACCTACAATATATTGTTCACACATTGATTTCTGGTGTGAACAATATTTGATGAAAAAGGATTACTTTATCATTTTCTCAAATACTTATTATTTTATTAATGAAATTTAATTAATCAAATACTTATTATTATTTTCTTAATCATTTATCTTTATTATTACTTTATATGGATTACATATTTGATGAAAATGGATTACTTTATCAAATTAAGCATTTTTTTCCATTACTTTTGTCGTTTTGACCATTGTAACACGAGTATTATGAAAATTGAAAAAAATACCAACTTCACCACACCTACTATATATTGTTCACACCTTTATTTCTGTTACACATATCCAATGAAAAAGGAAAACTTTATCAAATTAATCATTTTTTTCAATTAGTTTTGTCGTCTTGAACATTGTAACACGAGTATTATGAAAATAGAAAAAAATACCAACTTCACCACACCTACAATATATTGTTCACACCTTTATTTCTGAAACACACATTCAATGAAAAAGGAAAACTTTATCAAATTAATCATTTTTTTCAATTAGTTTTGTCGTCTTGAACATTGTAACACGAGTATTATGAAAATAGAAAAAAATACCAACTTCACCACACCTTCAATATTATTGTTCACACCTTGACTTCTGTTACACATATTCAATGAAAATGGAAAACTTTATCAAATTAAGCATTTTTTTGTATTATTCTTGTCGTTTTGACCATTGTAACACGAGTATTATGAAAATAGAAAAAAATACCAACTTAACCACACGTACACTATTATTGTTCACACCTTGACTTCTGTTACACATATTCAATGAAAATTGTAAAGTTTAACAAATTTTCAAATTTTTAGCATTAGTTTTGTCGTTTTGAGCATTGTAACATGAGTATTATGAAAATAGAAAGAAATACCAACTTCACCACACGTACACTATTATTGTTCACACCTTGACTTCTGTTACACATATTGCATGAGAATGGATAACTTTATTAAATTAAGCAAATTTTTTGCATTAGTTTTGTCGTTTTGACCATTCTTACACGAGTATTATGAAAATAGAAAAAAGTACCAACTTCGCCATCACTACAATATTATTGTTCACACCTTGACTTCTGTTACACATTCATTGAAAATAGAAAACCTTATCAAATTAAGCAAATTTGTTGCATTAGTTTTGTCGTTTTGACCATTGTAACACGAGTATTATGAAAATAGAAAAAAATACCAAATTCACCACACGTACACTATTATTATTCACACCTTGACTTCTGTTACAGATATTCAATGAAAATTGTAAAGTTTATCAAATTTGCAAATTTTTTGCATTATGTTTGTCGTTTTGAGCATTGCGACACGAGTATTATGAAAATAGAAAGAAATACCATATGTGATGAAAATGGATAACTTTATCAAATTAAGCAAATTTTTTGCATTAGTTTTGTCGTTTTGACCATTCTTACACAAGTATTATGAAAATAGAAAAAAATACCAACTTCACCACACCTACAATATTATTGTTCACACCTTGACTTCTGTTACACATATTCAATGAAAATAGAAAACTTAATCAAATTAAGCAAATTTTAATGTTTTGTTTGTCGTTTTAACTATTTTAACAGAAAGACTATGAAAATATAACACATTTACCACACCTACAATATTATGATCACGCCATGATTTCTGTTAAACCAATTCCATGAAAATGGAAAACTTTATCAAATTAATCAAATTGTCTGAAATAGTCTTCTCGTTTTGACTATTCTAACACGACTACTATGAAAATAGAAAAAAGTACCAAATTTATTACACCTACAATATTATTGTTCACGCCTTGACTTGTGTTAAACAAATACCAGGAAAATAGAAAACTCTATCAAATTAAGCAAATTTATTGCATTAGTTTTGTCGTTTTGACTATTGTAACAGGAGTAGTATGAAAATAGGAAAAAATACCCGTTTATGTGTATGTGTGTATGTGAGCGTGAGCGTACGTGTGTGTGCGTGTGCATGTGAGTGAGTGCGCATGTGCGTGCGTGTGTGTGTGCTCCCGTGTATGTGCGTGCGTGTCTGCGTCTGCGTGTGTGTGAGCGAATGGTAAACCAATTCCATGAAAGGGAAAACTTTATCAAATTAAGCAAATTTTTTGCATTAGTTTCGTCGTTTTGACCATTGAACACGAGTGCGTGTGCTTGTGTGTATGTGCGTGTGTGCGTATGCGCGTGTGTGCTTGCGTGCGTGGGTGAGTGTGTTGTGTATGCGTGCTTGTGTGCGAGTGCGTACGCGTGTGTGTTGTGTGTAGTGAGAGTGTTTGTGCTTGTTTGTGCGCGTGTATATGTGGACAGTCTGAAGTGTGAAATGTGTGTTTTTTTTTTGTTTTTTTTTTACATAAAAAGAAAATTATTTATTTTTTACTCTAGCGATTAGTGTGATTTGCATGCGTGTTTGCGTTTACGTATGTGATAAATGTAGCATTGTGCTTATGATTGTGCATGTGTGTCGTTATGGCTGTGTTCGTGCGTGATGAATACGCTACATTGCATTTACAGTATGATGTGGTTATGTCATTCTTACATATTACGAATTTTGTGATACCTCAGTATGTCATTGTACAGCTGTGTGCGCGTATTTGTGTATACGTGTGTGTGTGTGTTGTGCTTAGTGTGCTGTGTCTCCGTGTGATTGCGCGCGTTCGTGCGTGTGATATTGCACGTACATCATTATAACACAAGAATAATGAATGTGGTAAAAATTTATCAAATTGCTTGCTGCGTGTGCATTACAAGTATTACTGTACATTTTTTGACTAACCTCAGTACTTCCATCAGTAGTGTGTGGACGTGTGTGCATGGTAGTTTGTGTATACGTGTGTGTGTGTGCTGCTTGTGCTTATGTGTGTGCATGTGTGTCTGTGTGAGTGCGCGCGTTCGTGCGTGTGAATACTGCACTACATCATTTACCACAAGAATATTGAATGTGGTAAAAATTTATCAAATTCTTTCATCATACAATATTACTGTACATTTTTTGACTAACCTCAGTACTTCCATCAGTACTGCGTGTAGTGCAGTGTTTAGTGATCGTGTTGTGTATACGCTGTGCTTATGTGTGTGCATGTGTGTCTGTGTGAGTGCGCGCGTTCGTGCGTGTGAATACTGCACTACATCATTTACCACAAGAATATTGAATGTGGTAAAAATTTATCAAATTCTTTCATCATACAATATTACTGTACATTTTTTGACTAACCTCAGTACTTCCATCAGTACATGCGTGTGTGCGTGATAGTGCATGCGTGTTTGTGTATACGCGTGTGTGTGTGCGCTTGTGCTTATGTGTGTCTGTGTGAGTGCGCGCGTTCGTGCGTGTGAATACTGCACTACATCATTTACCACAAGAATAATGAATGTGGTAAAAATTTATCAAATTCTTTCATCATACAATATTACTGTACATTTTTTGACTAACCTCAGTACTTCCATCAGTACATGCGTGTGTGCGTGTTTGTGTATACGTGTGTGTGTGCGCTTGTGCTTATGTGTGTGCATGTATGTCTGTGTGAGTGCGCGCGTTCGTGCGTGTGAATACTGCACTACATCATTTACCACAAGAATAATGAATGTGGTAAAAATTTATCAAATTCTTTCATCATACAATATTACTGTACATTTTTTGACTAACCTCAGTACTTCCATCAGTACATGCGTGTGTGCGTGTTTGTGTATACGTGTGTGTGTGCGCTTGTGCTTATGTGTGTGCATGTGTGTCTGTGTGAGTGCGCGCGTTCGTGCGTGATAATACTGCACTACATCATTTACCACAAGAATAATGAATGTGGTAAAAATTTATCAAATTCTTTCATCATACAATATTACTGTACATTTTTTGACTAACCTCAGTACTTCCATCAGTACATGCGTGTGTGCGTGATAGTGCATGAGTGTTTGTGTATACGTGTGTGTGTGCGCTTGTGCTTATGTGTGTGCATGTGTGTCTGTGTGAGTGCGCGCGTTCGTGCGTGTGAATACTGCACTACATCATTTACCACAAGAATAATGAATGTGGTAAAAATTTATCAAATTCTTTCATCATACAATATTACTGTACATTTTTTGACTAACCTCAGTACTTCCATCAGTACATGCGTGTGTGCGTGATAGTGCATGCGTGTTTGTGTATACGTGTGTGTGTACGCTTGTGCTAATGTGTGTGCATGTGTGTCTGTGTGAGTGCGCGCGTTCGTGCGTGTGAATACTACACTACATCATTTACCACAAGAATAATGAATGTGGTAAAAATTTATCAAATTCTTTCATCATACAATATTACTGTACATTTTTTGACTAACCTCAGTACTTCCATCAGTACATGCGTGTGTGCGTGATAGTGCATGAGTGTTTGTGTATACGTGTGTGTGTGCGCTTGTGCTTATGTGTGTGCATGTGTGTCTGTGTGAGTGCGCGCGTTCGTGCGTGTGAATACTGCACTACATCATTTACCACAAGAATAATGAATGTGGTAAAAATTTATCAAATTCTTTCATCATACAATATTACTGTACATTTTTTGACTAACCTCAGTACTTCCATCAGTACATGCGTGTGTGCGTGTTTGTGTATACGTGTGTGTGTGCGCTAGTGCTTATGTGTCTGTGTGAGTGCGCGCGTTCGTGCGTGTGAATACTGCACTACATCATTAACCACAAGAATAATGAATGTGGTAAAAATTTATCAAATTCTTTCATCATACAATATTACTGTTCATGTTTTGTGTGCGTCTACGTGTTTTTGTGAGTGTGTGTGTGCGTGCATGTGTGTGTGTTTGTGTGTGAGTGCGTGTGTGAGTGTGCGTGTGTGTGTGTCTGCGTGCGTGCGTATGTATGTGTGTGTGGTAAACCAATTCAATGAAAATGGAAAACTTTATCAAATTAAGGAAATTTTCTGCATTAGTCTTTTCGTTTAGACTATTCTAACACGACTAATATTAAAATAGAAAAAAAAAACAAATTCAACACACCTAGAATATTAATGTTGAACCCCTTGACTTCTGTTACACATATTCAATGAAAATGGAAAACTTTATCAAATTAATCAAAATTTTTGCATAAGTTTTGTCGTTTTGACCATTGTAACACGAGTGCGTGTGCTTGTGTGTGTGTATGTGCGTGCATGTGTGCGTATGCTCCTGTGTGCGTGTATTTGCGTGCGTGCATGTGCGTAGTTGCTTGCGTGTTCGTGATGTGTATGTGTGTTTGTGCTTATGCGTGTGCGTCTTCGTGCATGTGCGTGTGTTAGTACGTGTGTGTGCCGTCGTGTGAGCATACGTGCGTCTGGTAAACCAATTCCATGAGAATGGAAAACTTTATCAAATTAGGCAAATTTTCTGCATTAGTCTTGTCGTTTAGACTATTCTACTCGTAACACGACTACTATGAAAATAGAAAAAACCAAATTCAACACACCTACAATATTATTGTTCACGCCCTGACTTCTTTTAAACATATTTGATAGAAACGGATAACTTTATCAAATTAAGTAACTTTTCTTCATTTGTTTTATTGTTTTAACGATTTTAACAGAAAGAATATAAAAATATAACACATTTACCACACCTACAATATTATTGTTCACGCCTTGACTTAAGTTAAACCAATTCCAGGAAAATGGAAAACTTTATCAAATTAAGTAATTTTTCTGCATTCGTCTTTTCGTTTTGACCATCATAACACGAGTATTATGAAAATAGAAAAAAATACCTGTGTATGTGTATGTGCGTGTCTGTGTATATGTGCGTGAGTGTGCGTATGTGTATACTTGTGTATGTGTTTGAGCGTGTGTGTGCAAGTGTATGGCGTGTACGTGTGTGTGTGCGCGAGTACGTTTGTGTGTGTACGTGTGCGTGCGCGCCCGTTCGTGAGTTCCTTCCTGTGGTTGTGTGTGTGAGCGCATGTTGTGCGCGTGTGTGTGTGCGTATACATGTGCCTGCATGTGCGCGCGTGTGTCCGATTCATGTGTGTGTGTGCGCGTGCGTGTGTTTGTTCGTGTGCGCACACAATATTATATATTTCACGCCTTGACTTCTGTTTCACATATTCAATGAAAATGGTAAACTTTATCAAATTAAGCAAATTTTCTGCATTAGTCTTTTCGTTTTGACTCTTCTAACACTAGTATTATGAAAATATAAAAAAAATACCAAATTCACCACACCTACAATATTATTGTTCACGCCTTGACTCTTAAACCAATTCCATGAAAATGGAAAACTTTATCAAATTAAGCAAATTTTTTGCATTAGTCTGATCGTTTGAGTATATTAACATGACTACTATGAAAATATAAAAAAATACCAAATTCACCACACCTACAATATTATTGTTCACGCCTTGACTCTTAAACCAATTCCATGAAAATGGAAAACTTTATCAAATTAAGCAAATTTTTTGCATTAGTCTGATCGTTTGAGTATATTAACATGACTACTATGAAAATATAAAAAAATATAAATTCACCACAATTACAATATTATTGTTCACGCCTTGACTTCGGATAAACCAATTCCATTAAAATGGAAGACTTTATCAAAATTAAGTAAATTTTCTGATTTAGTCTTGCCGTTTTAATTATTCTAACACTACAACTATGAAAGTATAAAAAAAAATAACAAATTTTAGCAAACCTACCATACTACTTACTGTTCGTTCACGCTTTGACTACTCACAGACCAATTCCATGAAAATGCAAATATTAATCAAATTAAGTTCACTTACCGTATTAGACTTAACATTATTGATATTCTTACAATAATTCTGTGAAAAGAAAGAAAAATATAAGATATTGAAATTTTTCCTGTATTACTCTATCCTCACAAGAATAATATGAAAGTGGTAAAAATTTATCCTATTCTTTCAACATACAATATTACTGTACATGTTTTGACTAACCTCAGTCAAATACCATGAAATTATAAAATTTAGTTAATTAAGCATGGTTACCATATTAGTCATAAGCTTTTGCCCATTGCCCTCCAACTTCTATGAAAACATTTCAAAAATTTATTGCATTACTCTTCACTCTCCGACTATTCTCACACGGATACTATGAAAGCGAATAACTTTATCAAATTTAGTAATCCTATCGTATTTGTCTCTTCGTATTTATTCTAACACGACCACTATAGAGATATAAAAAAAATAAAAAATTCAGGAAATCTACAATATTACTGTTCCTGATTTGACTACTGGTAAGACAAATAATATGAAAATGGAAACATTTATCATATTAAGCAAACTTACCAGTTTGGTATTAACATTATTGAAATTCTTACACAGGGGTTTACGTAATTTTAACAACCGGTTCGCCGAACTAATAATATTTTATGCATCGGTTCGCACGAACCGGCTGAATCTCATCACTGTTTTATTTTTATAAATATATTGAATTTGTTAGCTGTTTCTAAAAAAATATTTTCAACCGATTCTTATGAAAATTGCAATCAAAATCTCAATAAAATACAGGGGATTTACGATTGTATGATTCAAAGGGAAGATTTTAGAAATCAATATATCGAATGAAGAAAAACTTTTCATATCGATTTAATAAATTCATCCGGAAATGATATAAAAAGGTTAGTTCGTGAAAAGCCTGCAATAAAAAGTAATTAGGGAATTTAAAAAAAATTAGGTCTCAGAATAAAAAAAATTCTGGTATACAAAATTCTTAGGCATCAAAAAATGATGATACAAGAGATAAGGAGATAAGGAGAAAGGAAGCCACTTTCTCTCAGAAACGTATGGAGCCTGAATGGGTTTTATCAATGATGGTTTGTGCAGGTTCTGCAAAGAAGAGGAAGAAACACCGTTGCAGTTGCACCTGCTGGCTGAATGTCAGGCAACTTTGCCCATTAACGCATTTCGTTAACTTAAAGTTCTTCTTCAGGTTTATATATAAAAAAAATATATACATATCTGTGAGCTTTAAGAGTATCAGAGTGAATAATTTGAAATTGATTACAATATATGAATATTTAATTGCACTATTCAGGTTTTTAACTAGGGAATTAGTATTAAAAAATACAATTTTCATACTAATTCCCTTGTTAAAAACCTCAATAGCGCAATTCAACATTCATATATTGTAATCAATTTCAAAAAAATCACTCTGATGAGCTTAAAGCTCACAGATATATATATATTTTTTTAGATGTAAACCTGAAGAAGACAACTAAGTGTTCATATGAAACTTTTTTTTTGTGTGAAGTAATCTTTGAAATCCTCAATATGAGCAAATGCCACTCGGGGTAGTAATGGAGTGATTAAGCGCCTCTAACACTCAACTCCGACTTTCGGCCTGCACGAGGCTACCCTGTTAACCTGCTATATGCAGGGACAAACGAAAGAGGAGGAGGTGATCAGGGGCTGGGCCTGACCACCTTCGTTTCACATCCTTCCTAATCCCCAAATCCCCTCCATTTATCCCAGCCCCAATCCAAGACGTTATGCGATCTGTGCCGAAGGATGGATGATACAGAGGTTACTGTATTATGAACGGAGCCTCAAGGGTACCAGGCGACTCTCTTGAGTAAATAGCCTTACTCCGGTATGCGGTGCTCTGCCGGAGCGGACAAAATACCAAGGATAGAGTTTCAGGGATTTTCTCCTGTATTATACTAAGGAGAAAGAAGTGCGAAAACCATCCTCCGGAAACGTAGGGGGTCCAAAATCGCTAACTAGTGGGAACCAACCTCTGAAAATTCACCTAAGGACCCGAAGAAGGAGAAAGGAAGTCACTTTCTCCCGAAACGCAGGGATCCTGAATGTGCATTATCAATGATGGTTAGTGCAGATTCTGCAAAGAAGAGGAAGAAACACCGTTACACCTGCTGGCTGACTGTCAGGCAACTTCGCTGCATAGAGGTAGGTGCTTCCCAGACACTCAACAAAACCATAGAAAAACTTTTCTGACCGCTGGGCCCAGTAAAAGTGCTGAGCTTCTTGGAGGCGTTGAAGCTATCTCCTGGGGTACTTTAGTACAGAAGAGGGGAAGTACAGTAGTTTTTAAGACGCAGTGCTATAGCCAACTTCAAATAATAATAATAATAAAATACCACACTATAACAGATTTCACAAGAAATAAATTAAAATATATACATACTTTGATACTACAGTCGAACTGTTGTAAATAATAATATATATATAATAAAAATAATTTTATTTTTATAAATACAATTTTTTACATTTTTTTCAGATGAATTTTGTTATTTGTCATTATTATTAAATTAAACTTTTATTATTTTAAATCAATCTGAAAAAGTTGTAGATATCGACCAGATAGTCATGGTATGACCATTAACCGTTAGTCATGACTAACTTAAATTCTTGTATTCACAGAATCAGCATGGACAGTTCATCGTTCGTCATTCATGGTCAGGAAAGAGAGAACTCTGATAATCTCTTTAGATGCAGCGCCTAGAGGTCGACTCAAGAGCAGAGGCGTAACAAGGGTGAAGGGGGTGACACGTGCCAGGGTGTGGCATAGGAGGGTATAAAAATAGAAAAAATATTAAAATCATAAAGAGCTGAAAAAAAAATCTGAAATGGTAAACAAAAATGAGTTTTTAAGGTCTTAGGTTAGGTTAGGTTGCAGTGGCAGTCCCACAAGGGAACACACTTAGGCCGAGCATTGGCCCTTTGTGATACCACACAAAGAAGATTGATTCTACATTGGGAGTCCTAAATTTTGCCTAACTCAAGTATATTTAGAGTAGGGATCTTTAACGAGTACCTGACATCGTAAAGGCTCGAGACCGACAATTTAATGTCCTCCGAGGGACGACGTGCTCAGATTTATTCACCTCCCGCGTGAATAAATTGAGGGAATAAAGTGAGGATCAAACCCCGGTCCTATCAGTTCAGAGGCGAGCACGTAACCACTGAGCTAGCCTGACCCTTTTAAGATCTTAATTCTTTTTGTTTGACTGATAACTAATTCACACTTAAGAATATTTCATAGTTGATTGTTCAATAAAACTGAGCATTAAACTTGCTGACAGTTTCGTTACAAAGAAGGGGGGGGGGGGGTGCGCCATTTCGATTATGTAAAAATAGGAAAAAATTAAAATCATAAAACGCTAAAAAAAAATCAAAAATTTCATACAAAATGAGTTTTTAAGGTCATAATTCTGTATATGCTTTATGTCTGTTTTAATACACATTTTTCAACTATAATATTTGCAAATTAAAAATAAATTTATTTTAATTTTTCCAAAAAAAATTTTTTTCAAGTGACTGAAAGTTTATTATATTTGTCTGCGTAGCCAGTTCATTTAATTTAACCAATTTTTTTTATGATTTCAATTTTACGGTTTGCTTTGAAAAATCTTTAGTTTTCTTTTATGATGACTGTACATGTCGCTCGGCAACCTGCGGCTCTCGAGCTATAATCATTTTAAGGATTATTTGTGACTCTCAACTCAATATATGTAATTTCTGTAAACATAAATTGTTAATACCTTTTAATATGTATTTAATTGCTGCTCGCGAAACATATCAAATTTTGAAAAATGTTTCGGACTATTAAGGAGCTTTGCCACACCTTGGTATATGTACATAAGTACTGTAATAAGATGAAAGTCTGGGGACTTATAAAAGCAGTCCAAAATTAGATCTTTCATTGAAATTCCATTAAAATAAATATTTTTAGGACTTTCTAGAATTTTGAAGGTCAACTTATTATCAACGGCCAGCGAGGGAGAGGGGAACGCAAATCTTACAACAGTTCCGGGGGTCGGCAAAAATAGTTGCTAACCACTGTACAAGAGAAGATACATCAGAAGAACAGTGACTGGTTTGCTAGACCATCCAATGTCTGCCACCAAGGACGGATATTACAGACAAAAACAGGATTGTACCTAACCTTTTGCAAGGGGGAGGTACAAATCCATAAATAGTATACTTTTTTCAAAATACGTTTACTTCAAATATTTATTGCATGTGTAAAACAGCGCAAAATTACAATTCCATTATAATTTTAGCTTTGTGTTTGTTGTCTTTTTCTTTACAGGTAGAGTAATAAAATTCTATTCACTGGAAGAGAAAAGGCCTTCAGTGTGTTTGAGTTTTTATGAACACAGTCCAACAAGACTGCAGCGTGAATTTGTCAGAGAGTTCTCTAAAAGATCCCCAACGGGAATGCAGATTTACAGCTGGTATAAGAAGTTCAAAGAGGAAGACTGACTTTGCAGAAAAAGGAGATTAGGACACACAAAATGCCAGTGTGTTTGAGTTTTTATGAACACAGTCAAACAAGACAGTGCAGCGTGAATTTGTCAGAGAGTTCTCTAAAAGGTCCCCAACGGGAATGCAGATTTAGAGCTGGTATAAGAAGTTTAAAGAGGAAGACTGACTGTGCAGAAAAAGGAGATCGGGCCACACAAAGCGTCTTTTCTCTTCCATTTAATGACATTTTATTACGTACACTAACTGTAAAGAAAAATACAATAAACATCAAGATAAAATTATAATGGAATTGAAATTTCACACTGTTTCTACACACCCTATAAATATTTGAAATTATTTGAACAAGATTTAACAAAGTTATTAAATTGCGAAATGATATCACAATTTTTTGAAACATCTTGTATTTGTGTATGTATATTTTGTATTTTTTTTTTTGTAATAAATAAGGAAAATGGAAAAACTTTGATAGGAACTTACTTTCGAAAAAAAAAATAATTTGGAAGAAAACGTGATCACGTTTTTGAAAGACTCTGGAATTGTGTTGGATCCTGCTGAAATGTGTTTTCTCAACAACAGTTCTCCATGCTTTTGAGGAAAATGAGACGAAAAACCTAATGGAAAGCTCTGGGATTGATTTTCTTTGATCAAACTGAGTGGCCTGGGAATTCACCAAACCCTGATGAACACTTAGCAGTCATTCTTAGCAGCTCAAATGATCTAAGAAGTCGATGCTGAGCGCTATGCAAAAGGCAAGCTTAAGAGACGTGTTGGAACAACTTGAGTTTGATACTAATCTCTTTGAATCACTACTTTGGTCATATACTTCAAGACGCTTTTGGGGTCTACAAGAAATATCAAAGGTCTTATACTTTCTCAATTATTGTAGCAATGTGCCATTAGAATAAACTTTTCTGTAAAACCAAATGCCTTTGTATCCTCCTAGCAAAAGGTATATTCATCGACACTTTCAATTCTGCTTCTAAACGAGTTATAACCCTTTCTTCTCATAGTTTCTTTATTTTTTAAAAATATTTCTTGTCGATTAAAAAGGCTTTCATAATAAAACTGTTATGAAACATACATCTGAAGTCACCCATATTATAAATCAGATTAAACCCTTGTTATGATCTGCTATGAAATTTATATTAAGCAGTTACTCCTTTCTTATAAAGCTGCTTTGAAATTTACATCTCATATTATGGTCAATAATGACTCCGTTGTTATGAAACTGCTACCAAAATGTATTATCTGAAGTGAGAATCCTTTGTTATACATTTGATATTAAATTTGCTATAAAACTTTAAGTGCACATTCTGTTATTGAAGTGCTAGTAAATTTGTCATATGAAGTGAGATTCCTTTTTTAAAAACTTGTTATGTATTTATATCTCACATGTCACTCCTTTGTTATTGAACTCCCATGAAATTTCTAATCTGAATTGAGATTCCTTTCTTATCTAGCTGTTATGAAATTTATATCTCAGATTCCACATCATTGTTATGAAACTACTATCAAATTTGTAATCTGAAGTGAGATACCTTTGTTATGGTACCTGGTATTAAATTTTTAAAAGTGGTGACGACCTTTGTTATAGAACTCCAGCAAAAAAAATGTATTTGCTATGGGATTGTTATGAAATTTATATCGAGGCATCAACTGATTGCTATAAAATATAACTCATACGATGAACCAATTCTACATTTCGATTTAAAAGCACCAGTTACAAATTTGAAACCTATCAATTATAAAAACAATTAACTTATATATTAAACCAGTTTCCACTTTTTTATATCAAAAACAAAATGACCACTGAAATTAGTCTAAATTTGTCTCATTGGTTTAAGATCAGGCGAAACAGCAAATTCGCAACCAGTTGATGAAACAATATCAGCAAGTTCAACACCCTCTGCGATTTCCACTAAAGTTAAACCTGATTCTTTGTTCACTTCAAAGACTCCCTGAAATAATAAAACAATTTAAATATACAATGTATATTAACAATTAAATATAATGTATATTATTAAAAATTTATTTGTATATTATTATAATTAAATAAATATAATGAATAGTAAAGACAGACTAAAACGTAATAAAAATAGTTATTCTATTTCAAAAAATGAAACTCTCCTTTAGGACAAAATATGGAACGATTTAAAGAAAAGAATGATGGTAAAGGTACAAGCCTACCCATCGCTACCCACGAAAGCTCTCATGGACTCGGATTTAGTGTTTTTTTTTTATTTTTATTATTTGAGGCCTTAAAAAAAAATATTGTACTTCCCCTCTTCTGTACTAAAGTACCCAAAAAGTTAGTTTCAACACTTCCAAGAAGCTCAGCACTTTTGCTGGTTCCAGCGGTAAAAGTTTTTCTATGGTTTGTTGAGTGTCTCGGAAGCACCTGCCTCCTGTGCAGCAAAGTTGCCTTACAAGTTATCAGCAGGTGCAATGGTGTTTCTTCCTCTTTGCAGAATCTGCACAAACCATCATTGATAATGTCCACTCCGGCTCCCTATGTTTCGGGAGAAAGTACTTCCTTTCTCCTTCTTCGGGATGGTCTTCTTCAGGTCCTTAGGTGCACTTGTGGGAGGTTCCCACTAGTTAGCGCTTTTGGACCATCTGCGCTTCCGGAAGATGGTCTTCGCACTTCTTTCTCTTTAGTATCATACAGGGGAAAATCCCTGTATCTCTATCGGTGGTATTTTGTCCACTCCGGCAAAGCACCGCATACCGGAGTAAGGCTATTTACTCAAGAGAGTCGCCTGGTGCCCTTGATGCTCCGTTCATAATACAGAAACCCCCCTTTATCATACATCCCTCGGCACGGATCGCATTAACACCTTAGACTGGGGCTGGGATAAAAGGAGGGGATTTGGGGATTAGGAAGGATGGGAAACGAAGTTGGTCAGGCCCGGCCCCTGATCACCTTTTCCTCCTCTTTCGTTTGTACATGCATATAGCATGTTAACATGGTAGCCTCGTGAAGGCCGAAAGTCCGAGTTGAGTGTTAGAGGCTATTAGAGGCGCTTAATCACTCCATTACTACCCCATTTAGTGATTACTTCCTTGTCCGATTCCTTAAAAAATTCCCTGATAATAATCACCGTGTCCATCTAAGAGCTCACGAGGAAGCACATATTTACATCCTTAAAGCTCGCTCTAACCCTGCTTTCAACTTAAATCTTTAATGATTTTTAATTTCTATTATTACTTTTTCTTTTTTCCTATTGTATTCCTGTACTATTTTTCTTTAGCTATTTTATTATTTTTCTAGTTATTTTTTGTGAGTTGGCAATACTACTTATCATTAAGCTCTACACTCAACTGCATGGCTACTTGTTGTTTGTCAGCCAAGCAAAATGCATCATCATTTTCTTCTCCTGATGACGAAGAGGTTGAAATATTGAAGTGAGATGTGTATTTCCTTTAAATCGTTCGATAGTCATTCTATTTATAATTTCAAACATATTTATTTATAAATGATCAAACCACAATATATGAGGTTTAGATAAAATGATTGGATTGTTTCAAAGATTATTTTATTCAGTAAATACCTATGAATTATTAGTAGTTATGAATTATAATTCATATTAATTATACAACTAATTAAAATTATATTATTATAATTATAATTAATTATAATTCATATCAATTATATAATTAATGTGATTATTATTTTTAATATCTATTTTTTATGCCAATAACTCTAAATAAATACTAATTATAAATTATAAATTAATAATAAAAAATAAGAAATTAATAAATATTAATAAAAATAAATTAATTAATGAATAATTTAGTGATGTCCAGCGAGGGTTTGGGAGGGGTTGACTCACAAGTCAGATTTACAAACATACAATACAGTAGGTGTTTTTACAATATATCCTACATTAAAAAGATTTCACATAAACACGTGAAATAACAATCAATGATCAAACCACAATAAGAAATGGGAAAACAAGACTAAGATATTTTAACTGTAACAATAAGTTGGGTTTTTGACTCTGACGAAGACCGCTTGTTACGATTGAAAGATCTTTGTCTTCTTTTCCCATTTTCATATTGTGGTTTGATCATTTTATTGTTATTTCACGTGTTTATGTGAAATCTTTTTATATATTTACTTATAAATACATTATTTGTTCCTTATCGAGATTTAGTCTAACGTTAAATAGATCTCAATAATACCTTTAGTCTATATTTGTAAGAAATTTTCAGGGCTACATCAATACAAAATTAATCACAAAACATGAAAAAAATATGTTACATTATTTACGTGCTGACCCGGTGAACTTAATACCTGTTTTGGTATTATTTAGTGCTCCCAGCTTATTCAGCCATATCGCTGAAAACAACAACAAAACAGACTGATGCCTTTTTTACGTGAACGCCGCATCTCGGGAGTTACAAGGTCTAGCCTAAGATAGAGGCAAACTAAAGCCTCTGAGATACGCCCGAGGTGGACCACGCGGAGGCGAGTTTCCACGACCCTACATTACAAAAAATTAAAATCTTATAACCATTATAAAAGCAAAAAAAAAAAAAAAAAAGATGCATGGATCAAGCCCCAGTCACAGGCTTGGTGATTCGCCCCGCACCCCCAATTCATCCCATAGGGCAGGCTACCCGGCAAGATCAATGCCAGGTTGAGACTTCATTAAACTTAGTACCGTCCAACAATCAGTTAATGTTGCATTAACTTTAACCAAGCTTTCTTTGTCATTTAATTATTAAGATAATAGCAAACCCGACAGACGCTGTCCTGCCTTACATATAAATATTCAATCCCAATAGGGATGAAAACTAAGATAAAAAATCTAGAATGGCCTAAACTCAGCCTTACTATAAGTAAACATAATAAACTCGTTAACAACCAACTTATGTTTTGTTGATTAGTCAAACACTTGTTCAATAACCATCCATCGCATCATGGAATACATCAGACAATTTATGTTTGATTGGGGATAATTTTTTTATATTTAACAATTTAATTGCTGTGAGGGTAAACATTTTACGTTACCACCAATACGTACGTACGTACATATTACATATTACATATACATACGTACGTATTTACGTACCACCAATGGGTGACAACTCATTCCCGTTATAAATCTCCATTAATCGTAGATACCAAATTACAATCACTTCTGGATACAAATACTTTGTAGTTGAAGTGAAAAAAAAATTAATTCTTCTAACACATTATGTTAACTAATTAGAACATTTAAAATTTTTTTTTTTTAATAAACCTCTAAATAACAATTTTATTTAACTTAAAAAATGTCTAAGTCAATATAAATAAATGGAAACAAATTCGACCAGTAAGGCAGGAACTCATTATTACAAGACAAATTACTGTTACAGTAATTTGCTACAGTTGAAATTTTATGAATTTTTTGAAAATTTTGATTTTTAAATTTTAAAAAATTTGAAATTTTATTAATTGCTAACCTTAGGTTCAATTTTAACAAAATTTCATTTTTGTCGGTTTAGATTTAAAAAAAATATGTTCTGAATTCGTAAAAAATCAATTATGACTCACTTTCTTATCAGTGTAATATTCGAAAAAAATACTCACTCCCATATAATGTGCTATTTTAGGTATAAAAACTAAAAGTATGTACATGAAGTAGACCGTTTAATTTAGAAACAATCCCTTCACCTTAAGAAGGGATTGAACCTAAAAATAGCAAATTATAAAAAAAAATCATAAAACTACTTTTGTTGCATAGGGCAAATACAATAAAACCTAAAATCAGTGTTGGGATTCAACTTTTTCAAGAACCGGTTCTAAGAAAACAGATCGTGTGTTCGCACCGGTTCGTGCAAATCGGTGCTTAAAATATTATGAGTTCGGCGAGTTAAATAGCTCAAGGAAGTTTTCCTGCTCATTGCTTGTTGCTTTAACATGATCACTAGCGATCAGTCTTTTTTTTTTCATATTTGCTATTATTGCTTCCAGTAGGTTTTGACGAAGTAAGCTAACAAATCTGTGGTTTTCAGTAAACTGGATTTATTTGAATGCGTCCGAAGCAACCCTCTCATCAATTTCTTTTTCAAATGTCCCTATATTGTCCTTAAACAATTCAAATGCTTTAATAGACCTCTTTATGAGGTTTTCTTCTCTGAACAAAGTTGTGCCTCTTGCTTGGAGTGAATTACTGAGCAATGACATTTCATTCAAAATATCAATCATTAAAGCTAGGTCCTTCAGAAAATTTTTGTTGCAAAGACGGGCAGCCAACACTGAATTATTTATCTAAACAAACACTTACTTTAATCTGGCGATTTCAGGAAATTAGATCTAAAAACATTCAATATTTGATTCAGAACTAAAAGTTAAAACTAGGCCTAATGTAGGCTAGGCCAACTCAACATCTGCATTGTCATGAGCAGTTTGAGCACTGTAACAGTTACGCAAACGAAACTAAGTTGTTTAGTTATATATAGGCTATGATAAAACCACAATAAGAAATGGGAAAACAAGACTATGATCTTTCAACCGTAACAAGCGGTCTTTGTCAGAGTCAAAAACCCAACTGATGGGTTTCACTTACTTTACTTACAAAAACCCTCAGTTGAGTTTTTGACTCTGACAAAGACCGCTTGTTACGGTTGAAACATCTTAGTCTTGTTTTCCCATTTCTTATTGTGGTTTGATCATTGATCGTTATTTCACGTGTTAATGTGAAATCTTTTTATATAGGCTATATACATGCGCAAATTCGTTGTCATACATGCACAAGTTACGTGAGTCACGCTACACTTGTGGAGTTTGATAGTGGACTAATTAATACCAGGTACATAATTTTAACAACCGGTTCGCCGAACTCATAATATTTTAAGCACCGGTTCGCACGAACTCATAATATTTTAACAACCGGTTCGCCGAACTCATAATATTTTAGGCACCGGTTCGCACGAACTCATAATATTTTAACAACCGGTTCTCCGAACTCATAATATTTTAAGCACCGGTTCGCACGAACTCATAATATTTTAACAACCGGTTCTCCGAACTCATAATAATTTAAGCACCGGTTCGCACAAACCGGCTGAATCCCATCACTGCCTAAAATGTTGTCTTGATGTAATGTGTTCCTGGCCTATTGGTCGGATTTGTTTACAATTATAAACAATTACCTTTTCAGTAATAATAAGATCGACGCAATTCTTTCCTGTCAAAGGTAAACTACAATTCTGAACGATTTTATAGCCTCCTTGCTTTGAGTTATGTTCCATAACAACTATAACTTTAGTACCAGGAGCTGAAACAAGATCCATGGCTCCTCCCATGCCTTTAACCATCTTGCCCTAAAAAAAAAAGAAATTAATATATAAGTAAAATCTAGAGTGGCCTACACTCAACTTTACCATAAGTAAACTTAATATCAAACTTCTTGGTATATAATACAGGGTGTCCATAAAGTCCGTATGCACTATAAAAAATTTATAACTTTATTTATATTTGCGATAGAAATAATCTGTAAAATGGATTTGAAAGAAGTAAATCTATATTTTTTAAGCTTTTTATTGAAATTTTATTTAAGTTTCCACATGCCCTCCATCATTAGCAATACAAAGGGTAATACGATTTTGCAGTTCACGAAAAACATTTGCCATTTGATTTATAGTAATACCTGAAATCACATTAGTTATTCTAGCTTTCAAATCTTCTAATGAACTAGGTTTGGTTGCATACACAATTGTTTTCAAATCATTAGTTGTGCAATCCGTAATTGTGTGGTATTTATTCATTCTGAGGTAAAATGGATAAACCAACAAAAGTCTCCACACAAATGAAGTTCTATTCAACACGTTTCGAACACTGTGTTCATCATCAGGAAGACACTATAATACAAATTATATCTAATTAGTTACAAAAATTACAGTGAAATAATTGAATTTATTTATTTCACTCTAATTTTTGTAACTAATTAGATATAATTTGTATTATAGTGTCTTCCTAATGATGAACACAAAGTGTTCGAAACGCGTTGAATAAAACTTCATTTGTGTGGAGACTTTTGTTGGTTTATCCATTTTACCTCAGAACAATTGTTTTCACATGTCCCCATAAAAAAAAAAATTAATGGAGTCAAATCTGGCGAACGTGGAGGCCAATGAAATGGTCCACCCCTTCTGACAAAAAAAAGAAAATATTTTTTACTTATCTAAAAATTGTTAGGAATTTTGTGGTGAAATTTATTCAATAACTATACTTAAAACTAGATATATGAAACTTTATAACATTTTTTACAGATTATTTCTATCGCAAATATAAATAAAGTTATAAATTTTTTAAAGTGCACACGGACTTTATGGACACCCTGTATATAATGTCTCATATAAGCATAATATAATCGTCTAAATGGGAGATGTTTATTCCTGAGGTAGTACAGATAGTGATTGATCCACTTATCAATAGATAAGGCTTTTTTGTTATGTCACACAATTAATGGATATACAATCATTAGTATAACTAAAGCAGTAATAACATTATGAAAAGCCAAAGTGAAAATTTGCTTATACAAAATACTTTCCTACAAGAGAGCATGGCTTTTGCTCCAATAGCCAGTGGATCTCTTATATAGTTTATCTGACCTCCTTCCACATTTAATACTTAAAACAAATTTTCCCATTTAGAACTTGCAAATATTTTAAGTATTTTAAAAACATTACGAAGGTTTTGTCTGAAATGTCAAAAACATGTAAGAAAAAATGTCGTTTTCAGATAATTTTTAATTTAAGATGTAGGATAATTTCATTTATTATTTTTAAAAGAATTAATTTTTAATTCTGAATAATGTTCTACATTTTTGGTCTTTTATCAAATTATTATACTGGACATTTTATGGCATGCTAGAGTTTTTTAAAAACTCACTTTTCTTCCCCTTAGTCAAAAATCATAAAAAACCAATTTACTCTGAGCGAATGTTATTTTTTCACACGTGCTGCACTCTGTTATAAGTTTGCTATAAATTTATATTGAGAAAACATACATTGGTAATTAGCCACTTTTGCATTCTTAAATCAAGTTCAAAGCCAACTTCTCTGTATAATTTTAAATTTACAAGCTGGAAGTTTGAAAATTTTTAAAAATAATGGCATGAACTATTAGATTAGAACAGTGAAAAAACTGGAAATTAGACAGAAACATAGAAGCTCTTCTATAGGACGAAAAAGTTCATTCCAAAAACTTCAGTATTACCCAATAATAATGTTATTCATAAACGTAAAAAAATCAGCATCTGATATTAACCTTTGTAGAATGGTGCAACATATAGATTGATTAGAACATTTCGATAGACAAACCCATCATACCATAAAAAGAATCAGAAATTATATGTTTCATATCCTCTATTATTGTATGAAAATGAAAAAAAATCTACGATTTTTTACATATAAGAATATTATTCTTCTTACATCACCATATAAGTCGTTAAATCATTTAAACATTTTCATTATACCTTTCAATTCAACATTATATAATTTCGGTGAATTCACTGAAAAAAATTTCAAGTCAATGTAAACAATGTAAAAAAAATAAAAAATTCGACAAGTATAGCAGAATACAGAATACCATTAATACTAGAATAAGTATATTACGTAATAAGTAATAATATATTACCCTTATTCTAGGATAAACGAACAGTTTTTATAGCTTTTAAAACTGTGCAACGAGACACGACTTTGAGTTCGTGCTCTGCACGGATATGCCATAGAGGCGGACATCATAACTGAGGAAGTAATGGTGAGTCTGTGTGTATTCCACGCATACCATTGATTCCTAGCCAGTATCTGTTTCCATTGAAACGATTGCAAAGTCGTTTTGCTTGCGCATTGACGTTAACTAAGAGGCAAGGGGAAACTTTATCTAAAGCAGGAATTCAAGTTAGCGAGACCAAGTTTTTCTCACATGGTCAACTGTAATTTACTTGCTCAAGAGTCAAAGGTTCCAACTGTTTGTTTTTCTATGTTTATTCAAGTTAGGAGGTGAATTAATCTGAGCACGTCATCCCTCAGAGGAAGAGAGAGAGAGAACGTTAGTTAAATGTCACACAGTGGGGCAAAATCCCAAAACACTGGGCAAAATATGAAAACGTTATCCGAATTCAATGAAGATTTTGTACACAAAATCCCAAAATACTGGGCAAAATATGAAAACATCCGAATTCAATGAAGATTTTGTGGACAAAATTCCAAAATACTGGGCAAAATATGAAAACGTTATCCAAATTCAATAAAGCTTTGTACACCAAGGTTTTTTGACATGCAGATTACGATTCTGATGTCAAAATATAAAAAAAAAATGCTGGATCTAATATGGAGGATAAAAAATTAAAAAAGTAAAAAAAATTTCATATAAATTTATGGATAAAAATCTATGTAAGAAATTTTTAAAGAACGAACAATAAAATAATAATTAAAAATTTCTTTGCGTGTCAACCCAACTTTCTCATCACTCTCCGTGTATAGACTAGCGCAGGGTTTCCCAAACTTTTTCAGGCTGGCGCCCCCTTGTCTTCTAGAATAGAGTGCCAGCGCCTCCTTGTCTTCTAGAATAGCCTGCCAGCGCCCCCTACCCCATAAAAATGGAAAGATATGCCAAAAAGCCTATCAGAACTACCCTATCCTATTCAGGTTAATGAATATAAGAATGGTATTTTAAAAGGGTGAAAGCGCAGGAATGGATTAATGTCCAGAAAGGGATGTTTGGGGAAAGAAAGAAGTACAGTAAGAAATAGTAAAAAACCATCCTATAGCTGTCATGCAATCTACAGCCACAATCTATCTTTACAGAATTGAGATTGCGGTCTACTATTTATACAGGTAACGATCATTTTATTCTTCTTATCTCGACCGTAAACTCATTTACTTCCGATCAAGGCTGACCTCTTAATCCATAGGACATACGTGAAAGAGCAGCTTATCTTTTTATTCCCTTTATTTTGACCGAAAACTCTCTTTTACTTTCGACCGGGGCTGACCCCTTAATCCTCAGGTAAAAGAGCAGCAAATCTTTTGAAATTCTTATTTCTAATTTTTATTACTTGTATGGTTTTTGATGGTTACCGCCAACAGTTTGTGACGACGATGTAAGTATTGTAGCAGCCAGCTGCTACATTAGCTACACTGCCGCCACCAACCATCTATTTTTTAGTTACCGCCCCCCAAACCGCCTATTTTTGCGTTACCGCCCCCCAATATCAAACCACCGCCCCCAGGGGGGCGGTACCGCCCACTTTGGGAAACGCTGGACTAGCGGATTCTGAAACAGTATTACATTTAGATTGCTTAAGCCGTTTATATTTCATAAAAAAAATAATAGTTCTTAATGAAAATCTATCTGTGTATATAAATAAAAGAATGATTTTGTCTTTACATTGCTTAGAACTGACTCATTTCAAGTTTTCTTTACGTTTCATACATCAGAGAAACCGAATCCACCCTTAGAAAAATTTCTGTCGGTTTGTCAGTTTGTCAGCAAAATTTTGTCACAAGTAAACTCAGCCACCATAAGACATTAATGATGTGATTAGTGATGAGGAAATAGTTCATTATCCAACTCAATATCTTGACTCTGAATTTATTTCTCCTGGACTTCCTGCTCATAAGTAATAACTTAAAGTAGGAGCACTAATCATGCTGCAATTTAGTAGCAGTAATAAATTTCATGTTACAAAACGTGAGTCCCCCAAAACTGTGCAACGAGACACGACTTTGAGTTCGTGCTCTGCACGGATATGCCATAGAGGCGGACATCATAACTGAGGAAGTAATAGTGAGTCTGTGTGTATACCATTGATTCCTAGTCCAGTATCTCTTTCCATTGAAACGATTGCAAAGTCGCGCCAGAGTCTATTTCGCATTGACGTTAACTAAGTCGCAAGGGGAAACTTTATCTAACGCAGGAATTGAATTGAGCGAGACCAAGTTTTTCTCACATGGTCAACTGCAGTTTACTTGCTCAAGAGTCAGAGGTTCCACCTGTTTGTTCTTCCATGAACCTGAAGGACAGACAGCTAATGTAGTGTTTACAGAGGCATTTGCTTAACACTGTACCAATAATGGTATTTTCTACTATTCTATAATTTCTAATGGCATTTTGGAATACCAGGTATAATAGAATGTTTGTTTCCGTCAAAGACGGGTACGTTTGCTATACATAATAAAGATATAAAATATCATAAATAGTAAATAAATTAATAATACGTCATTCTTAATTATTTCAATTTAGAAATAATAATTTTATTTCAATCTAGAAATAATAATAATAATGGAATTGAAATGAACATTATGAAATAATGTAAATAGTAATTATAAATTGTTTATATTTTTTTTCTATTATAAAAAACTTCCGGAATTTATATATTTACTTAATTAGTGCTTTTATCAAGAGGAAATGAAATATTTAAAACACGTCATAAACATGCACAATAATTATTACTATAGAATTATTATAATTATATAGTATAATATCAAAATTAAAAATGAACTTATTTAGAGCTTTAAAATAATAGATATAAAAAAGGAAATTACATAAAATTTGTAAATTTACTCAATGTATAACGTATTGTTAATTTATCGAATTTTAATGTAAAATTTAAAAAAATGTAAGTTTGTATCTGTCGTACATTAAGTTTAAGGAAACCCAGAATAGCAGCTAATAGGAGATTTTTTTGACATTTGGATAACTAAATAGTAAAGAATAATGTTTTTATAAAATTCGTTTTGGAACTCTGAGGAACTTATAACTGTTTTCAACTTTGAAAAAAAATATTGTATGATTTTGTTTGAATATTAATAATTAATTAAGTAAATTCAAGAAATTTTGTTCAATAATTATACTTCACGTAAATATTGTACTCACCATCATGATTTTCGTCCATTTTAAATTTTATGTTAATTGCTGAGAACCGAAAAATTTTACACGTGTTTAAAATAACGGTTGACTCTAGACTTTGTGTCGTGTAAAGCTGTTCTAATGCTGTATAGTGTTACTGTGATACCTTTAAACTTATTTAGCCGCTAAAATAGACATTCTGGGAAACTAACTTAAAACTGATTGCTTACTTATAATTACCTATAAGAAAACTTGTTTATTCGACTTTGACCAGCTCTTCGGGATTTTGCCCCACTGTGCCTTGGTCCTGAGACTGTACAATATCAGGCACTCGTTAAAGATAAAGATCCCTAATCTAAATACTCTAATCTTTGAGTTAGGTAAAATTTAGGATTCCCAATGTAGAATCGACAGGTAATGAATGAGGCTCACCTATTACTAAAATGAGTGTCAAATAATAAATAAGCTACAATTTCCGTCCGTAGAACAGTACTAAAAAGTGAAAGCCTTATAAGTGTGGGCATTGTAAAACAAACAAATAATGAAAATATGGATGGAGTCACAACTATTCTTGACGAAAATAGCTAAATAAATAACTGCATTTATTGTCGTACATAGTAATTTTATTAACTGAGGGGGATATGTC
The DNA here is from genome assembly GCA_026182355.1 of Hermatobates lingyangjiaoensis. Taxonomy (NCBI): domain Eukaryota; kingdom Metazoa; phylum Arthropoda; class Insecta; order Hemiptera; family Hermatobatidae; genus Hermatobates; species Hermatobates lingyangjiaoensis. Next base: position 360,167 of record JAPFBL010000462.1, on the reverse strand, counting down.
ACTCTCTCTCTCTCTCTCTCTCTCTCTCTCACACACACACTTCTCCTCCGTTCATTTCAACCTTTCTCACCCCCTAACATTCTCTCACTCCCTTCCTACACATTTCTCTATCCCTTTATCTTCACGTTCCTCACTCCATCCATCATTCTTACTCGTCCTCTCTCACTTCCTTCAACTTCCTATCTCACTTCTTCCTCCTACATATTTCAAGCCCTTCATACCTTTTCCCCTCTCCTTCATCCCTGACTTTTCTCTCTCCACATTTCGTAACCCTTCATCTCCACCTCTCTCAATTCCTCCCGACTCTCATACTCCTTATCATCCCTCTCCTCAGTCCTAATCCGTTACGTTTTCACTCTCTTCCCTGCACCATCTCACATTCCCATAACTTGAATCTCTTCCCTGTACTGTTTTCAATTCCTTTATCTCACCTTCCCTCATTCGCTTTCTTATCTCCTCTTCACATGTTACAATCTTCTATTCTCTTCCCCTCTCCCTCTCATTCTTCCCTATTCTCTTCCTCTCCTCAATCATCACTTCCAATATCCTTCCCCTCTCCCTCTCATTCTTCCCTATTCTCTTCCTCTCCTCAATCATCACTTCCAATATCCTTCCCCTCTCCCTCTGATTCTTCCCGATTCTCTTCCTCTCCTCAATCATCACTTCCAATATCCTTCCCCTCTCCCTCTCATTCTTCCCTATTCTCTCCCTCTCCTCAATCATCACTTCCAATATCCTTCCCCTCTCCCTCTCATTCTTCCCTATTCTCCCCCTCTCCTCAATCATCACTTCCAATATCCTTCCCCTCTCCCTCTGATTCTTCCCTATTCTCCCCCCCTCCTCAATTATCACTTCCAATATCCTTCCCCTCTCCCTCTCATTCTTCCCTATTCTCTTCCTCTCCTCAATCATCACTTCCAATATTCTTCCCCTCTCCCTCTCATTCTTCCCTATTCTCTCCCTCTCCTCAATCATCACTTCCAATATCCTTCCCCTCTCCCTCTCATTCTTCCCGATTCTCTTCCTCTCCTCAATCATCACTTCCAATATCCTTCCCCTCTCCCTCTGATTCTTCCCGATTCTCTTCCTCTCCTCAATCATCACTTCCAATATCCTTCCCCTCTCCCTCTCATTCTTCCCTATTCTCTCCCTCTCCTCAATCATCACTTCCAATATCCTTCCCCTCTCCCTCTCATTCTTCCCTATTCTCCCCCTCTCCTCAATCATCACTTCCAATATCCTTCCCCTCTCCCTCTGATTCTTCCCTATTCTCCCCCCCTCCTCAATTATCACTTCCAATATCCTTCCCCTCTCCCTCTCATTCTTCCCTATTCTCTTCCTCTCCTCAATCATCACTTCCAATATTCTTCCCCTCTCCCTCTCATTCTTCCCTATTCTCTCCCTCTTCTCAATCATCACTTCCAATATCCTTCCCCTCTCCCTCTCATTCTTCCCTATTCTCTCCCTCTCCTCAATCATCACTTCCAATATCCTTCCCCTCTCCCTCTGATTCTTCCCTATTCTCTCCTTCTCCTCAATCATCACTTCCAATATCCTTCCCTAATTCCTTACCCTCCCTTCTCTCTTCCTCACTACCTCTCTTACTACCTTCCACCTTCTTTCTCCCCATCTACGACTAATTACTATATCTTTAGATTACCTTTATCTCACTAACACCTCAGTTCTAATTATTCTTTTATAATATGGACAATCGTCAACAATCTTCTTCATATTCTATATAATTTTTTTTCACTTAAAAACACACATGATCTATGACTCTAATACTTACAGGGATCATCCAATTAGCTAAATCTCCATATTGTGAAACTTCCATAGCACCCAGTATAGTCAGATCAACATGCCCTCTGAAAAAAAATGAACTAAATACTTAAAGTTCTTAATTAAATAAATAATCAATTAACAATTAAATTCTAAAGTTCATTAAATTCAAGTACACAGTTTGATCTGTATAGGTAAGATATATAAAAAAAACCTGGGAATTTTAAACGAAAATATAATTTAGGATTTTTTATTTTAATATTTTTATATTAATATTTGTACTTATTTACTTTGTACTATAGATAACTCTCTGGTGTCATTGTATTTTTTAGTTAATGCCCGAGGAAGAACACTACGTGTTCGAAAAGCGTTGTTTATATCATTAAATTTTTATATGTGGAGACCATTTCATTAGATTTTTACCCTATAATGAGTAAATACCACATAATAACTGATTGCACTACATTAGAAATAATTTAGGATATTAGTCTTTGAATGCTGGACTGTGTGTTTGAAGTTACAACAGTGAATGCCATTTTGAATGCAAGGTCTTTATATGGACTACCGTAGTTATTCAATACATACATAGGTGGGTGTACACTTCCAGTTACTGTGGATGCAGTATTCGAAAGGAGAATTTCTTTACAGAAATTGAAAATATTGCTTGTTTCTTCATTTTATCTAGTAATTGAACAAAAATATTAGAGTAACAGCTATTACAGAGGGCCATGTTAGCTCAGTGACATCGTTCTAGACCAGGGCTTCTCAATGGGGGTGAAATTTGGGTTTTTTAGGGGTTGAAATGTGACCAGAGTGATTTTACTGAGTGGGATAAGCTATTATAGGTTATGACCTTTTAAATTATTATTGATTAAAAAAAATACTATTTTGATTGAATTTATATTTTATATATCCAAACAATAAATTTAATTAGCATTTAATTTATAAAATTCTATTATAAATATAATCAATTTAAAGTTGTAAAAGTGTATATACTACCTTGGAAAGAAAAAGGGGTGAGAGAATGGCATTGTGGGAAATGACATTAGGGGTGAATGGGCCAAGGGAGGCTGACACTCTTGCTCTAGACCAGTGTTTCCCAAAGTGGGCGGTACCGCCCCCCTGGGGTAATCGGGGGGCAGTAATGCAAAAAGGAATTTTTTTTTAGTAGTACGTGCCAGAGATAAAAAATGTTCCCAATAAAAGTTGTAGAGAAATAAATTTGTGGAAAAAACTGCTTATAAACCCTAAAGACGTTTCTTTGTATAATATTTTACTATAAATTTTGTATAGCTTTATAACTTTACTTTTTAGATTTAGAGTTACGCGCAATCTAAAAAGCCATGCTCATGTTGATAGAGGTCTTTAAGATGTAATTTACGTAACAAAGTGAAACCGTTACAGGCTTTTAACGTTTAGTGCTGTTCTAGTTGGAATAAAGTGTGGCTCATTTATTATTTGGCGCCCATTTTTTAGAAATAAGCGAGTTACATATCATTGAGTGTGTTGATTCTACATTGGAAGTACTAAATTTTGCCTATCTCGAGTGTACTTAGTGTAAGGCTGTTCCCATAAAAGTTGTAGAGTACCCCCTGTGGAAAAAACTGCTTATATAGGGGACTAAAGACGTTTCTTGGTAAAATATTTTACTATACTTTTGTATAGCTTTATAACTTTACAGATTTAGAGTTACGCGCATTCTAAAAAGCCATGCTCATGTTGATACGAGGTCTTCAAGATCTAATTTACGTAACAAAGTGAAACCGTCTACAGGCTTTTAACTCGTTCTCTGCTGTTCTACCTGGAATAAAGTGTGACTCACCTCCTCCCTGGCCCTCCCCCATCCTTTCAGAAATACGCGATTCACATATCATTGAGTCCCTTTTCTACATTGGAGTACTACTTTTCTCTCTCTCGAATGTCCTCCCTGTAAGGCATGTTTCCAAAAGTGGGGCGGTAATGCAAAAAGGATCCAGGATTCTATTTCCATAAATTGAAAATGTTCATGCAATATAATTTCTAAATTTAAGTGTAAACACGACATGTCAACTTCTAGGAAACGTTTTCTTAAAATTATTTGTTTTAATAATTCATTTTTATGTTAAAAGTATCTTCTCACGTAAGCTTCTTTTATTGTATATTAATTCTTTTGCATAAATATGATATGAAACAATACATCTATTGGATTCTAAATAAATATTCGATTAGTAATTATTTTACTTGAATTATTCAAATGTTACTCATTTGGATTATTTAGTCTAGGAATCTGATTATATCAAGGGTGTTGAGATATAGGTTTATGGACCCAAGGGGGCGGTCACTCGAAAAAGTTTGAGAAACACTGCTGCTCTAGACTCTGAACTGGTAGCTCCGGGGTTCGATACCCACCTGGCCTTTGATTTATTCACATGAGAGGTGAATAAATCTGAGCACGTTGCTCCTCGGATACCAAGGCCTATATAATGTCAGGTACACTATACAATTTTAGAGTTTTATAGACATCGAACTATATCATAAAAACATAAAAATATTTCAAATTCACCGATCTTGATGATTTTGGTCATAAAACATACAACTCCTGATTATAAGCCGACGTTTCGCCAAAAGTTGTTTAGCATTTTCAAGTCTAAAAAAAATAATTTATTAACAACATAAGTAAACCAAGATAAATACATCCACGGATACCAACCAACAGAAAACAAACAACACAAACGAAAAAATTCAGTTACAAGAGAACGATAATTTTGTTTGTTTGATTTGTTTTCTGTTGGTTGGTATCCGTGGATGTATTTATCTTGCTTTACTTATGTCGTTAATAAATTGTTTCTTAGCCTTGAAAATAGCCAAACAACTTTTGGCGAAACTTCGGCTTATAATCAGGAGTTGTATGTTTATGACCAAAATCCTCAAGAACCTCTTCAGTGAATTTGAAATATCATTGGTCGAGAAGCTATATCAATATCAACATAAAAATATTTGCAATTTTTTTCTGTTGTTGTGTCATTACTCCTTAGAATCGCTTCCCAGCGTGAAAATTTTTATTACATAAATAAGGCAAAACTACATTTTTTGTTGAATTATATCCCAACAGTTGCAATAATTACAAAAAATGACTTTTTCTTGTCATTGTAGTTAAAATTTACACTTAATGATTTTTTAGACGCCGGGTTTTTAACTTAAAACCAAATTAAATATGTATTTTTATAATAATTATGGAATGTTACATTTTGCGTCTAATGAGCACCCAAAAGTTAATATTTCTAGTGTTTCTTTTTTAGTGTTCGCATGATGAACATTCAAAATTGTCGTTGCTTGGAATTTCAAACATTTGCTTGTTTTTCAATTCCCACACATATAGGTTTTCATCTTTTCGTGCTGCTGTATGGGTTTAAAGTGTGGCTCACTTATTATTTTACCACCCATTTTAGGGTTAGGTTAGCTCAGTGCAGTGGTGGGATTCAAATTTTTTAAGAACAGGTTCTAAGGAAACAGATGTTTTGACCCGGGTTTTACTGAAACAAACGTCTTAAAATATGTATTTGCAGTTAAATACTAAGGAATTTTACTTTTGCTGTCTTAATGACACCCAAAGTTCATCATTTCTTTTTCTTTCTATTATTGTTCGCTTGACAAATTCAAAATTGTTTGTGGAATTTCAGAACATCTTGTTGATTTTTAACATTCCTCTACACAATAGGTTTTCATCCTTTTGTCTGTGAAGGGCATTAAATGTGGTCATAACTTTATAGTTTACTCCTATTAAGTTAGTTAGCTCTTGCTGTGGAGTAAATTTTTGAAAGAACAGGTTCAAGGCAAACAGATCTGATTTCGCACCGTTCTACAGAAATTTTTTTGCAAAGATGGGCAGCAAAAAACATTCAATATTTGATTCAGAACTAAAAGTTAAACTAGGCCTAATGTAGGCTAGGCCAACTCAACATCTGCATTGTCATGAGCAGTTTGAGCACTGTAACAGTTACGGAAACGAAGCTAAATTGTTTAGTTATATATAGGCTATATACATGCGCAAATTACGTTGTCATAGAGCACAAGTTACGTGAGTCACGCCACATGTGGAGTTTGATAGTGGGCTAAATTAATACAGGTCTGAATAGGGGTTTACGTGATTTTAACAACCGGTTCCCCAAACTCATAATAGTTTAAGCACCGGTTCGCACGAACCGGCGCGAACCGGCTGAATCCCATCACTGGCTCAGTGTTAACGTATTCTCTCTGAACTGGTAGGTCCTAGGTTCGAAGCCCAACTGGACCTCGATTTATTCACGTAACGGGTGAATAAGTCTGAGCACGCCACCGCTGGAAGAAAACGTTAAACCGTCGGACCCGAGACTGTACGATATCAGGTACTGGTTTATGATCTCTACTCTAAATACACTTCAATTAGGCAAAATTTTAGGATTCAATTTAGAATTAAAGTGAGATGCAATAATCTATCGAGGAATCAGCATCGGAAGGCTGATTCTGTCAGCCCCTCAGCCAAAAAAAAAAAAAAAAAATAATGTTTATTTCAATCATCGGCAACATCAGTATTTGAAAACCACTCCCCTTTTGTTTTTTGTTTCATTTATCAAAAATAAATATGCTTTGAGACCTGTTCAATATGTCTGCTGAGTGTTGAAACAATAAGTTGAGATCTACTGTTTGTTTGTTTTCCAACGCCCACACTTATAAGGCTTTCACCTTTTCGTGCTGTTCAAGGGGCAGAAATTGTGGCTCATTTATTATTTAACTCCCGTTTTAGTAATGGTGAGCCACATTACCAGTTGATTCAACATTGGGAGTCTTAGTTTTGCTTAATTCAAGAATATTTAGAGATCTTTAAGGAGTACCTGATATCGTATAGGCTCGGGCCCGACGGTTTAACGTCCTCTCCTAGAGGTGGCGTGCTCAAATTTATTCACCCCTCATGTGTATAAATCAAGGGTAAACAGGGTATCGAACCTAGGACCAACTAGCTCAGAGGCGAATACGTTGTATACGTACCGATCCGCTAAGGGATCGGTTTAAAGAATAAAAAAAATACCCATCCCTGACCTATAAGTACATGAAATTTTACACAAGTCGATGTACAGAGTGGCCCATACTGATGGGACATATTCTAAATGCCATTTTCTCGGATAAAAAAAATGACACAGTGTACTAAATATATTTATTAGAAAGCTAGTACACAGGAGTTTAATAACATGTTATCAATGATTTGAATATTAAATCGTTTTATTACTTTCAGGTATTGATTTTGGTGACTCTTATAATGTCGTGGACTCCAAGAGAAATTGCATATGTAGTCGAAGAATATTTCGCCAGCCAAAGATCGATTGTTGCAGCCTAAAGAAAATTCCGACAGCATTTCGGAAAACGACAGGTACCTCCCGAAAGGTGGTCCTTCGTGCTGTTACAGATTTCCGAGAAATAGGCGATGCCTGCTGTAACAGTTACTGCAGAGCGTTATAACCACATATTCAATACCTTCTTCCTTCCCGAAATGCAACAAGATGGAGCCACTAGTCAAACAGTACGACTTTCAATGACGACACTTAGAGAAATTTTCGCGGACATCTCATTTCGAGATTCGGTGATATTCATAAGGCCATCGAGATCACCTGATCTAACCCCAGTGGATTATTTTCTATGGGGTTACCTCAAAGATTGGGTATACGCAGGCAGGCCCCACACAAAGCATCCGGAAAGAGATTACAGCTATTCCAGCATTCGGTTGATATGCTAAACCGCACTTTACGTGATATGAGAAATTGAGCTCTTGAATGTTTTCATCGTGATGATGACCATCTCAGGGATATAATATTCAAGTCTTAGATAACATGTTAAACTCCTGTGATTTACTTTTATAATAAATATATTTAGTACACTGTTTTAGATAACAAGTTAAACCTCCTGTGTATTACTTTTATAATAAATATATTTAGTACACTGTTTTAGATAACAAGTTAAACTCCTGTGTATTACTTTTCTAATAAATATATTTAGTACACTGTTTTAGATAACAAGTATCTAAAACTTGTGAATTACCTTTATAATAAATATATTTATACACTGTTTTAGATAACAAGTTAAACTCCTGTGTATTACATTTTAATAAATATATTTAGTACACTGTTTTAGTAATTATTAACTCTGTTATACTTTTCTAATAAATATATTTAGTACATGTTTTAATAACAAGTTAAACCCTGTGTATTACTTTATAATAAATATATTTAGTACACTGTTTTAACAATTTAACTCCTGATTATTTAACTAATAAATATATTTAGTACACTGTTTTAGATAACAAGTTAAACCCCTGTGTATTACTTTATATAAATATATTTAGTACACGTTTAGATAAAAGTTAAACTCCTGTGTTTATTTTCTAATAAATATATTTAGTACACTGTTTTAGAAACAAGTTAAACTCCTGTGTTTATTTATAAAAAATATTTAGTACACTGTTTTAAGATAACATGTTAAACTCCTGTGTATTACTTTTCAGTAATTAAATATGATTTAGTACACTGTTTGTCAAGATAAAAGCAATGTATTAAAATTCCCCTGGTGATTTACCTTTAAAAAAATATTTAGTACACTGTTTTAGATAACAAGGTCTCCAAACTGCCTTGTGTATTACTTTTAAAATATATCTTAGTACACTGTTTTAGATTAAACCAATTTAAACTCCTGTGTATTACTTTTCATAATAAATATATTAGTACACTGTTTTAGATAACATGTTAAACTCCTGTGTATTACTTTTCGAAATATATTTAGTACATCGTGTTTTAAGGCATAACAAGTTAAACCCTGTGTATTACTTTTCTAAGGTTACAATATATTGGTAGTACCAGCTGTTTTCAGATAACATCGGTTAAAATCACTTTGTGTATTCGTTTTCTAATACATATACGTTATAGCTACCACTGTTTATAGATAACATGTTAAACTCCTTGATGTATTACTTTATACATAAGATATATTTAGTACACTGTTTAGATAACATGTTAAACTCCTGTGTATTTACTTTTATAATAAATATATTTAGTACACTGTTTTAGATAACAAGTTAAACTCCCTGTGTATTACTTTTACAATAAATATATTTAGTACACTGTTTTAGATAACATGTTAAACTCCTGTGTATTACTTTTATAATAAATATATTTAGTACACTGTTTTAGATAACAAGTTAAACTCCTGTGTATTACTTTTCTAATACACTGTTTTAGACAACAAGTTAAACCCCTGTGATTTACCTTTATAATAATATATTACTGTTTTAGATAACAAGTTAAACTCCTGTGTATTACTTTCCTAATAAATATATTGAGTACACTGTGTCATTTTTATAATCCAAGAAAATAGCATTTAACATATGTCTCATTATTATGATCCATTCGTTATAAACACCAAAATCGTCTATACTCACCCTCTAATCATGGCAAATGAGTCATCACTGGAGAAATATGAAGCACCGTCAACCACCGTCACAGTCTCTTTACCAGCGTTAATCAAATCGGCATCTACATCTTGCCTCGTCTCAGGGTAAGGACCTAAACAAGACAAACAATAGACTCAACGTCATCTTCATTAGTGTGACGATTAAATAACACACTCCTTGGGTCTTTATTAATTAAGTTTTTTATTTATTTCTTTACCCATTTATTTATTGGATAACGGTTAGAAGAGAGCCATTAGTACAATTACATAATATTACAATAAAGATAATTATTTATAAAGGAATATTATATGTATATTAGTTTATATATATATAAACTATATATAACAATTCAATAATATATCGACCGTTTGATAAAATAGGTGTGTTCTCTAATCGGGATTCGGTCAATTTTATAGGATAAAATTCAAACTCTTCTATATTCTATCAAACGGTCGATATATTATTGAATCTGTTATATATATATTTGGGTTTATATAAGAAGAAATAAGGCAACGAGAGTTTGATTTTAATCCTAGAAAATTGCCTGAATCCCGATTAGAAAACATACCTATAAACTATATTATATATATATATATATATATATAAAACTTTAAATTACACAAAGCACGACACAGAAAAAAGAATAAAGAGAACACTTACAGAATTCAATATTCTGATTCAATAGTTCGTCATCAGGAGTAGACTAGAAGAGTCTATATACATATATACCTTGAAAAAACTTGTGTAGAAAATGACATCAGTGAAACACGGTCAGTTATTCAATGTTTTATATATATATATATATATATATATATCTATATATATATATATATATATACTAATATTATAAACAATAAAAAAAGATTTCACATAAAACACGTGAAACAACAATCAATGATCAAACCACAATAAGTCTTGTTTTCCCATTTCTTATTGTGGTTTGATCATACAATTATATATATATATATTCTATGTTTTGTTATTGAGGGCTAGGTCAAATATCAATTTGCTAGCTCAATAACAAAACATAGAATAGAAGAGGTCAATAACAATTTTTGAGTTTATATATATATGTAGTTCAATATAGACCAAGAAACATAGAGAAATCAAAAGAACACACTTACAGTCTCTAATTTTCGGTTTGAACAGTCTTCAGGAGAGATAAGAGAGGGAAACCAAGCGCCCTGGTTCAGAGACGGTTGGAGACCCACCGTCTCTGAACCAGTGCGCTTGGTTTCCCTCTCTTATCTCTCCTGAAGACTGTTCAAACCGAAAATTAGAGACTGTAAGTGTGTTCTTTTGATTTCTCTATGTTTCCTGGTCTATATTGAACTATTTTTGTCCGTTTTGGATTGTATTTCCAACGAAAAAGTTATTATATATATATATATATATATATATATATATATATATACTTATAAACGGAAAGACGTTTATCAAACTGGACACAATAACAGTTCAAAATTGAAGATAGGTAGTACAGAAGGTAAAGAAACATACTTACAGATTTAGTCTGTAAGTGTGTTTCTTTACTTTCTGTGCTACCTATCTTCAATTTTGAACTGTTATATATATATATATCAGCCAAAAACGGAGAAAAGTAACATACAAAGAAAGAGATACACTTACAAACACAAATTTTCGGGTAATCCGTCTTCAGAAGAAAAGAGAAAGGGAGACCAAGGACTCCCTTGGTTGCGTTGTAGACCCAACGCAAGTAACCCAACGGTTAAAAAAAATAACACAGGTATAAAATGTTTTATAAGAATATATACTACTGATGATAATTGTAAAATTTACATGGATATATGTATGATAAAGTATTTCTTAAAATCTCGAAGGAAAAATGAAAATATGGAAATCAAAGTAAGTAAATCATTGTTATTACGGCAGTGAAGGAAGTAATTTATACACATTTTTTTATGAAGTTATTATTTTATATTATATTTGGTCTAATAATAATATTAAGGGTGGGAAGAGTAAAGGCCTGGCAAGTATGACACCATATGGGCCCTTTTTGCCTACCCCAGGAGACCTAGACATTTGGTTTACTAATAAGCTCGAGAAATGTGGATTAACTGTACTTACTTTAAATTAAACTTGGTTGAATAAAAAGCTAATGAAACAGTTTCCACATATAAAAATTTAATCGTATAAACTACGCTTTTCGAACAAGTAGTGCTCTTTCTCGAACACGTAGTTTTCAGTATGTTACCTACACTTAGTCTTAGAGCAAATATAAAGGCACAGCCTAAGCTTTAGGGCAGGGATCTTCAATCTTTTTTACATCGCGACCCATTTTTGACATCAAAATTTATTCGCGACCCTTTAGTTAGAACAAAAATAAAATTAACTAGAAATAAAAAAGGGAAAATTAAAATAAATTTGATCAATAGTAGCTTTAATCAGATTGATGTGCCTAATATTTTCGTACAAAAGATCGAATCTTGGTTTTATTTAATTTAGTCCTTTATTTTCTACTTAAAAATAAACAATTTCAAACATTTCGCAACCCCTTTGGGGGTCGCGACCCACCAGTTGAAGACCCTTGCTTTAGGAGAAAAAAAATAAACAAAGAACTCTACCTTCCTTCTAATATGAAACAGATGTACACTCCATACCCTCGCCCACTTCCATCCTATTCCCAGTCAGTTGCACCACAGATATTCACCCTTAGGTTCGTACTCTCTTCCTTATTTTATTTTATTTTTATTTTGTACTGTATTTACTTTATACTATAGATAACTCTCTGATGACGTATTTTTTAATTAATGCCTCGAGAAGAACACTACGTGTTCGAAACGCGTTGTTTATACGATTAACTTTTTATGTGGAGACTGTTTCATTAGCTTTTTACCTTACAATGAGTAAACACCACATAATAACTGATTGCACTACGTTAGAATTAGATGAATAAGATAAAATGGATAAACAAACAAAAGTCTCCACAGAAATGAAGTTTTATTCAACGCGTTTCGAACACTTTGTGTTCATCATCAGGAAGACACTATAATACAAATTATATCTAATTAGTTACAAAAATTAGAGTGAAATAATAAAATTCAATTAAGAGAATTCAAGACATACCCAAGGATGTGGTACTGACGGATTGGTCAAGTGAAAACAACTAGTAGGAAACAGATCCGTTGCGAAAGAGTGGGGATAGGCAGGCATATAGGAGATAAGGTGACAAAGGCTTCGGGTATGCTTGAAAACCGTTAACTGAAATAGAGAAGGCCAGAACCAACAATTTAGAGGAAAGAAACTTTTTTTTTATTTTTTTTTTAAATGAATTTTTTAATTTATTCTTTGTGATTCTAGGAACAGCTTAAGAAATTTTGGACACCCTGGAATTTGATCATTAAGGCATAGAGAGGCAGAAGTATTAATAATGACGGCCTTGTTTATTTGAAAAGCTTCCAAATTACAAATTTCTTTAAACTTTCTATTCACATGTAGGATGGTAAGGTTCAAGTTTGGATCAAAGCTGTGATTTTATGTGACAAGGTGTTTCGCAAAATGTGAAAAAAATTCTTTATTATTCTTATTGTCATTTTTCCTTTGCAAGTATTCATTAAAATGTTCCCGGGTTCTACGGATTACGGATTGCACAACTAAAGACTTTTGTTTGTTTATCCATTTTACCTCACCACACAATTATGGATTGCACAACTAATGATGAATAAGATAATAATTTGTACTGACCCAATCCAAGAATGCCATTTTCCGACTGTAACCAAACCTTCATGTCACCAGGTATATAGCTAGAGGCCAAAGTAGGTATTCCAATTCCAAGGTTAGCTGAATATGTGTTCAGGAAAGAATCGCAGAGTCAAACTGACAGCAAAACTATACTATTTTTGACCTTTTCAGGTCAACATACTTGTGAATTTTGACTAAGACAATTCAAAAACATACCAAATGTGTAAACATAAATCTCAATATCATTTATTAATTACCAGTCATCAAAATATCAAAAATAATTAAAAAAAATTTGTTTCTTTATAATGCCATTGTTTGCATTTATAATTGCATAATTGTCATTGTAACAACGTTACAGTGACTGTGAACTCTGATCGATATTGTGAGATACTAGAGACTTTTTTCAGACCAAAACAAATATTTGGACAATATTTGGTTTCAACAGGATAGGCAAACAGCCTACTCGACCTAGTTATTTATACCTATAGTTCCTAGTTATTTGATCTCATTGTGTGGTGACGTCGGTTGCCTGCCTTGTTCAACTGATTTAAATCTGTGCGATATTTTCTCTGGAATATTTTGACCCCAAGGTCAAAATCTATTGAACAACTTAAAGATGAAATTCCTCAAGAAATTATTGCCATTCCGGCAAATTATAGACAACTTTTATGAACGCCGTTAAAAATGTGTGGATAATAACGAATCCCATTTGACTGGTAACATTTTTAAAACCTAAGGAAACAGAATATCATTATATGTACTTTTTGAAAATAAAAACACTTTTTTGTTTCTTTAGTTTTTTGTTTTTTTTTTAACGTATAGATCATTCTAACGTAGTGTAATCAGTTACTATGAGGTATTTACTCATTGTAGTGTAAAACTCTAATGAAATGGTCTCAACATATAAAAATTTAATCGTATAAATAACGCGTTTCGAACACGTGGTGTTCTTCTTCGGGCATTTACTAAAGAAGTTCTATAGTATAGTCTATAGCAGTGTTCCGCAAAGTGTGGGTCGCGACCCCAAATGGGGTCACAAATTTTTTCATTGGGGTCGCGAATAAAATAAGTCTATTCATATCATAATTAACATTAAACAAATTAAAGTAGTCATTGAACCTCTTAACTTTTTGCAAAACCAGGGTTTGGATTTCTCTTCAAAGCGAATAATGACTATGAATTTAATAACGACTGTGAACTAATATTAAGTTTTGTTTTCTTTTTGATTTTTTTTTAATTTTTATTTATTAAATATGACTGTGAAATAACGTTAATTTTATTTTTTTTTTAATTTTTCAATTTTAAGTTAATATTAGTTTTTTAATTTTTATTTATTAAATATGACTGTGAATTAATATTAATTTTTGTTTTCTTTTTTAAAATTTTAATTTTAAATTAATATTATTTTTTTCATTTTTTCTTTATTTTAAATATATTTGTTTATTAATATTATCGTTAGTTTTCTTTTAATTATATATTTATTATATTACTTAAACCTATAGCTAAAATATATTTTTGATTTTTAACTTTTTTCAAAAAATGATAATGGAGTCGCATAATTTATTCAAGTTAAAAATGGGGTCGTGATCGAAAAAAGTTTGCGGAACCCTGGTCTATAGTAGAGGGTGGAAGGTGACCCTAGCAAGGTAAAATAAGGAAGAGAGCACATTTTATTTTGTATCATTTACTTAATACTATAGATAACTCTCTGATGACATTGTATTTTTTTAGTTAATTCCTGAAGAAGAGCACTACATGTTCGAAACGCATTATTTATACGATTAAATTTTTATATGTGGAGACCATTTCATTAGCTTTTTACCCTTCAATCTATAGATCATTACTACCACTTTGTAAACGATCTACAAAGTGATAGATCATTTTGCCTGACCTTGTATATTGGGAGTCCTAAATTCTTAAATGCCTAACTTTTAGGAATTTAGAGTAACTCAAATGCCTTTAGAGTAGGGACCTTTACCCGACATAGTACATGGTCGGGACAGACAGCTTAACGTCCTCTCTGAGGGATGACGTGATCAGATTTATTCACCTCACATGTAAATAAATCTAGGATCGGTTGGGTATCGAACCATGGACGTACCAGTTTAGAGGCGAGTACGTTAACCACTAAGCTAATCTGGCCCAAACCATAAGAGATCGCACAATTAATGAAATGAAATACAATATCGATTAGGGAAACATAATCGAGTCAACAGAACGATAAATGCACAATAACACAGAAGAACCCCCATATTTATATATTTAAAAAGATTTCACATAAACACGTGAAATAACAATCAATGATCAAACCACAATAAGAAAATGGGAAAACAAGACTAAGATCTTTCAACCGTAACAAGCGGTCTTCGTCAGAGTCAAAAACCCAACAGTTGGTTTTTGTCTTAGTTAGTTTTGTCCAACCCAAAGATCTTAGTCTTGTTTTCTCATTTCTTATTTTGGTTTGATCATTTATATATTCATGTTCTATTCATTTATATTTTGATATTTGGTTAAGCCTCCAGTTAACTAATTAAATAACTGACTATTTGGGACTAGAATTAAATAATATAAGACAAACTTAATAACATACATACTTTTTTAAATGATAATTTAGTTAAATTCGATTTTACTCTTCAAAGGATACCATACATGCCACTTTTAAACTCCAAGGCAACCCTTCTAGTAATTCTTTCTCTTATTTTAGCTGCAGGCGTTGATCCAACACTGCTATCCTTCTTCTTGGACATTGTGACTTTCTGGAAAAAAAAACATGGTGAGACTTCCTTTAATATCAATATGTACTAGAAATAATTATAATTACTAGTTCAACACCCACCACTTCGCTGACGAATGTAATAACTTTTTGAAACATACAAACACACATATATATAGTTCAATGTACAAAAAGAAACATAGAGAAATTAAAATCACACACTTACAGTCTCTAATTTTCACCAATTTAATTATAAATCGATTCCTGTCTACCTTATTCTCTGTGACCAAGTGCGCATATGGCAACATTGTTGGTCTCCAACCGTTTCTGAACCAGTGCAATTGGTTTCCCTCTCTTATCTCTCCTGAAGACGGTTCAAACCGAAAATTAAAGATTGTAAGTTTGTACAAATAATTTAATTTCTCTAAGTTTCTTTTTATACATTGAACTATATTTGGCGTTTGGGATCGTATTTCCAACGAAAAAGTATATATATATGATCAAACCACAATAAAAAATGGGAAAACAAGACTAAGATCTTTCAACCGTAACAAGCGGTCTTCATCAGAGTCAAAAACCCAAATGAACACTAGATGCAGAAAACATCTGGTGAGGAGTTGAGAAGAGTGGGAGGGAAGAGTGATGACGACCGCCATTACGGTCGAAATATTGAAAAGTGAGTCTTTGTTGTGTTTCTGTTTATGTGTCACTGCTTATTTTAATGATATATATATATATATAAATGATCAAACCACAATATGAAATGTGAAAAAAAGATTAAGATCTTTCAACCGTAACAAGCGGTCTTCGTCAGAGTCAAAAACCCAACATCAGTTCATTCATACTGTGGTTTGATCATTGAATGTATTTCACGTGTTTATGTGAAATCGTTATATATGTATATATATTGATAAAAGTATCGACCGTGAAATAGAAACAAAATTAAAGTTATCAGGACTCGAACAGTTCAACTCTGCACTGGGCTGGTATTAAATGACATATTAATTGCCCAAGAGACATCTTAGTTTAGCATGAACAGATGTAAAAAGAAAATCACATTTTTCAGACGAAAAACAAAACTTTATCTAGCGAAACAAAAATTCAAGAGTTAAAACTTGATGTGACCAAGGTTGGGAATCCTTGGTATGATGTTACAAATCATACCACTTGACAGATCAGAATGAAATTATACCTAAAAATAGAACATTATTTGGGGGATGAGATAGGGGTTGTTTTTTTTTTAAATTATATTATCAAAATGGGAATTATGTTACTTTTTATGTTTTCAGAAAAGAATTTTTAACACTAAAATGCTTACTGTAGAGCAGTGAAATTTAATCAAAAATCTAAACCTAAAATTAGCAACTAGCAAGGAACATTTCATAAAATTGCGATTATGTTAAAGGGCAAGACGCCTATTTAAAACTAAAAATCTATCTTGGAATAATGGATCACCAGCTATATTTGTCGAATTTGTTTATATTTGTGAAGGGTGGACTCACACGGTTTATTTTGTAATAAACTAGCAGACTTGCCCGTCTTTGACGGGTATTTTACAAAAATTCAGAGTATATAAAAATTTTACATAAATTTATCACTTATTAATTTAAATAGTTTATTTCTCAGGCTCATTTTTTTTTTAATTTTTGAAAAGTAGAACGACTGATAGCAAGTCTTTTTTAGGCTGCATTGACCTTGAAATATGTTGAAAATCAATTAGTTCAGAGTTGAACAGTAATGCAAATTTCAAGTAAATTATTTCTATATAATTTATAGAATAATTTTTATGAACTCATATATTTCTATGTAAATAAAAATTGCGTCATATTATTCATGTAGAAATCACTTTTCATTGAAGTTTAAAAATAGTAAGTATTAAAGAAATAAATTCAGATATACAATTTAGAATTTTCTATCAAAATAATTTTAAGAACTCCTAAACTTTCCTTTTTATGTATCCACATGAAGTAATGTTCATGGAAAATTAAATAAAAATGTCGGATTATTACTTATATAGTAAACAATAAAACCATTGAAGTTTAAAAATATACAAGTATTAAAGAAATAATTGAAAATAAATGAATTCAGATATAGAATTTGAATTTTCTATAGAAATATTTTTGTGAACTCCTAAACCTTCGTTTTCATTTATGCACATGCAAAATACGAACTATTTAACTTGGTATGCTCTACAAACGCTACTGAGAATATATGTACTGTCATAATTGCACGTAATTGATTTTGATTTGTAACTGTAATTTAATTGCAGCAATTACATAAGCCCAATTATTAATTTGTTACAGCTCATTAGCAGATAGCAATTCAGGCCTAGAGATACCGTACAGTAAGACGTTCCCTTTTATATACTAGTAATAAATAGTATATATATACCTCGTAATAGTATAGACTAGACTACCCGTCACCCTTTGTGTCACTCAGAAATTATAACAATACTAGACTACCCGTGACCCTTTGTGTCACTCAAAAAAATTATAACAATAGGTATTGAAATTAATTCACTAAACATGATTGAGAAGGATAATTTTAACTGTTGTTTCTTCTTATTAAGGCACGACGGAAACAGATTCTTATATAGCCCAAGTTTTAATATGATTCAAGATATATACACAGTAAGTATATTTAGCAAAATAAAAAATATTTAAAAGTAAAAAAATCTTTTATATTATCATATAAATAAATAAAACATCACTTCAAGTTACATACACAATGAAATATATTTAAAACCAACAAAACTTTTAAATTGAAATATTCAATTTATTTAGCTATCATAAAATAACATTAATGAAAAGAATGTGTCTTTATAATATTACTTTAGAATATTCGTATTTTATCTCACAGTTGTGTTTAAGTTTGTGTCTAAAATTATTCATTTTTAACCTCTAATGCAGTAGTGTATTATTTATTTGTTACATTTATTTATAATACATTTGCACTACTGTCATCAGCGAGCACGCAAGCCTCTGGGCTACTCTGGCTCCATATCTTTACTTTATTACCAGTGTTTATATTTCGCAAATTTTAAATGAAATATTTTATTTTTTACATTTATATATAATATATAATACATTTGGACTACTGTCATCGACGAGCACGTAAGACACTTGCTACCCTGGCTCCAATTTTTTGGGAATATAGTGATAATATTCTTTTATTTAACATTATTCAAGTAACAAATAATATATATTTCATTTCAGGTCTGTCTCCATTGTTTGGACAATGGGTGAACCAACAAGGAAAGCAACAAACAAACAAAATCACGAACTTTATACACAGATGAATATATATATACTATTCTCTACATTTTTCTGTGAGTTGTCCGGGGAAAGGAATATGATTCGTAACGATGGTGACCAATAGGAGAGTAGAGTTTGTAGGTCCATAAGTACCGTTCTTAGAAAGATCCAGTTACCCGCTACCCAGCGAAGCCTCCATTATTCCGCCAATGGGTATGGGTATAGAGGTTGCACAGTCCTCTTTATGGTATAACAATATTTGGCAGAAAACAAGAGCCTCACTTTACAGTGAACTCCTGTTCCCTTTATATTTCTGATATTTTTGGTGGTTACTCTCAATGAGAGTATAAAGTAAAATAAAATCAATATCCGTAGCAGACAAAAGAAAAAACCAACACCCAACCATCAAAAAACAATCAGAAATAGAAAGGGAACAGGAGTTCACTGCAAAGTGAGGACAACTCACAGAAAAATGTAGAGAATAGTATATATATTCATCTATATATAAAGTTCGTGAGTTTGTTTGTTTGTTGGTTTGCTTGTTTCTTCACCCATTGTCCGTGGAGACACAGACCTGAACATATTGTGTATTTGACATCATTGAAAAGGTGTTTCTCAGAGTTGAGGATGCACTATCTACTAAGAATAAATAGTTTTGTGAGACGGAGACTTCGCTGGGCAGCGGGGTAACTGGATCTTTCTAAGAACTCCAATCATGGACCTACAAACTCTACTCTCCTATTGGTCATCATCGTAACGAATCATATTCTCTACTAGTAGAGAATAGATGAAAGCGCAGCTTGACCCATATGTACTTATGTACATCCTATATATTAATACGCTAGTAACTACGTGTGTCACGCTTAGTAATAATATTGACAATTGGTCATATAATAACTGCTTCAATTAAATCAAAACTAAAAATCAAAGCTACTCGTATCATAATTGTATTCTCTATTCATTATATTTTCTAATTAGCAATGAATAGAGCATAACTTAAATAGTTCATTTCATGTGCAGACTTACTTCTACTTTTTATATCTAAACAAAGAGCCTTGTATGAGGATAAGTTTAGAAACTTTTTTTACAATTACACTAGCAAACGTACCCATCTTTGACGGAATCAAAAAATCTATTATACTTGGTATTCCAAAATACCATTAGAAATTAGTACCCGTCTTAGACGGAATCAAACATTCTATTATACTTGGTATTCCAAAATACCATTAGAAATTATAGAACAATAGAAAATACCATTATTCGTACAGTGTTAAGCAAATGCCTCTGTATACACTACATTAGCTGTCTGTCCTACAAGTTCATGGAAGAACAAACAGTTGGAACCTCCGCAAAATTTTGCCACAAGTGAAGTTGTGACTGTTTAAAGCAAAAATGTTTGTCACAAGTAAACTCAGCCACCATAAGACATATCAAGCTGAAACTTTGACACTAGATTTGTGTATGCCTAACTTAAAATACAGGCTCTGAATTGATTGGAAATTCAACGTAGAAGTGAAGTTATGGCTGTTTAAAGCAAAAACGTTTGTGACAAGTAAACTCAGCCACCATAAGACATATCAAGCTGAAACTTTGACACTAAATTTGTGTATGCCTAACTTAAAATATAGGCTCTGAATTGATTGATAATTCAGTACGGAAGCGAAGTTATGGACCTTTAAGCTGTATTTTGCTAACTTCACAGACATGTTTATTTTGAAAATATACAGATATAGCAAGTAGGTATTGATAGTTGATATTAATTTCATTTGCATATATGAACATATTGTGTATTTGACATCATTGAAAAGGTGTTTCTCAGAGTTGAGGATGTACTATCTACTAAGAATAAATAGTTTTGTGAACGAGCAATTCTCAACCTTTAATATGAACAGGCAGGAAAAATCAACAAACAAGTTCTTACGCTATATCAATCTGAGGAAAGAACTTACAAGTCAGTAAAGAGATTGATTAGTGATAAAAGGAAACAGTTCATTATCCAACTGAATTTCTTGACTCCGTAACTGCTCCTAGACTACCTACTCATGTGTAAAAACTTCAAGTAGGAGCACCAATCATGCTGCTATTTAGTATCAGTAACAAATTTCATATTACGAAACTTGAGTGCCCAAAAATGTGCACAGGCACGACTCTCTGAGTTCGTGCTCTGCACAGATATGCCATAGAGACGGACATCATGACTGGGGATAGTATTGGGGAGTCTGTGTGTATACCATGCATACCATTGATTCCGAACCACTATCAGTTTCCGTTCAAATGATTGCAAAGTCCCGTCAGAGTCTGTTTTGCAATGACGTTAACTAAATCGCAAGAGAAAACTTTATCTAACGCAGGAATTTAAGTAAGCGAGACCAAGTTTTTCTCACATGGTCAACTTCAGTTTACTTGCTCAAGAGTCAGAGGTTCCAATTGTTTGTTCTTCCATGAACCTGAAGGACAAACAGCTAATGTAGTGTATACAGAGGCATTTGCTTAACACTGTACTAATAATGGTATTTTCTACTGTTCTATAATTTCTAATGGCATTTTGGAATACAAAATATAATAGAATTTTTGATTCCGTCAAAGACGAGTACGTTTGCTAGTTTCATATAAAGTTTAAATGCAAGCAAAAAATGTAAAACCACTGCCTACACTATGATTACTTAAATTAAA
Organism: Hermatobates lingyangjiaoensis; assembly: GCA_026182355.1. NCBI lineage: Eukaryota > Metazoa > Arthropoda > Insecta > Hemiptera > Hermatobatidae > Hermatobates > Hermatobates lingyangjiaoensis. Next base: position 338,593 of record JAPFBL010000462.1, on the reverse strand, counting down.
ACGGTAAACAGTGTTGCCATGAAGTTTAATCACATTAACAATAATACTGAGACGAACAGTGTTACCTCAATTTGTTTTTGATAATCTTTGCCATGGACTACTCTGTCGACATATATTCCAGGTAGATGAATAGTCTCTGGATCTAATCCACTATCAAGAAGGAGTTCTTCTGATTCAACTAGTGTTGTTTTTGCTGCTCTTGCCATTACAGGATTGAAATTTCGCGCTGCTTTCCTAAAAAAAATATATATTTAATGTTTAAAATTAAATACATGCATATTGTTAGTGCCACAGAGGTTAGTAAATAAGACATTATTATCAACCGTCATACCTCGTCTATCGCTGGTGAAGTCGCCCGACTGGTTTCGCAATGGCTGCATCATCAATGGGACTACCGTTACCTTCCAAGGTAATGGGAGTCCCATTGATGATGCAGCCATTGCGAAACCGGTTGGGCGACTTCACTAGCGATAGATAAGGCATGACGGTTGATAACGATCTCTTAAAATTATATGTTGAAACTACAATAAGAAATAAGAAAAATACTAATATCTTTCAACCGGAACAAGCGGTCCTCGTCAGAGTCAAATCCCGACTGAAACCAAACATGATAGAAGCATCTGGTATGGTTTGAGAGGAAAGGGAGGGAAGAGAAGTATTTTAAAGGGTGTAAACAGCAGGAAAGGACATTAGTCCATGTAGAGATGTTAGGGTAAACAAAGAGTACAGGACGAAAAAAGTAAGATGTAAAATTTCTGAGATAAAAGTAAAATTTCTTTGGTTTCAGTTGGTTTTTTGACTCTGACGAAGACTGCTTGTTACGGTTGAAAGATCGTAGTCTTTTTTCTCATTTCTTATTGTAGTTTGAACATTGATTGTTATTACACTTGGTCATTGTGATATCTTGTTATTTAAAATTTTATATATATATATATATATATAATATATATAAAATTCACATAAGAGGTTATTGAGGATTTTGGTCATAAAACATACAACTCCTGATCATCAGCCGACGTTTCGCCAAAAGTTGTTTGGCATATTCAAGGCTAAAAAACAATTTATTAAAGGACATAAGTAAAGCAAGATAAATACATCATCGGACACCATTCAACAGAAAATAAACGACTTATCTTTTATCTTTATCTTGCTTTACTTATGTCCTTTAATAAATTGTTTTTTAGCCTTGAAAATGCCAAACAACTTTTGGCGAAACGTCGGCTGATGATCAGGAGTTGCATGTTTTATGACCAAAATCCTCAATTACCCCTTATGTGAATTTGAAATATCAGTGGTCGAGAAACTATATCAATATATAAATATAATTTATATTATATATTATATTTTATATTATATATTAATATAAAGGAGTTGGGTTTTTGACTCTGACGAAGACCGCTTGTTACGGTTGAAAGATCTTAGTCTTGTTTTCCCATTTCTTATTGTGGTTTGATCATATATTAACATAAGTATCGACCGTGAAGTAGAAACAAAATTAAAGTTTATCAGGATTCGATCAGTTCTTCAGGTTCAAATTAAACACACACTGCCAACGTTTCGATTTTTATTTAAAACCTTTTTCATAGGCAAAAGTATAAAATTTTGAAACATAAAAACTAAGCATTACATTAGAGATAATTTTACAAAGAAAAATAGTCTGTGGATTTCGATAACTAGATATTCACACTAGACAGTTTGAATTATTATGTTAGAAACGTTGGGAATAAGAGTTTAACGTGAACCTCAAGAACTGATCGATAAACTTTATTTTTGTATAATATATATATATATATATATATATATATATATATATATATATATATATATATCAATGATCAAACCACAATAAGAAAATGGGAAAACAAGACTAAGATCTTTCTACCGTAACAAGCGGTCTTCGTCAGAGTCAAAAACCCAACTGAAACACTAGATGCAGAGAACATCTGGTGAGGGGTTGATAAGAGTGGGAGGGAAGAGTGGTATTTTAAAAGGGTGAAAGCGCAGGAAAGGACTAATGTCCACAAAGGGATGTTTTGGGAAACAAAGGAGTAGAGTAAGAAAGAGTAAAAAACTATCCGCTAGCTGTCAACCCTCTTAGAAGAGGCTATTGCCCTCGTAACGAAAGTATCCAGTTTGAAGAGACCGTTACTAATGTTTATAATATTTGATCTATTAAATTTAATTAGAGACGATTCAATATTTCTTAACAACATTGATTTTTCATACGTAATAAATTTAGCTCCTGTCTAATACACAGTTATATAGGTATAAATAAAAAGATTTCACATAAACACGTGAAATAACAATCAATGATCAAACCACAATAAGAAAATGGGAAAACAAGACTAAGATCCTCTGACGAAGACCGCTTGTTACGGTTAAAAGATCTTAGTCTTGCTTTCCCATTTTCTTATTGTGGTTTGATCATTGATAGGTATATATAAATTAAGTGAGAGGTTCAGCGGACTTTTAAATAAAATACAGTTGAAACGAACATAAGACACAGATTTTTCTATCAACAATACAATGCAAATGAAATTTAATTATTTATTAACAAAATATTATGTTGACTGTTTTTGATGCATTTATTTAAAACAATTATTCAGTTTTACAAATAACCATATATATAAATTTAAATTTTCTATTTAAATAGAAACAAATTAAAAGATCAATGATTTTTTTGTTATTTGTATATATCTTTTGCTCACCTAAATATTGTATTTCCCTCGTAATCAGTCTTATAACCTTTCACCAAGGCCCAGTCGGCTGTAATAGCGTTCTCCATTACATATTCTACTCCGTTAAAAACCTGCAAACAGAAAATTTATTTTAATCATATTTCAGACTTTGAAGATATATATATATAATAATATATAATAAATATATATATATAAAATAATAAATTATAAATATTATGGCCCCTTCTTACGCTAATCTTTTCATGGCCAAATTAGAGCAGGATTTCCTGGCCACCTGTAACTTCTTCCACTCCTTTATCTCCGTTTTATTGATGATATTTTTCTTCACTTGGCCCCATGGCAAACATAACTTAGAACTTTTCCTACACTCCTTTCAAAATTTCTGCCCCTCCATCACTTTCACTTACGACATCTCCGACAGATTATCACCTTTCTTGACGTTGACGTTACTTTAGACAATGGACACTTCTTGACTTCCGTACATATAAAACCCACCAACTCCCAACAGTACCTCCATTACAATAGTTGCCATCCATCCCATGTTAAAAAGTCTATACCTCGATCCTTGTCCCTCCGTATTCACAATATCTGCAATAATCTCCAAACCGCAGACATCACCTTAACCTCTTAAAGGACAAATTTTCTGAACGAGGCTATCCTCGCTCCTTCATTGATAGTCGTGTTTTACCGGCTGACATCTCCCACCAACCCAGACCCAAGAGGGATAGAAGTAACGCTTCCTTCTTCCCTGACAACCTACTTCCCTGGCGCTTAAAAGCTTCGTGCTGTTATTAAGGAGTCTTTTCCGATTCTGTCTACTTCTACTTCTTCCATCTTTAATCACCCCCCTTCTATTTCCTACCGTAAACCTGCCAATCTAAAAAGCATTTTCTCTCATATTTCCCCTCAGCCTTCCAATCCTGTTCCTGGAATGAAACAATGTGGACGCCGTGGCTGTCAAACTTGCCTGATTGTTAATCCTAATCCTTCCTTCGATTCCCCTCTCCACCATAGTTCCTACCCGGTTCAGGTCAATTCCTCCTGCACCTCGGAGCAACTGTGTTTACCGACTGGATTGCACTCAGTGTGACTCCTTTTACGTTGGCTTAACTTCTAATAAGTTGAGCCTTCGTATGAATGGTCATAGGGCTTCCAGTCGGTCAACGCAGTAACTATCCTGTAGCCATCCATGCGAACTCGCATGGACCTCAGTTTCAAATGACTGTTTCAGGGTTCAGATCCTGAAACAGATCCCCGAACCAACAATAAAGTCACCCTAAGAGCTTCAGAGGAGGCATACATATGCTTACTTGATGCTCGCTCTTCCCCCGGACTCAACCTCAACCGATAATTTATTTATGAATTTATTTATTTATTTATTATTTTTTATTTTTATTTTTTATTTATTTATTTTATTATTTTTTTTTATTATTTTTTTTATTTATTTATTTTTTACTTTTATTTATTATTTTTATTAATTTTAATTTGATTATCCCTTTTTTTATAATTTTTTATGGTTTATAATTTTTACCGTTCCTTTTACGTCTTAATTTGGCTCTTCATTTCCTTCCCTCCCTTCCCCCGTTGGTGGTAAGTGGTGGGGTACTGGCTGCGGTTTCCGGTTCAGTACCGCCCTGTCTTCCTGCGGGACTCTTCGCTCTTCGCACCTCCTGATGACGACGATTTCGAAATATCGATGTGAGTTAAAATTCTGTTGTCTTTCTGTGTGTTTTCCTTTGTTTTTTTATTTTATTGTAAAAAAGTCCGCTGGACCGTTTCTTTTAATTGTATATAAATATATAATTTATTATATATAAAAATATATATTTAATTATTAAATATAATAATTAATATTCCAAATAATTAAAATTAATATTAAATTCCTAATTATTAATAAATTAATAATTAATAAATTAATAATTAAATTAATTATTAAAATTTAAAAATTAAAAATTATTCCTAATTCCTAAATCTTAATAATAATATTAAATATATATATATATATTATTTAAATATATATAATATATATATATAATATATAAACATATAATATTATATATAAATTATATAAATAATTATATATCAGATGAATCACAAATAAACACTGATACAATCAAATGAAAACAAACCACAAGGAAAAAAAAAGAAAACAGATAGAAAAAATGCTCTGAGGCCTTTCAATTTATGTCATCAAAGAGCAAACAAGGTAAAACTAGAAGGTAACATCAAAGGTGTGTACAAAAAGGTAACTAAACAGCTGGGAAAAAAAAGTCGAAAGAGGCATAATTAAGAGAAAAACAAAAAATAACCCAATACAATTAAACAATGCAAAATGAACAATAAAAAATTAATTAAATTTAAAAAAAAAAAAAATATAAATAGAATAAAAAACAAGTGTTTTAAAATAATTCCTAACTATAAACAATATATAATAAATATAAACAAATAGATACAAATTAAATTAATGCAATATCAAAAAAAAACAATAATAAATGATTAACAAAACAAGAATACATGAGAAAGTAAATAAGTCAAAAATCATTTTTGACTTATTTCCTTTCTCATTATTCTTGTTTTGTTTAATCATTTATTATTGTTTATTTTTGATATTGCATTAATTTTAATTTGATCTATTTGTTTATATTTAAAAATATATTGTTTATATTAGGAAAATAAAACTTGTTTCTTATTCCTATTTATTTTTTTTTTTTTAAAAAAAAATTTTTTAGTTCATTTTGATTTTTAATTGTATGGGTTTTTTTTGTTTTTCCTTTATTTCCCTTCGACTTTTTTTCCACGTTTAGACTTCTGTCACACCTTTTTTACCTTCTAATCTTACCTTGTTTTTGCTCTTGAGACTAAAGAAAAGGCCTAGAGCAAACTATCTTTTTCTTTTTTTTTTTGTGGTGTTTTTATAATATATATATATATATATATATTATTATATAATATCTTTAAATTAATTTTTTTTAATTTATATTTATTATTATTTTATTTTCTTAATTTTCTGTTCTTTTCAATTCTATATTTATGAAGGTTCGTTGCTATTCTTCTCCAATATTACTACTACTTTTTGTTTTACGTTGTGGCCAACCTGTATATATTCTGTGAAGCTGTCCAGTTGGCTTTCGTCTTCTAGCCACTCAACCTCCTTTCCTGAGGACGACCGTTAAAAGGGTCGACATGTTGAATGTGAGTCCTAGTTTCTGTTTCTCATTCGTGTTTCTCAAAGTTTTTTAAGTATATATATATATGAAATGGGAAAACAAGACTAAGATCTTTCAACCGTAACAAGCGGTCTTCGTCAGAGTCAAAAACCCAACCCTGGGTTTTTGACTCTGACGAAGACCGCTTGTTACGGTTGAAAGATCTTAGTCTTTTTTCCCATTTCTTATTGTGGTTTGATCATTGATTGTTGTTTTCACGTGTTTATGTGAAATCTTTTTTAAAATATATATAAATATATATATATATTATGTAATTTTTTTTTTTGAGGGTTGAGGTCCAATGATTTTAAACTAGTCCTTTTGCCGACGTTTCGACATATATTTATGTCATCTTCAGGGCTACAACATGATTGTTTTACAATTAGCACTACTATTACTACTACTAAATATGGGTCAAGAAAACAAAATCATGATAAATATATTTATATATATATAATAAATAATATATATATACATTTTCGATGAAAATATGATCCGAAATGCACAAATACAGTTCAATGTACATAAAGAAACATTAGGTTCTTTGAACCAGTGGCAAAAAAGTCCACTTACCTAACCTGTATCTGTACAGGTTCAGTACGGCCTTTGGTCCGGAGTTTGATCCGAAACTGTTAAAATAAGTTGTTACTACGGGCGGAAGGACCAGGCTAGCTCAGTGGTTAACGTGCTCGTCTCTGAACTGATAGGACCGGGGTTCGATCCCCACCTAGCCCTCGATTTATTCATGCGGGAGGTGAATAAATCCAAGCACGCCGTTCATCGGAGTAGGACGTCAAATCGTCGGTCCCGAGCCTGTACGGTGTCAGGACTCCTAACACACTTAAGTTAGGCAAATTTAGGACTCCCACAGTAGAATCAATCTTCATTGTGTGGTATCACAAAGGGCCAATGCTCAGCCTACGTGTGTTCTCTTGTGGGACTGCCACTGCAACCTAACCAAACCTACTATTGGCGGCGGGGCCCCATGGAGGGGTTCTCTCTTCCGCCTACTTAGACTCATAGTGGCTGTTGGTTTTCACCCAAGTTGGGTAGACCCTTGTGGTTGCTGTGTGAGAAGCAGTAACTTCTCGGGAGGATACCTGCTTATCAGGAGGATGCCATTAATTCCCAGCCCTAATTATTACCACGATATATGAGTACCAATGAACAAATAAAAAAAACCATGCTTTTCACCTCCGAGAAAAAAACTAAAGACGAAAGCCTATAAATACAATTCTTAAAAATAATAAACATTCATAAAATAAAGTCAATACCCTTGACTCCCTAGGTGAACTGGACTTCTTGATTGAACCATCACTAGCATACAGAAGAGGCATTCCTCCTTCATGAACTAAAGTCCCTTGACCTGCACAGACACAATCACTACATTAACATGGAAGGAAACAACCAATGGTTATCTGCTGATGATTTTGCTTATCAACTAATAATAATTTATATCTGATGATTTATCCCTTATTTATGTTTTGAATACGATGATGAATCATAACATTAAAATGGAAGGAAACAACCAATTGTTATCTGCTGATGATTTTGCTTATCTATTCATAATAGTTTATATCTGATGATTTATCTCTTATTTTTGTTTTAAATACGTTGAATCACAACGTTTATATGAAAGGAATAAACCAAATGTTATCTGCTGACATGATGTTGCTCATCTATTGATAATAGGTTATTCTGATGATTTATCTACTACTCGTATTTATGTTTTAAATACGTTGAATCACAACATTAACATGAAAGAAATAAACCAAATGTTATCTGCTGATATGATGTTGCTCATCTATTGATAATAGGTTATTCTGATGATTTATCTACTATTTTTGTTTTAAATACGTTGAATCACAACGTTAAAATGAAAGGAATAAACCAAATGTTATCTGCTGATGATTTTGCTTATCTATTCATAATAGTTTATATCTGATGATTTATCTCTTATTTTTGTTTTAAATACGTTGAATCACAACGTTTATATGAAAGGAATAAACCAAATGTTATCTGCTGACATGATGTTGCTCATCTATTGATAATAGGTTATTCTGATGATTTATCTACTACTCGTATTTATGTTTTAAATACGTTGAATCACAACATTAACATGAAAGAAATAAACCAAATGTTATCTGCTGATATGATGTTTGCTCATCTATTTGATAATAGGTTATTCTGATGATTTATCTACTATTTTTGCTTTGACTACGATACATTGTTATTTTGAACAGAAATGAAGAGAATTCTATAACTTCTGTGATATCAAATACACAAATAATATGTTTTATTAAATGATTAAAAATTACCTGTCGGAGTATAAAACGCAGGAATTCCAGCACTGCCAGCTCTTATCCTCTCGGCTAAAGTTCCCTTTTAACACAGAACCAACATTATACACAAATTAATGAAGGTAGACAAACTAGAGTGCATAAAGTTTATTATAAAAAGGAGTATTCGGAACAACACAAACTAGATGAGAGCGTATTAAAAGACATTATAAGAAATAATGTCAGTTGCAAAAACGAGAATGAAAAAGTAACACTGGTCACTTACTATAAAAGCCCACCTGTGAGTAGCCTGTTTATTAAAAATAATAACCAAGGCAAAAGCTCACCTTTAAAGGAAAGAAATCTAGTGTACGAGTCGACTTGTTTCGAATGATCAACATTCATCATCAGGACGTGAATAACTTCTATAATGGTTAAATATATATACACGGAGAAGATAGAAGGGAGGTTGTTTTCCGTATTAACTACCACATCCCTGTCAAGAAGGCTCACCATGCACCTAATGACCGGGGGCACCCAAAAAACATATGCAAGACAAGCATAATGTTAAATTAACCCGAGAGATGCTGGTTACAAATACTAAAATAATAAAAACAGAAAGTAATTTTTTAAGGATATTTAATTCCCATCAAGGGCATTCAGAAACCCTTGCAGGTAGTGACTCAGGTCGAGAGGCCACTCACCCCACAGGATTAACGCCCAGCTTTTCTTAAACTTGAAGGAAAATAACCCACTTCTATCTTCTCCGGGTGTATTTAATTAATCAGATAATTAATTCACCCTAGAAGTTATTCACGTCCTGATGATGAATGTTGATCATTCGAAACATGTCGACTATAGGAGATGTACTTTATTGTGTAGACGAAATAACGAGAGTGTTATTTAAGAAAACTGAGAAACTTGTTAAGAAACATGTATCAGCTAAATTTGGTATCATTTTCAATAATGTCTGTGTCAAGGAAGGACTGCTACCAAAATTTACAAATATATATATATTCACTTGATAAACGGAAAGACGATCCAAACTGGATACAATAACAGTTCAAAATTGAAGATAGGTAGCACACAAAGTAAGAAACACACTTACAAACTCAAATTTTCGGGCAATCCGTCTTCAGGAGAAAAGAGAAAGGGAGACCTTTCTCTTACTACGTAATCTGTTACGTAGGGTTACTAGCCGTTGCGTCTACAACCTGCTTGGTCTCTCTTTCTCTTTTCTCCTGAAGACGGATTGCCCGAAAATTTGAGTTTGTAAGTGTGTTTCTTTACTTTGTGTGCTACCTATCTTCAATTGTGAACTGTTTTATATATGTGTATATATATATATATATATATATATGTAAATAAAAAGATCTTAGTCTTGTTTTCCCATTTTCTTATTGTGGTTTGATCATTGATATATATCAGCTCAAAAACGAAGAAAAGCAACACACAGAGAAAGAGGCATGGGCTTCCGTTGTGTTTCCAGCGTGCTTGGTCGCCCATTCTATTTTCTCCTGAAGACGGATCATCCAAAAATTTGAGTTTGTAAGTGTGTAACTTTCTCTGTGTGTTGCTTTTCTTCGTTTTTGAGCTGATTTGCGTCCAGTTTGGATTGGTTTTTTCGAATTTCGAGTGATATATATATATAAAAAGATCTCACATAAACACGTGAAACAACAATCAATGATCAAACCACAGTAAGAAATTGGAAAACAAGACTAAGATCTTTCAACCGTAACAAGCGGTCTTCGTCAGAGTTAAATACCTAACTGACCTCAGTCATTGTAGAAAACAAAACTATCTGACACAGTTCTCCCAGCTCTGATGTCGACTAAAAGGGAGAATGCAGTGAAAATAAACTCCCTCAGGGTACAGCTATTACCCTGACAGGCAAAAAAGGAGTTTTAATAAAAGATATTTTACTAACCTGTGGTGTTAGTTCCACTTCAATTTCACCAGATAAATATTGCCTTTCGAATTCATAATTCCTCCAAGAAAACTACATATAACTTTTTTAACTCTTTTCTCTTTTAAAAGTAAACCAAGTCCAAAATCAGCCAACCCTGCATTGTTGCTTATCACAGTTAAATCTTTTACACCTACTTCAAGAAGGGCAGCAATGAAATTTTCTGGTATTCCACACAATCCAAAACCTAAAAAAAAAAAAAAAAATTGGATAGTGTAACTCATTACAAAAATCTGAAGTGGCCTACACTCAACATTACTATAAGTAAATATATAATGCCGTTTGATTAAGAAAAAATGCGGTTTGGAGGGTGCGACAAACACTCTAAACATTTCTGATTAGAGAATTTTGTTATAAAAATCTATCATATCATGGAAGGCATCAAAAATTATATGTTTAATTAGAGTTGATTTTTAAATGTAAAAATTTTATTCTTCTTACATCTCATATTAAGTCATTAAAATCATATAAATTTTGTTCATTAAACCACTAAACATCTATATAAATAAAAGAAAGGTTTTGTCTTTACATTGCTTAGAACTGACTCATTTCAAGTTTTCTTTACGTTTCATACATTAGAGCATGGGTTTCTCAGCCTCAATGACCCATTCACTCCTCCCGCCATTTCCCATAATGCCATTGCCACCACCCCTTCTTCTTTCCAAGGTAGTACAAATGGTATGCATGGTATACATGGTATAATGGTATATACACTTTTCATTGATTATGTTTATAATAGAATTTTACAAATTAATTTCTAATTATAATTATTGATGATTATATAAAATATTAATTCAACCAAAATGGTATGTATTAGGGGCCAGGTTAGCTCAGTGGTTACGTGCTCACCTCTGACCTGGTAGGACCGGGGTTCAATCCTCACCTGGCCCTCGATTTATTCACGCGGGAGGTGAATAAATCTGAGCACGTCGTCCCTCGGAGAAGGACGTTAAACCATCGGTCCCGAGCCTGTACGATGTCAGGTACTCGATAAAGATCCCTACTCTAAATACACTTGAGTAAGGCAAAATTTAGGACTCCCACTGTAGAATCAATCTTCATTGTGTGGTATCACAAAGGGCCAATGCTTGGCCTACGTGTGTTCCCTTGTGGGACTGCCACTGCAACCTAGTATGTATTAATTTATAATTAAAAATTTATATCTTTCCTCACTCTGTAAACTTACCGTGGTCACAATTCACCCCCTGAAAACCCAAAAGTCACCCCTGGGGGTGAATTTCATCCCTATTGAGAACCCCTGCTTTAGAGAAACCGAATCCACTCTTAGAAAAATTTCTATCAGTCGTATTTATCCGCAAAATTTTTGTCACAAGTAAACTCACCTTGTGATCATGTCGATTCTTTATCATCAGACTTATTCAAAAGCGTTCTGAAGATGGTTTTTTTAAGAAATAAAATCGAATCAAGAGGCCATCATCAGGATCAATGGTGCATTTTTAAGAGAAATGAGATTTACTTATGATTAGGTTCTAATAGCTTCAAAACACAAGAAATCTAGAAAAATATCAAAATGATTTATAAGTTGCCGGAAAAAAAGGCGTGATTTGAAAGAAATTTAGAAAAAAAAACCTGCTTTAATGACTAAGGGTTAGCAAAAAGATATTAAACTGCAAAATAAAACGATTAAATGATCAAACGTTGTTATATGCCTTGGGCAATAACTTAGCTTCAAGGATTGCTCGTAAAGAAATCCGAAGAATAGGGATTAGCTGGAAGAGGTATTGGACGCTGAGGTACATATTAAACGACACAAAGGTTGAAATATATCAGAAAAAGAGGATTTTTAGAAAATTGTGTGTTTTCTGCATTGACCTATGGTGCTCAAACGTGAACAGCAACAGTAAAGAGTATGAGGAGAAAATCACACTACACAAAGAGCAATGGACAGAAGCATACTAGAGATTATTTATTATTATTATTATTATACATATAATATTATAAATTCACATAAGGGGTTATTGAGGATTTTTGTCATAAAACATACAACTCTTGATCATCAGCCGACGTTTCGCCAAAAGTTGTTTGGCATTTTCAAGGCTAAAAAACAATTTATTATACGACATAAGTAAAGCAAGATAAATACATCATCGGACACCATCCAACAGAAAACAAACGACGCAAACAACAATTATAGTACCCAGAGAACCACAAAAGTATCATAAAATACCTAGTGTTATTATGATTATTATTATTTAAAAAACAGACATTTGTCGTTTAAACCTAATTGCGTATTATTAATTATTCAGAACACCAAAAAACCACATTTTCAAAACAGCGAAAACCACAACAGACAGTAATAAACACAGCAAATTACAAAACCATGAAAAAAAAAAGAGTCAAGAATTAAAAGAAATATTAAAAGTCAAGAATTTTCTTTTAATTCTTGACTCTTTTTTTTTCATGGTTTTGTAATTTGCTGTGTTTATTACTGTCTGTTGTGGTTTTTGCTGTTTTGAAAATGTGGTTTTTTGGTGTTCTGAATAATTAATAATACGTAATTAGGTTTAAACGACAAATGTCTGTTTTTTAAATAATAATAATAATAATCATAATCATAATAACACTAGGTATTTTATGATACTTTTGTGGTTCTGTGGGTACTATAATTGTTGTTTGTGTCGTTTGTTTTCTCTTGGATGGTGTCCGATGATGTATTTATCTTGCTTTACTTATGTCGTATAATAAATTGTTTTTTAGCCTTGAAAATGCCAAACAACTTTTGGCGAAACGTCGGCTGATGATCAGGAGTTGTATGTTTTATGACCAAAATCCTCAATAACCCCTTATGTGAATTTGAAATATCAGTGGTCGAGAAACTATATCAATATAATATTATACATATGCATAATTAATATATATTCAGCATCTGTTTCACATAACATTTTTATTATGAAGCAGGCCAAAAAGACGTAGTTAAATTACCATATATATTAAAAAGATTTGCAAAAGGAAACCTAGTATCAATTAAAAAACAAAAAATTGTTGATAAATAAAAGTAAATTCCTGGCACATAAACAAACATGTATACATGTATAAAATTATCATAAATTATCATGAATGTTCACATACACTGAATGATTGACCTTGACTTTGCAAACTTGTTATCCTTAATTACGCAACACTATGTTTGCTAAATATTCGCAACATTTATATTGTGCACTTTAATATAAACAATGCAGTTTTTAATAAACAAACTCTAGCAAAATATTTATTTTTTCGTTCAACTGTAATTGTTTTCCATTGTACTGTAAAAAGCTAATGAAATTGTCTCCACATATAAAAATTTAATCGTATAAATAACGCGTTTCGAACACGTAGGGTTCTTCTTCAGGCAATAACTAAAAAATACACTGTCATCAGGGAGTTATCGATAGAACAAAGTAAATATAGTACAAAATAAAAATAAAATAAAATAAGGAAGAGAGTACGAACCTAAGGGTGAGTGTCTGTGGTCCAACTGACTGGGAATAGGATGGACGTGGGTGAGGATATAGGGTACATCTGTTTCGTATTGGAAGGCAGGTACATTTCTTTATTTTTTTTTCCTCTAGATTAGGCTGGATCTTTACATTTGCTCTAAGACTAAGTGTAGGAAATATATTGAAAGTATATCATAGACAACTATAAATTATTTTATTTTTATTTTGTACTATATTTACTTTCTACTATACATAACTAACTCTCTGATGACATTGTATTTTTTAGTTAATGCCTGAAGAAGAACACTACCTGTTCGAAACTCGTTGTTTAACGATTAAATTGTTATATGTAGAGACAATTTCATTAGCCTTTTACCCTACAATGAGTAAATACCACATAACTGATTTCACTACGTTAGAATTTTTTCTTTATAAATTTTCAAGATTATGGGTTGAAACCGCCCAACTGTCGGTTTGGTATGGGTGAACAAAAAAAATCATAGCTAATTTTACCTTGTTTACTTTACCATAGTTTAGCATACTTTACTATAGTTTTTAGATACTTTACTAAAGTATAGCATAGATGATCGTGAAAAAATTGGATCTTGAGATTTCGACGGAATTATATGTTTTGAGGTCCCTAAAGTAGTTTTATAAGTTTTCCTGATGATATCTCGTGTGTGTGTCTGTGCGTGTATGAGTGTGTGTTTGGTGTTGTATCCAAAAGTTTGTGTAGGCGCTACAGTCCACAATATTTCAAGGATAAAATTAATATAATACACAAAAATGGGTCTCATAATGTAGATTTGCTGTATTTTTTTGTTTTATTTAAACCGATCTCCTAGGGGGTGATAACATCAGCCGCTTACACGCTTTTTGCTTGATCAGTGATTCTACAGATTCAACATTGAGAGTCCTAAATTTTGCCCAACTCAAGTGCATCTTTTGCCTAATTCAAGTGGGATCTTTAACGAGGACATGACATCGTACATGCTCGGGACCGACTGCTTAAAGTCCTTTCCGAGGGACATCGTACTCAGATGTATTCACCTCCCGCATGAATAAATCGAGGGTCAAGTGAGGATTGAACCTAGAACTACTAGCCCAGAGGCGAGTACGTTAACCATTGAACTAAGCTGACCCTCCTAGAGGTTTACTTTAGAATTTGGGTTTACTTTTGTACATGAAGGGTAAGTCATTTTTTGGCTAAAATGTATTTTTAGACTTTTTTCTCCTGAACTATTAACTCTAGAGTCTTGAAATTTTTGTATATCTTCAAAGCTATGAAGGCAATACCTGGAAAAGTCCTCAAATATTTAAAGCAACACAAAAAAATTTTTTTTCTTCAAAAATTCCTTTTTTGTAAATATTTTTTTTTACAATTTCTTTTATATCATGTTTAACAGGGACATTATATACCCAAGATATTACATATTATATTCACTTATAGTAAAGTTGAGTGTAGGCGTTTTAAGTAAAGTGATCGTAAAAAAAATCTATCTTGAAATTTTGACAGAATTATATGTTTTGAGGTCCCCAAAGTCGTTTTTATTACGTTTCTTTGATGATGTCTATGTGTGTGTGTGTGTGTGTGTGTGTGTGTGGGTGTGTATCCAAAATAATATGTAGGCGCTACTATAACGTTTAGTAATAGAGGCTATTAGTTGTTTTTCTGTTAATATAATTTTTGATGATAATTAAAAAAAAAATACTAAAGGGCACCAAAATTTTTAACTTATAAACCGGATGAACCCCCCCAAAAGAAAAAAAAAATTTAAGAACCAAACAATAGAAACAATCTAAGATACATAAAATGCCTCCCTCAGCTGATTCTATAAATTGATGATCAATCACTTTGCAAACTAAGAACTATGGTATACTATAAAATATAGATGTGCTGTATACTTTGGGAGGAATTATGCATGATGGAAAAGTCACTTTTTTATAAATAAATGTGTTTTTATACATTTTTTTCCTCCTAAATCTACTGATTTTAGAATATTGAATTGTTGCCATTATTATGGAAGCTAAAAAAAGCAATAATTGGAAAAAATTCTAAAAAAGACATTGGATTAAAAATCTAAAAAAAAATGACTTTCCCATTATGGATAATTGCTTCCAAAACTATACAGCACATCTACACTATGAGACCCAGTTTTGTATAAAATATTAATTTTAACCTACCAAAGATTTTGGGTGTACGATCTATACAAACTTTTGGATACATACTCATCCACCCACACACACACACCAAGCGCACGTCTCCAATCCGTCTCTGAACCAGTGCGATTGGTTTCCCTCTCTTATCTCTCCTGAAGACGGTTCAAAAAAGAAAATTAGAAACTGTAAGTGTGTACTTTTAATTTCTCTATGCTTCTTTTTCTACATTGAACTATATTTGTCCGTTTCGCATCGTATTTCCTACGAAAAAGTGTATATATATATAAACTCAAAAATTGTTATTGACCTCTTCTATTCTATTCACTGTTTTGTTATTGAGGACTAGGTCAAATAAAAGAAAATAAACTCCTTTCTAGGCCGACGTTTCGATGTATTTGTACATCATCTTCAGGGCTAAAATTAGAGTAAGAACTATAATTACAAACTTTTTATCTAAAACAATTACTACAAATCACATAGAAATCACTTTAACACTAATCACAAACATTATTCCCTATGTGAGTTGTAGATTGTTTTGATAAATGTATTACAGTCTTACTCTAATTTTAGCCCTGAAGATGATGTACAAATACATCGAAACGTCGGCCTAGAAAGGAGTTTATTTTCTTTTATTTGACCTAGTCCTCAATAACAAAACAGTGAATACATATATATATATTATATATATATATATATATTATATATATATATATATATACAATTAAAAGAAACGGTCCAGTGGACTTTTTATATAAAATAAATTCAAAACGAAGGAAACACACAGACATAACTCACATCGATATTTCGATGTGAGTTATGTCTGTGTCTTTCTGTGTGTTTCCTTCGTTTTGTATTTATTTTATATATATATTCTATGTTTTGTTATTGAGGGCTAGGTCAAATAAAAGAAAATAAACTCCTTCCTAGGCCGACGTTTCTATGTATTTGTACATCATCTTCAGGGCTAAAAATTAGAGTACGAACTATAATACATTTACCAAAACCTTTTTCTGATACTTAGAAATAGATGTGTACTCAACAACTCTGATTATAAAATAACCTTTTGTATGTATCTGTTGGTCTCAAAAATTTGTGTTAGTTCTCTATGTGAGTTGTAGATTGTTTTGGTAAATGTATTATAGTTCTTACTTTAATTTTTAGCCCTGAAGATGATGTACAAATACATCAAAACGTCGGCCTAGGAAGGAGTTTATTTTCTTTTATTTGACCTAGCCCTCAATAACAAAACATAGAATAGAATAGAAGAGGTCAAGAAGAATTTTTGGAGATTATATATATCAATGATCAACCACAATAAGAAATGGGAAAACAAGACTGAGATCTTTCAACCGTAACAGGCGGTCTTCGTCAGAGTCAAAAACCCAACTGAAACACTAGATGCAGAAAACATCTGGTGAGGGGTTGAGAAGAGTCTATTGCCCTCGTAACGAAAGTATCAAGTTTGAAGAGACCGTTAGTAATGTTTATAATATTTGATCTATTAAATTTAATTAGAGACGATTCAATAATATTTCTTAACAACATTGATTTTTCATAGGTAATAAATTTAGCTCCTGTCCAATCAATATGATGATTTTCATTTTTTATATGCAAGAATAAGGCACTACTTTTTTCCTGTCTACTTACGTTGTATTGGTGTTGTTTTACACGTGTCTTTAATGATTTACCAGTTTTACCAATATAAATTTTATGACAATTTGTGCCATAAGTAAGATTTTTTGTGATATCTTTATATATACAAATATTGATAAAAGTATCGACCGTGGAATAGAAACAAAACTAAAATTTATCGGGACTCAGTCAGTTCTTCAGGTTCAAATTAAACTCTCATTGCCAACGTTTCGGTTTTTATTTAAAACCTTTTCCATAGGCCTACAAAAACAGAGGAAATATAAGAAATAATACAATCATTCAAAAATCAAACATTGATAAAAGTATCGACGGTTTTCTGTTTCAAAATGTATACTTCTGTAAGTTTTCTCACTAACCTATAGTCAAACTTTCTATTGTAATTTCTTAATTGTAACTAATTGAACTTTTATGTATGTTTGATTTTTGAATGATTGTATTATTTCTTATATTTCCTCTGTTTTTGTAGGCCTATGAAAAAGGTTTTAAAGAAAAACCGAAACGTTGGCAATGAGAGTTTAATTTGAACCTGAAGAACTGACCTAGTCCCGATAAATTTTAGTTTTATTTATATATATATATATAGTTTGCTATTTTTTTTTGTTAAAGCCTCTCGTTTATCGATAAGTATCACTGTAGGTTAAGCCAAAAGTAGGTGGACAGTATAAAATGTATTTAAAATATGTATAGAATGTATTTAATATACATAAAATGTATTTAAAAATTACTTATACATATGTCTTGACAAAATTATTATTTTCACAATTAAATTTTATTGTGAACAATAATACAAAAGCTTTCAAATTTTATTAACGAAGGTGTTCAAACTGTTTTCCGTCACGATTTTCACAGTTTTGAAGTTTGTCTCTTATGCTTCGATAGTCATTTTTGTACAAGTCTGTCTGGGTATTCATTTCTTGAAATGCATTTCCTATTTTAAATTACCAACATTTCATGGTTTTCGATAACAAAACTTTATTCCTGAGTTCAATCCAAAAGGAAAAAAAAAGCCTATTGAAGTCATTTCAGTAAAGTGCAGATAACCAATCCGGATCTTTTCATCCAATCCAATCAGGAAATGTTTTATCAAAAAACTGAAGAACAAGATATAAAATTTTATGATCTGGATAACCCAGACTTAATACCCAGAGAGAGAGAGAGAGTTGGTAAAAATATTGCTCCAATCGTATGAGACAGACTTCAAAGCTCTTTTAATCGTGATGGAAAACAGTTTGAGAAACTGTGTTAAAAAAAATTCAAATTATTTTGTAATATTGTTAACAATAAAATTAATTTGTAAAAGTGATAATTTTGTCACTGCATAGTTTTATGTATTAATAATCACTAAAGAAATGTTATCACTGTCCACCTACTTTTGAGTTACCCCTATATCTCGTATTTGAATCGCGGAACCTCAATACATTTATTTCTACTGAAATTTTGAAAATTCTGTATTACATAAGTCGGTAAATAAAAGTTTGATAACTCGAATCGAAAACTGAATCGATATTGTCATTCAATTCCTGGCCATTACATATTAAAATAAGTTACTACGATTCATCTATTCTAAGGTAGTGCAATCAGTTATTATGTGGTATTTAATAATTGTAGAGTAAACAACTTAATGCAATGGTCTACACATATACTTATAAACAACGTGTTCGAAACCTGTTGTTTATATATTAACGTTCTATATGTGTAGACTATTGCATAACTTGTTTACTCTACAATGATCCTTCCATTATAATTTAAGTTACACTTGCTACTTCCCATTACTATATTATTACTTATTTGACCTTTCCGTATTTGTAAATGCTTTATTATTACATTGAAGTAATCATAAGTTTCAAGTAATAAATTATGATGAAAAATATGCAGTTTGTAAAGGAGCATAATAAACAAAAACTCTTCAGAGAAGAGGTGTTACTTAAACAGAACTAAAAACCAGAAAACGAAGTATAAACAGACTGGACGAGTTTACACTTATATCTAATGATAACAAAAAAAAGTTTAAAATCTTTAACAATTTCATTGTATTTTAATCAATTAAAGCAAGTAAGTAGCAAAATTAAGTTTTAATTAATCATTTGTCGTGATTTCAGTCTCCTACTATAAACTTTTAAAAATATAGATAAAGCATTACTGATTCTTCATTTAAGAAAAATTAGTATACAAGCTAAATGAGAAGAAAAAGTAATTGTTGTTCGAAATGATAATTACATAATGATAATCTTATAACACTGAACAAGCCTTTAAGATGGTCTTATGATAATGAGATATTACATAGACTATACGTCAGAATCTGTTTACAATTCGTATAAAAAGTTTCTATTGCCAAACGGGATAATCATACCAAGGTCATAATTGATAAATTTACAAAATGAATAGAGAGAAATAAAAAATATATATATTATTTACCACCAACTAGAACAGTAGAACCATTTGGAATATCTTTCACAGCTTCCAAGGCATCTTTATAAATTTTGCTATCTCTTCCATTACTGCTGCTTTTACTAGCAACAACTGATAATGATCTTATTGCCTATAAAATACAGAAATTAAAGCAAAAAACATAAACTGCAATCAATATATGTGCAAAAAATATGCCCTTGACATTTCTTTCAAGGTCTTGATATGATATCCATGCAAATATGTATATATAAAAAATGCCATGTAGAAAATATCTAAAAATTTAATACGTTTATACCACAACTGTAAGTCTAATAAAAGTACTAAATGGTATAAAGTTCACAATTACTTACAAACTTTCAAATAATCTCTTATAAATGTTAAAATGATTTATAAAACATTTTTAAAAATGATTTTCAATTAAAACCTTACCTTATTATATGTTGTGACATTTTTATTAAATCTAGTTAAACGAGTACCGGCTCGTGATAACGTACAAACAGCGAAAGAACATGTACTAGCCATTGCAAAAAATAAAACTGCACTGATTTAAGGAAGCATGTTAAATACCTTCTCTTCAATGCCTTACCAATCAAGGCATTCTGAACCATATTGTTCTCAAAAAGTTAATAAATAAAATAAATATACTAAGTAATGATATTGGCAAATAATTTCTAATTATATAAAATAGTTGTTTTCAGTTATTATACGAACCTTATTATAAATGTAGTTTCGTATACCGCTATTTTTTTTTGTTAATATTAATTCATTTTGTAATTTATTACAATTTGATTACTCTTTTTGTACATTTAATAACTGTAAAATATTTTATAAAGAAAAATATGAAATACTTTTTTTTGAGATTTTTTTTTAAAACCACAACATGGATCCTAAATTTATTCTGTCAAATCTTTTTATGGAAATGAATGTTATGATTTTGTAATTACTCTATTAATCGAACATTTTCCTATTTCTTTAAAGTAATTTTAGTGCTTTGTTAATAACAAGTGAAAATACTTAAAAAGTTATTGATTCATATCAAAATGAAGTTCCACTATTTAAGTTTTGATTGGAAAACTAACCTTGTTGAAACCTAAACGTAAAACCGGCAAATTTGATGTTTATTAATTATCCTGTTATGGGCAACCCTCAGTGTGTGTCATTCACCTGTTCCGATTCTATCTCCTCTTCAATCACTAGCAGAATCAATTTACAGTCTAAAACAAGGTAAACAATTGTTAAATTCTTTTCAAAATATGAATTTATCATTCAATATTTTGATGTTCGTAATGAGCAAGCCTTCATTATCTGTGCCATTTTTATTTGCTATGCAAAATGGAGTCATTGTATATAGAGTGATATCATTTACATTAACATACCAATTAATTGTTCTTTTTGATTGTTTCAAAACTTGATTGATGATAGTTTTTTTTCATAATTTTGTGAGTTATGATATTTTTTTTTTATAGATGTAAAGTTTATTTATTGTTAATTTAAAGGTTAATTTAAATTTATTGTTTTGTTTATGAAAAAAAAAACCAGAATATGAAAGATGTAACGTGAAATTATCCTAAATCAAAGATGACTGATATTAAAGCTCACCCTTTACTCTCTCTTCTAAAGACTGATATGAGCATCGGTAATTTTGGATGGCAAAAAAATGCTGAAGTTCTTTCAAATGAAATACACAGTACTTTGAAGAGAGAAAATGACATGGAAACATCAAAAGATGAAGGTAAATGTTTTGTTATATTTCTTTAAATAATGTATCAATAGTTGTTAATATAATGCTGCATATTTAAATTTAATAACATTCCAAACCTCATATATAACTCAACTAAAAAGATATCTTGAGAATTAAAAAAACTTGATCCCTTTTAGTAAAAGTGTTTATTGTTTAGGAAAGTATACTTTGGATCATCAATATAGTATTAATATATAGTGTTTTTTGAAGGGTCAAAGTATTGTAAACCCAAAGTATTAATCGTTAAGACTAACAAAGAAAAAGTGGATCTTTTGCTGGTCCTCTACTGTAGTATATGTATTGAAGGGTGTCATTGGTCACTCACCCATACAGTCTGCCTGTCTTGTATAGTAGTAGTATTATTAGATTGGGAAGGTGATTGACCTATCTATTAATGAACCCTTTTGTCATTCTTGTTTAGTAGGATTTATAGACAGGGAAGGTCATTGACAAGTCAACAAATGTTAGGAAAAGGATTAAGTCTCAAAACAAAAAAGTTTATTACTAGAAACTAAACAACGCGTTTCGAACACTTAATGTTCTTCTTCAGGTTACATCTAGAATATATATATATGTATGTATATGCATTTAAGAGCTTTGATAGCATAGGGGTGAATTAATTAAAATGAATACATCTGACGCTATTGAATGATAGCGGGAGTAATATTGAAATGGCTTTAATTGATCCTTAACTTAAAAATACATACTGAGACATGTTTAATTTATACATAAAAGAGATTCTTAATTACCTGCTCTGCTGGGGTGGTTGTTCGAGGGATGAAAATCTCAGACTTATCTGCACAGACCAGGTGGCATTAAGCCAACGAGAGGTTTTAATCTCTCAATATATTGTTTTTCTGAAGTACTAATAACACACCTCATAATGACGATGTAATGGGGTCCGAATTAAGTGTGGTGCTCTTAAATGCATATACATATATATATATATATATTTTCTAGATGTAACCTGAAGAAGAACATTAAGTGTTTGAAACGCGTTGTTTAGTTTCTAGTAATAAACTTTTTTGTTTGAGACTTAATAATACTACTGCTAGCAAGCCCTGGTCCCGAGGTAAAGGGCTTTGCCCTCTTCAGAGAGGGACGACCGAATTCAAAGGAATGATGTGGTATCCTTAAACTATAAAGATTTTACATAAACACGTGAAATAATCAATGATCAAACCAAATAAGAAGTTAGTTGGGTTTTTGACTCTGACGAAGACCGCTTGTTACGGTTGAAAGATCTTAGTCTTGTTTTCCCATTTCTTATTGTGGTTTGATCATTGATTTATATATATATATATACTTTAACACATAGAAAGGAACACAGAAAGACACTACAGAACTCACTTCGATATTTCGACATCCGTCGTCATCGGGAAGAAGTGCGAAGTACTCGCGTTGAGAAGCAAACTGCTACTCATATATATATATATATATATATATATATATATATATTTAGAATGGAGCGGTTCTCTCTCCATGTAACCTGATTTATGATGTAACCTGAAGAAGAACATCAAGTGTCCAAAACGCGTTGTTTAATTTCTAGTAATGAACTTTTTTGTATGGAGACTTATCCTTTTCCTAAAATCAGTAAATACCATACTATAACAGATTGCACAGTTAATGAAGTCAACAAATGGTTCCATTTGGTAGTTTCACATATATATTACTATATCAACGTCTAAATGACAATAAGAAATGAGAAAAAAGACTAAGATCTTTCAACTGTAAACAAGCGGTCTCAAAGTCAAATGTCAACTGAAACCAATTATGTAAAAACATCTAGAAAAGGGTTGAGAGGAGTGGGAGGGAAGAGAAGTATTTTAAAAGGGTGTAAAGTGCAGGAAAGGACAATAGACCTTTGTAAGGAGAGATGTTCAGGTAAACAAAGGAGTGCAGGAAGAAAAAAGGAAAAACTACCCACTATTGCTATTGCCTCGTCAATAATCAGTCAAGTTTGAATAAACCGTTACTAATGTTTATAAAATTTGATTTATTAAATTAAATCAAAGAGGATTCGATAATATTTCTTAACAACACAGATTTTTCATAAGTAATAAATTTAGCTCCTGTCCAATCAATATGATCATTTTCATTTTTTATATGCAAGAATAAGGCACTACTTTGCTCCTGTCTACTTACATTGTATTGGTGTTGTTTTACACGAATCTTTAATGATTTACCCGTTTGACCAAAATAAATTTTATGACAACTTTTGCACGGTATTTTATAAATACTACTTTTAGAAAAAGTTAATTATAAAAGACTTTTATAATAATAATAATAATTAATTTATAAAAAAACTACTTTTATCTTAGTCTTTTTTCTCATTTCTTATTGTGGTTTGGATGTTGATTGTTCCTTCACGGGTTTATATATATATATATATTTGTGTACAATGACAGCAGGTCTTCCCTTAAGCATATGTTATTAAAATAAGCAGCAGTTTCTGCATTGACCAGTTTCTTGTTGACACTCTCTAGTTTTCGTATCACTTTGCGGTGAGACTCTGGTAGCTTCCAAAGAAGGTTAGCAAAAGACATTAACACACACAATAAACATAGGTCAAACACGAAAAACTAAATTTTAATCACTGTTTTAATCACTAAATTAACCAACTAAATAAAAATACGTACAAGCTTTCGGCTCTCATTCGCCATCATCAGGTATAAACTAAAATTAATTAAGTCTAATGCACTATAGTTAAAATAGAATAAAATATTTGAACGATTAATTTTAGTTTATACCTGATGATGGCGAATGAGAGCCGAAAGCTTGTACGTATTTTTATTTAGTTGGTTAATTCAGTGATTAAAATTTAGTTTTTCGTGTTTGACCTATGTTTATTGTGTGTGTTAATGTCTTTTGCTAACCTTCTTTGGAAGCTACCAGAGTCTCACCGCAAAGTGATACGAAAACTAGAGAGTGTCAACAAGAAACTGGTCAATGCAGAAGCTGCTGCTTATTTTAATAATATATATACTCGTATATATATATATATATACTATAAAAACTTTAAGAAAAATCGAATGAAAAAAACAGAAATTAGGACTCACATTCAATATTTCTACCCTTTTAACGGTCGCCCTCAGGAAAGGAAGTTGAATGACTAGAAGATGAAAGCCAACTGGGCAGCTTCACAGGATATGTATGTACCGGTTGCCTACAACGAAAACGAAAAAATTTAGTAGGAATACTGAAGAAGAATAGAAACGAGAAAAAAATAATGAAGTTTTATTCAACGCGTTTCGAACACTTTGTGTTCATCATCAGGAAGACACTATAATACAAATTATATCTAATTAGTTACAAAAATTAAGAGTGAAATAATAAAATTCAATTAAGAGAATTCAAGACATACCCAATGATGTGGTACTGACGGGTTGGTCCAGTGAACACAACTAGTGGGAAACAAATCTGTTGCGAAAGAGTGGGGATAGGCAATTTAGGAGATAAGGGACAAAGGCTTCGGGAATGCTTGAAAAACCTTTAACTGAAATACAGAAGGCAAGATCCACTAATTTAAAGGAAAGAAACCCTTTTTTTTTCCTTCTTTTTTTTTATTTTTATATTTATTTATTTTTTAATTTATTCTATGTGATTCGAGGAACAGTTTAAGAAATTTGCTATGATGACTGTAAAGTAGATATGACAAATATCCATAGTTTTTTGTTAGTTTATAGCCCTGAGGATGTCTTAAAATAAATGACTAAACTCTAATGTAGTGAACCTTTTTTTTCTCTTTTTTTTATTTTATTATTTATTTTTTAATTTTCATGTGATTGCATAGTTTTATTATGTGAGTGAATATCTACGTGTTCTAAACGTTGATGTTATTATCTATTTTACTATGTACTATTTACTTATTTACTTTGTACTATAGATAACTCTCTGGTGTCATTGCATTTTTTAGTTAATGCCTGAGGAAGAACACTACGTGTTCGAAACGCGTTGTTTATATCATTAAAAAATTTTTATATGTGGAGACCATTTCATTACATTTTTACCCTAAAATGACTAAACGTTTGGCGAAAAGGTGATTCCATATATTAACCCTGACCAAACTCCAAGAAGAAGAAAAAAGTTGTTATTAGTAAATGTGGTCAAGTAAAAGAATACCTTATATTAGAAATGTTATTTGTGTTTCAGATTGGGAGAGCAAGGTAGGAGTTGACTTAAGTCGAGTTTGCCGTCTCTGTCTGAAAGCTTCTGTTGCTCTTTTCCCTATATTTGACCCTCAGCAGTCGCATACACTACTTGCTCAAAGGATCATGGCCTGTGCTCAAGTCAAGGTAAATTACAACAATCTTTTTATCGCAATTAATAAATAATATCATGTCTTATTCAAGAATTAAAACTTTGCTTCCATATGAAATGTCAATTGCCAAGTTCAATAAAATATTTCCATCAGTACTAGTCGCCTTCAGAGTCTAAAGAATGCTCTCTCTCTCTCTCTCTCTCTCTCTATATATATATATATATATATAATATATATATATATATATATATAGTTCAATATAAACAAAGAAACATAGAGAAATCAGAAGAACACACTTACAGTCTCTAATTTTCGGTTTGAACCGTCTTCAGGAGAGATAAGAGAGGGAAACCAAGCGCACTGGATCAGAGACGGTTGGAGACCAACAGTGTTGCCGCATGCGCGCCCGTTCACAGAAAATAAGGTAGACAGGAATCAATTTATAATTAATTTATAATTTATAATTACATTAAATTAATGGAATATGAAAACAATAAATATATAAAAAAGAAAAAATTGAAAAAATAAGGGAAATTGATACATAAACAAAAGTACAGACTGAGCTATGGTAAAAGAAAATAAAACTAAGAATACAAATAGTAATAACAATTGAAATAAATTATTGAAAAAAGTGTGAAAAGGCAAGGAACTTTTAAACATTATCGCTTTAGATTGAGGCCAGGTGCACTGCGCGCACTTAATAGCCAAATATGGGCTTCTTCGGAGGCTCGTAGTGTGAGATCTTTTCTACACTACACTACAAAGATCTCACACTACGAGCCTCCGAAGAAGCCCATATTTGGCTATTAAGTGCGCGCAGTGCACCTGGCCTCAATCTAAAGCGACAATGTCTAAAAGTTCCTTGCCTTTTCACACTTTTTTCAATAATTTATTTCAATTGTTATTATTATTTGTATTCTTAGTTTTATTTTATTTTACCATAGCTCAGTCTGTACTTTTGTTTATGTATCAATTTCCCTTATTTTTTCAATTTTTTCTTTTTTATATATTTATTGTTTTCATATTCCATTAATTTAATGTAATTATAAATTATAAATTAATTATAAATTGATTCCTGTCTACCTTATTTTCTGTGAACGGGCGCGCATGCGGCAACACTGTTGGTCTCCAACCGTCTCTGATCCAGTGCGCTTGGTTTCCCTCTCTTATCTCTCCTGAAGACGGTTCAAACCGAAAATTAGAGACTGTAAGTGTGTTCTTCTGATTTCTCTATGTTTCTTTGTTTATATTGAACTATATTTGTCCGTTTTGGATCGTATTTCCAACGAAAAAAAGTGTATATATATATATATATATATATGTTCGCGCTCCGTTCTTCGACGTGGGGAGATCTCTCTCACTTCGTCCTCTCTACTAGTCTACTCTCCTGATGACGAACAACAGTTCGAAATATTGAATTCTGTAAGTTTTCTTTGTATTCTCTTTTCTGTGTCGTGCTTTGTGTAATTTAAAGTTATATATATATCAATGATCAAACCACAATAAGAAAAGGGAAAACAAGACTAAGATCTTTCAACCGTAACAAGCGGTCTTCGTCAGAGTCAAAAACCCAACTGAGTTGGGTTGAGACTCTGACGAAGACCGCTTGTTATGGTTGAAAGATCTTAGTCTTGTTTTCCCTTTTCTTATTGTGGTTTGATCATTCATTGTTATTTCACGTGTTTATGTGAAATCTTTATATATATATATTTATATATATATCCCTTAGTCGCTCTCTGCCGGTACAAGTGAACGCACGTACCTCTTCTTCTTCCCTTCTACCCTCTCCCTGACGACGAACTTCAGTTCAAAATATCGATCCAGTAAGTTTTCTCGCTTCTTCTATATGTTGTCTTTTTTCATTTATATTTCTGTCCGGTTTGGACCGTTTTAATATTTTGATTTATATATATATATATATACACGACAACATGTCGGGCTATCTAAATAAAAACTTTGGTCAACTAATCTATCTTGTACCACTAAAATGGAGAAGTGTATTAGAGAAATAGAGAAATTCAGTAGAAAAGTTGTGAAATTAAAAATAGGCATACAATTTAACAAGATATATATATACACTTTTTCGTTGGAAATACGATCCAAAAGGACAACTATAGTTCAATATAGACAAAGAAACATAGAGAAATCAAAAGAACACACTTACAGTCTCTAATTTTCGGTTTGAACCGTCTTAAGGAGAGATAAGAGAGCGAAACCAAGCGCACTGGTTCAGAGACGATTGGAGACGGTCTCCAACCGTCTGTGAACCAGTGCGCTTGGTTTCCCTCTCTTATCTCTCCTTAAGACGGTTCAAACCGAAAATTAGAGACTGTAAGTGTGTTCTTTTGATTTCTCTATGCTTCTTTGTCTATATTGAACTATATATATATATATATATATATAAAATAAAATAAATTCAAAACGAAGGAAACGCACAGAAAGACACAGACATAACTCACATCGATATTTCGACCATCGTCGTCATCAGGAGGTGTGAAGAGCGAAGAGTCCCGCAGGAAGACAGGGCGGTACTGAACTCGGAGACCACAGCCAGTACCCCACCACTTACCACCAAGCGGGAAGGGAGGGAAGGAAATGAAGAGCCAAATTAAGACGTAAAAGGAACGAGTAAAAATTATAAAAAAAGTAGATAAATCAAATTAAAATTAATAAAGAAAAAAATAAATAAAAAATAAATAAATTATCGGTTGAGGTTGAGTCCAGGGGAAGAGCGAGCATCAAGTAAGCATATGTATCTGAAGCTCTTAGGGTAACTTTATTGTTGGATTCGGGGATCTGTTTCAGGATCTGAACCCTGAAACAGTCATTGAAACTGAGCCCATGCGAGTTCGCATGGATGGCTACAGGATAGTTACTGCGTTGACCGACTGAAGCCCTATGACCATTCATACGAAGGCTCAACTTATTGGAAGTTAAGCCAACGTAAAAAGAGTCACACTGAGTGCAATCCAGTCGGTAAATACAGTTGCACGAGGTACAGGAGGAATTGACTTGAACCGGGTAGGAACGATGGTGGAGAGGGGAATCGAAGGAAGGATTAGGATTTACAATCAGTCAAGTTTGACAGCCACGGCGTCCACATTGTTTCATTCCAAGAACAGGATTGGAAGGCTGAGGGGAAATATGAGAAAAAATGCTTTTTAGATTGGCAGGTTTACGGTAGGAAATAGAAGGGGGGTGATTAAAGATGGAAGAAGTAGAAGTAGACAGAATCGGAAAAGACTCCTTAATAACAGCACGAAGCTGTATATAGCACTGTTATATATATATATATATATATATATAGTTCTGTAGTGTCTTTCTGTGTTCTTTTCTCTGTGTTAAAGTGTATATATATATATATATATATATGTTGTGAAATGTACCGCAGCTTCGGCATTTACGACTTTTAAACTAAGCTGTTCCAGTCTCCTGACAGTCTTACGAATATAAGGTAGTAATTCCCAAATGAGTTATCCAGAGGACATTGAGACACTTTTTGGAAACACTTTAATAAATATCAACAATTTTAATACAACTGAAAAACTAACATCACAGGTAAAGAATTTAACATAACTTACAAGACCATTATCTAGATACTAGCTTTCGACTATTCCATAATCATCGTCAGGTTGGGTCTTACATTTTTCAAAATTTAGAAATTTTAAAAACAATGAAACAATTTAAACAATTTTGAATGAAACTAATGAATATAAATAAAAGTTAGCAGGTCCAAACAAGTTACTAAATGTAAAACAGTTTTTCATGCTACTGTAGGCCAATCAATTAGCATCCCTATTGATGCTTATTGAAAACAGGATGGAAAACTGTTTTACATTTAGTTGTAAAGATATATATATATATTCTATATTTTGTTATTGAGGGCTAGGTCAAATAAAAGAAAATAAACTCCTTCCTAGGCCGATGTTTCATTTACAAATGTTCGATGTACAAATACATCGAAACGTCGGCCTAGGAAGGAGTTTATTTTCTTTTATTTGACCTAGCCCTCAATAACAAAATATAGAATAGAATAGAAGAGGTCAAGAACAATTTTTGGAGATTATATATATATATATCCATGATAAACGGAAACGGTCCGGCAGGACAGATTACACTTAAAAAAAATAAACTGTGACACATAGACAGAAACATAACAAAAGACTTACTTTTCAATATTTCGACTGTAATGGCGGTCGTCCTCAGGAGAAGAAGTGAATTGACGGAGGGAATTGAGTTGACCGTCGTCGCTCCGTCAATTCACTTCTTCTCCTGAGGACGACCGCCATTACGGTCGAAATATTGAAAAGTGAGTCTTTGTTATGTTTTTGTCTATGTGTCACAGTTTATTGTAAGTATATATATATATATATATATATCTTCTAATAAAGTTGTTTGAATAACTAAAGTCATTATCTATCTTTATACTTGCTCGCTTATTGATCTTTTGAACTAATGTCTTGTCATTTTCCAGGTGTTTGAAGGAGACGGTCTACCAACACATGTGTGCCTTCCTTGTTGTTCACAGGTGGAAAGATCCTACCAGTTTAAATTACTTTGTGAAAAGTCAGATTCCAAACTTCGAGGGAATCTTCAGGTGAACGATTCAATATCATTTAATCTACCACATATTCGGGGTTGATTTAAAATAATCCAAGAGTAATTTATAATCAATTTAACTATATATAAATAAAAGAAAGGTATTGTCTGTACATTGCTTAGAACTGAATCATTTCAAGTTATCTTTACGTTTCATACATTAGAGAAACCAAATCCATCCTTAGAAAAATTTCTGTTTGTCAGTTTGTCCTCAAAATTTTGTCACAAGTAAACTCGGCCACCATAAGACATAGCAAGCAGAAGCTTTGATAGTAGATTTGTGTATGTCTAACTTAAAATCTAATGTCTGAATGCATTGGAAATACAACGTAGAAGGGAAGTTGTTAATGGACCTTTAAAGCACAAAATTTTGTTACAATTAAACTCAGCCACCATAAGACAATAAAGCTGGAACTTTGAAAGTAAGTTTGTGTATATCTAATTTAAAATCTAAACTTTGAATGGATTTAAACTTCAACGTAGAAGTGAAGTTATGGACTTTTTAGCTGGCTGTGTCTAACTTCACAGATATGCTCATTGAAAATGTATAGGTGTAGCAAGTAGGTATTCGAAGTTGATTTCAATTTCATTTGCATTAAAGCTCCCAGCAAGAGATAATTGACAAGGTGTTTCCCGAAGTTGAAGATCTGCCATCTATTCAGAATAACTGGTTTTTTGATAGAGCAATTCTCACCCCTACAAATGAGCAGGCAGGAAAAAGCGTGAACAAGTTCTTGCACTATATCAAGCTGATGAAAGAACTTACAAGTCAGTAAAGAGAGTGATTAGTGATGAGGAAGCAGTTAATTATCCAATTGAATTTCTTGCCTCCGTGATTGCTCCTGTACTACCTGCTCGTGACTTAAAACTTAAAGTAGGGGCATCAATCATGCTGTTATGAAACTTGAGTGTCCCAAAACTGTGCAACTGGACAGGTCACCGAATTCGTTCTTTGCACAGATACGTCTTTATGTGCTGATATCATGACTGGGTTTAGAACTGGGGATTCATTGTTTATACCATGGCATACCATTGATTCCTAGCAACTGTCCCTTTCAATTCAAACGGTTACAATTTCCCATCAGCGTCTGTTTCGCAATGACGGTAAATAAGTTGCAAGGCCAAACTTCAAGAATTGAAGTAAGTGTGACCAAGTGTTTCTCACATGGTCAACTCTTATGTTGCTTGCTCAAGAGTCAGAAGTTCCAACTCTCTGTTCTTCCGTGAACCTGAAGGACAGACAGCTAATGTGTATACAGAGGCACTTACTTAACACTATACTAATAAATTTATTTTTTCCTACTGTATAATTTTTCTAATAACATTTTGAAATACCACGTATCATCTCTGATTTTTGTAAAATACCTGTCTTAGATGGGCACGTCTGCAAGTCTTGAAAGAAAATTATCCAAATGAATTCAATATTGTTGGAATTTATATATCAAACTTTTTGTCAACTTGACAATATTTACTACACTTAAATTGAAATTAAGCTTAGAATATTTTAAATTAATTTGAAAAAGTTTAATAAAGGGCTTTCTACTTTATAATATAATATAAAAAGATTACGCATAAACACGTGAAATAACAATCAATGATCAAACCACAATAAGAAATGGGAAAACAAGACTAAGATCTTTCAACCGTAACAAGCGGTCTCCGTCAGAGTCAAAAACCCAACTTTGACTTTGAGACCGCTTGTTACGGTTGAAAGATCTTAGTCTTGTTTTCCCATTTCTTATTGTGGTCTGATCATTATATTATAAATATAATGACTTATATTTCTATTTTTACTATAATTGTAGTTATTTTATGTACAAAATAAAAAAAATAATAAAGGGATAAAATGTTTAATAGCAATACATACTGATGCTAATTGAATAATTAACATGGATATATATACAATAAAGTGTTTCTTAAAATCACCAAGGAAAAATGAAATATGGATGTCAAAGTTACCATTGTTGTTGCAACAGTGAATGAAGTAATGTATAGAAAGTTTTTCAACTTAAAGTCGCAGCAAACGATTTATTTGAAACGTGGCCGTTAATTCCATTTTTCCAAAAAATATTTAGCTAGCTTATTTAAATAATTACATTTTTTACGTATCTTTACTTATTGCAGCAAATTTGTACAAAATTATTTAAAAATTACTAAAGAATAAATTTTATAACAAAAATTAGTATTGATAAAATAAAATGACAATATTTTTAAATTTTGTAAAACGCAAACCCTTAAATATCTCGATTTTAACATAAATGGAATTAGGCCACTTTCAAAATAAGCGGCTCAAATTATATTTGGTCTGTTAATAAGTTTGAGTAATATGGATTAACCGTAGTTACTTTAAATTTACCCGGAAAAGTTGTAAACAACAAATTATGATTTTTATTTCATAAAATAAACTTGAGTTTCAATGATTACGAGTGATGATTGAAACTCAAAGTGTACTATTACTTGAGTTTCAATTCTTTGCAACGAGTAAAGAATTGAATAGAATTTTCAATAAAGGAAGTTATTTGAACCTTATTGGAAGATCATTGTTGTATGTTGATATAGTATAGTTGGTATTATAATAATAGTATTATACCCATGCAGTGGGGATATGTATATTCTTAAGACTTTATTAATTTAACATGTTAATTTATCTTTTATATTGAAAGATTATTATTTTATTGTTGATTTCAGAATATGAATGGAACAAGTGGTGGTCATCACGAAGGGGACTGCTGGGGTAGGGTCTTCGGATACTGACAGCTTCCAGGATGAGGAAGAAGAAGGAGGTTTTGATATGACTAAGTTTACTCCTGAAGTCATTATTGATGAAGAAACAGCGGATAATATGGCGCACACTGAGGTAAACATTGTGAGATTTTTATTGTTAAAGAAAAAAAACTGATGGTGATTTAGAGTCCAGGTTAGCTGAGTAGTAACATGCTCGACTCTGGACTGGTAGGTGTACGGGGTTCGATACCCACTCTGGTCGTCGATTTATTCACGTTGGAGGTTAATGAATCTGAGCACGTTATCTCTCGGAGAGTATGTTAAGCCACCGGTGCCTTAGCCTGTAAAATATCAAGTACTTGTTACAAATCCTCTACTCGGATTTTTAACAGGGCGGCGCCCAGCCTTCCTGGTGAACTTCTGTGTCTTTCTGTGTGTTTCCTTCGTTTTGAATTTATTTTATTTAAAAAAGTCCACTGGACCGTTTCTTTTAATTGTATTATTATATATATATTATATATTATATATATATATAATATATGTTGTTAATTATAAACAAACAAAACATAGAGAAATCAGAAGAACACACTTACAGTCTCTAATTTTCGGTTTGAACTGTCTTCAGAGAGATAAAGAAGGGAAATACAAGCGCAACTGGATCAGAGACGGTTGGAGACCTCTCTTATCTCTCCTGATAGACAGGATTCAAACCGAAAATTAGAGACTGTAAAGCTGTGTTCTTCTGATCTTCTCTATTTTTTTTGTTTATATTGAACTATATTTGTCCGTTTTGGATCGTATTTCCAACAAAAAAAGTGTATATATATATATATATACCATGATAAACGAAAAACGGTCCGGCAGGACAAATAACAATTAAAATAAGCAGTGACACATAAACAGAAACACAACAAAGACTCACTTTTCAATATTTCGACCGTAATGGCGGTCGTACTCAGGAGAAGAAGTGAATTGACGGAGGGACGACAGTCAACTTATATATATATATACACTTTTTCGTTGGAAATACGATCCAAAACGGACAAAAATAGTTCAATATAGACAAAGAAACATAGAGAAATCAAAAGAACACACTTACAGTCTCTAATTTTTGGTTTGAACCGTCTTCAGGAGAGATAAGAGAGGGAAACAAAGCGCACTGATTGGAGATCCAACCGTCTCTGAACCAGTGCGCTTGGTTTCGCTCTCTTATCTCTCCTGAAGACGGTTCAAAATGAAAATTAAAGACTGTAAGTGTGTTCTTTTGATTTCTCTATGTTTCTTTGTCTATATTGAACTATATATATATATATATATATATATATATATAAATATTAATTTAGCTCAAAAACGAAGATAAGCAACACACGGAGAAAGAGACACACTCACAAACACAAATTTTCGGATGTTCCGTCTTCAGGAGAAAATAGAATGGGCGATCAAGCACGCCGGAAACACAACGGCAGGAAACCGTCCCGGCAACCTGGGACCATTTTGAGTGATATATATATATATATATATATATATATATAACGAGTTCGAGATTAACAAAGAGCAACACACAAAGTAGGGAAACACACTTACAGACTCAAATTTTCGTGTCAGGAGAAAAGAGATGGGAGACCAAGCACGTTGTAGGCGCAACGGCAAGTAACCGTATGATATATATAGTATAGTATAGTATATATATATATAATATATAATTATATATATATTTTTTTTATATAATATTTTGTTTGTAAGTGTGTCTCTTTCTCTGTGTGTTGCTTTTCTTCGTTTGTGAACTGATATATATATATATATATATATAGTTATTGTGGATTATTACTTTATGTTTTAATATTTGTAGGTTTATGAAAATGGTGAAGAAGTGGTTGTCAAACGTGAAGATAATGATAATTTCGATTCAAATACTAACGGAGAAGTAAAACGAAATCTGGAACGAATTATTATTGAAAAAGAATCTGCTACAGGAGCGTTGTTAAACTCTCAGCCGGCTATGAATACTAACTGTTTACCAGCTCAGAGGTAACGTATGCTTTTTATAAATAAATGCTTGTAAATGTTCTTTTATTATTATTATTATTATTGAGGGTGACTATAGCACTGCGACTTAAAAAAAAAACTATTGTACTTCCCCCCCTTCTGTACTAAAGTACCCCAGTAGTTAGCTACAACCCCTCCAAGAAGCTCAGCAATTCTGCTGGTTCCAGCGGTATAGGTTTTTCTATGGTTTTGTTGAATGTACTAAAGCACCTACCTCTGTGCAGAAAGGTTGCCTGGTAGCCAGCCAGTCAGCAGGTGCATCGGTGTTTCTTCCTCTTCTTTGCACAAACCATCATTGATAATGTTCATTCGGGCTCCCTACATTTCGAGAGAAAGTTACTTCCTTTTTCCTTCTTCGGGAGTCTTCTTCGGGTCCTCAGGAGCACTTGTGGTAGGTTGCCTCCCACTAGTTAGCGCTTTTTGACCTTTTGCGCTTCCAGAAGATGGTGCCCAGACTTCTTTCTCCTTAGTGTCATACAGAGGCAAATCCCTGAAGCTCTCTCGGTAGTATTATATCCACTCCAGCAGAGCACTGCATACCGTCGCTGGTGGGTCGCCTGGTGCCCTTGAGGCTCCGTTCATAATACAGTAACCCCTGTATCATCCATCCTTCGGCACGGATCGCATAACACCTTAGATTGGGGCTGGGATAAAAGGAGGGGATTTGGGGATTAGGAAGGTTGTGAAACGAAGGTGGTCAGGCCCAGCCCCTGATCACCTTCTCCTCCTCTTTCGTTTGTCCCTGCATATAGCAGGTTAACAGGGTAGCCTCGTGAAGGCCGAAAGTCGGAGTTGAGTGTTAGAGGCTATTAGAGGCGCTTAATCACTCCATTACTACCCCAAATGTTCATTTATTGCTTATTATTTTTTTTATATATATTCATAGTTATATTATTTATGGAAGCAATATTAATTGTTTATTATTTCTGATAATTGTTTGTTTTGCTGAGTCAAGTGTAGACCACTCTATATTTTTTTGATTTTTTATAGGTTTTGTAACATGAATTTGTTTCTCAAAGTACTTTAGTTGAAGTTAGTTAACTTCATAAATGCGTGGTCCACGCACGCGTTTATTGCGTCATGTTAAGTTTATATGCATATATCAAGGTATCGTAAATAAAAATATATTAGTGCGTACCGAACTGACCGTTAGAATATTCAAACATAAGAATTGAAACATAAGCCCTAATATCTTCGTAAGTTTGTTATAGTGTTCCAATGTTTAAAAATGTTCTATTACATTTATTTGTTTGTTATATTCAAAACTGGTTCTTTTACTATTAATTTCAACATACTTTATAAAATGTATATAAGGAAATATTTTGCTATAGTTTTAAAAAGATTTTTTTATTTCAACATTACATTATAAATGTGATGATATTATTTTATACCATACTTTTTATTTGTCAAAAAATTTTTTTTTTAAATTTGTTAACTGTGCTTTCACTTAATAACCCTTAAAGAGTGGATCAAAATTACTTGTGTAGTGTATTAAACTATTGTTTTTCTGTCAATAACTAATAGATCTATTACGTTTAGTTCAAAAATACATTCGTGTGATTAAATAATAAAGGAAAAACATTTTGTAAAATTTTATTGTTTAATTTTTACTTACTCTGATCCCTGAAATAAAAATATCCCGAATTTGACTCCCCAATCAGGAAAGTGGAAATATTTTCATTGAATTATCAGTTGAGTGTCCTATGACTTCTTGAAGATGCTACATTACCATTCTGAGCCAGATGTAACCTGCCGATGAACACTAAGTGTTCGAAACGCTTCAATATTAGATAAAATCTTTTGTGTGGTGACTTTGTGTTTATACCCGTTATTGTAATCATAATTAAATCATTGTTTATAATTTATTTACAGAGTTAAGTGTAGACTACTCCAAGTTTTTTTATATTTTCACTATACTCAAAGTAAAATATAGTTATCTGAAAAAATTCTATCTCGAAATTTTGACAGAAATTCATGTTTTGAGGTCCCAGAAGTCGTTTTATGAAGTTTTTTCGATAATGTCTGTCCGTGTGTGTGTGTATGGGTGAGTATGTATCCAAAGTTTGTTGACACGCTACGGTCCAAAATCTTTGATTGATCAAATTGTTATTTTTCACAAAAATGTGTAGAGTTATTTTTCCTCATAGTGTAGATGAGCCCTTTTGTTGGGAGCAATTATGCATGATGGGAAAATCACTTTTTTTTTTGCCAAAAACCTGTTTTTAGACTACATTTTTTTCTCCTAAACTACTAATTTATAATTTATGCAACATGAACTTGTTTCCCAAAGCACTTTAGCTGAAAATCACCTAATTTTCTCATATTGGGGTAAATGGATAATATAAAATCTCTACACAAAAGAAGTTTTTTTAAATTCAAACAACGTGTTTCGAACACTTTGTGATCATCATCAGGAAACGCGTAGTTTGAATTAAAAAAAAAAACAAATCTTTTTTGTTGAGACATTGCACCTTATTACGGAATATGCAGCCAATGAGTCAAAACTTATTTTCACTTATTTACTGAAGTCAAAAATATTCTCGAATTTGACTCCTCAGTCAGGAAAGTGGACTTATTATGTTAGAATTAACAAAACTCCGACTCTCTCCCCCTCCCTCCCCTAACTCCTCTCTCTCCCTCCACTCTCCCCCTCTATCCACTCTCTCCCTCTATCCACTCTCTCACTCCCTCTCCTCTCTCTTTCCCTCCCTATCTCTGCTCTTTCTCCCTCCCCCTTCTCTATCCCCCCTCTCTCTCACTCTTTCCTCTCCCTCCCTCCATCTCTCCCTCTCCACCCTTTCTCTCTCCTCCCCCTCCCCCCTCTCTCTTTCTTTCTCCTTCTCCCACCTCTCTCCCTCCCCCCTCTCTCTCCCTCCCCCCTCTCTCTCTTTCTCCCTCTTTCCTCTCTCCTCTTTCTTCCCTCTTTCCTCTCTCTCCCTCCCTCTCTCTCCCCCCCTCCCCCTCTCTCTCCCTCCTCATTTTATTTGGATTTATTTTAATACTGATATGCACATTTTACTATACAGTGGAAACTCTACATACGAGATTAATTCGTTCCCGGATCGTGCTGGTATCTAGAGCGAATTTTTCCCATAAGAAATAACTGAAAACCAATTAATTTGTTCCCAGCCTCCCAAAATCAATCAAGTTAACCCTAAATAACTATGAACACATCTTCCTGATTACTAAAAACACATTCAAATAGTGACTGAACTTAAAAATACAGTAATAAGATAAATAAGATGATATTAACGAAATAAAATGCGAGTTTATTATGAGCATTTATTATGAGCACTTCCACTTAAAATTAAAGTTAACTTTATGAAAAACTAAATTTTTTTACGGCACTAATTTATTTATGCACTTTTTTCTGCTTTTTAACATTACTGTATCAGTTTTTGCTTTTCTTCGCTTTCTTTTGCCCTTTTAGCTGGAATCGCAACACTTTTACTTTCTATAGGTCTTTTGAAGAAAAACTTATCCAAGGAGGTTTGTCTCTGCCTCCCTTTCAAAATGTTACGGAAATGAGTAAGGCAAGTGTCATTAAAAAGAGCTGTAGCACGACTGGTAGCTATATAGGTTCCTAGCGGAACCATCTAGAAATTCTCGTAACATGGATTTTCTCTCGTATGTAGAGCAAGATTTTTGCTCGAAAGACCTCACGTATCTCGAGTTTCTCGTAAGTAGAGTAGCTCGTATGTAGAGGTTCCACTGTAAATGCTATATCCTTTCGTTCAATTATCAGTTAACATTTTTTTTTTTATCTTTTACAGATCAAGAAGATGTCGGGGCGGGGAAAAGGCCTTTAAGTGCAGACAGTGTAACAAAAGTTATTCCTTTTCCTCTGCGCTTAGTAGACACAAAGCTGTTCACAATACGGCACTTCGTCCTCACATTTGCTTTGTAAGTATTTATTTTGCTTTTTAATTTAGTTTCAGAAAAGTAT
Source organism: Hermatobates lingyangjiaoensis (assembly GCA_026182355.1). Classification (NCBI taxonomy): domain Eukaryota; kingdom Metazoa; phylum Arthropoda; class Insecta; order Hemiptera; family Hermatobatidae; genus Hermatobates; species Hermatobates lingyangjiaoensis. The sequence goes on along the minus strand of JAPFBL010000462.1, from coordinate 299,458 downwards.
TGTAAATCATGTAATTCTAACGTAATGCAATCAGTTATTATGTGGTATTTAGTCATTGTAGGGTAAAAAGCTAATGAAATGATCTCCACATATAAAAATTTAATGGTATAAATAAACAACGCCTTTCGAACACATAGTGTTCTTCCTCAGGCATTACTAAAAAATACAATGTCATCAGAGAGTTATCTATAGTACAAAGTAAATTAGTACAAAAATGTGTACTATATTTTGTACACAAATTTTGTACTACATTATATATTATATACCCAAGAACATTGATATTAAGTTTTCTTATAGTAAAGTTGAGTGCAGGCCACTCCAGATTTTATTTAATGGTGTAGTGTAGTTGCAGTTTACTCGTATATGTAAAAAACAAATTATGGATTATAAAAATAAATCGTTTGGCGAGCTAGTTTATTCTCTTCTCTGCCAGTGGAAGTCCTTAATTAGAAGCTTGGAAAGGGTATCCTGAAATATAAATATTTTTCTAGGTATCTAAAAAAAACTATATAAATATATATTATCAGTGAATAACTGACCGTATTCCACTGATGTCATTTTCTTCACCAGTTTTTCGAGGTTTCTGAATACCTTCTTCTTTCCTTCATCCAAACATTGGAGAATGTTAATTAATTAATTGGATGAAGGAAAGAACAAGGTATTCAGACCTCGAAAAACTGGTGAATTTATATTTACTTTGTACTATAGATAACTCTCTGATGGCATTGTATTTTTTTAGTTAATGCCTGAGGAAGAACACTACATGTTCGAAACGCGTTGTTTATACCATTAAATTTGTATATGTGGAGACAATTTCATTAGCTTTTTACCCTACAATAAATCATGTACTGGTTTCAGCAAGTGTTGCCACTATCAGGTGCCATTTCGGGCTAAAATAGTACAGAAAATGAGCTCATTTTTTTTTAAAATGAAAATACGTTTTCATTTTAATAAACCACGATACATATTGTGTCATTTCTTCAGATGTTGTCATTTTATATGGCTAAATCAGCTCTTTTCCATGATAGGCAGCGATAAATATTAGTCGATTGGTCCAACCGAAGACCAACGATTCTTTCCCTGTGCTGTAGTGCCCGTTGTAATTAGCAGTCCCAGGTCACGGACCTACTACTTCTGAATTTTTATACTGCTGTGTTTGTGGGGTCAATAAGTAAAGTCTGTAATCGACTGTAGGTTTAGTACAGGGTGATTGAAAAGTAACTCCCTATTTTAAAAAAACTATAATTTATTTTTGAAATATAATTTCTACAATTAATGAATATGAGAAGGAAGTATAATGCATGGGCTTTTATTTAAAATTCGATATGGGCGCCTTTATTTGCCACCAGCTTCTCAAGTCGACCAGGAATCGCATCAACTGATTTCGCAAGAAACTCTTGTGGGATGGAAATTATAACTTCTCGTATTCGCCCTTCAAGTTCTTCCAAATTTCTTGGTTTGGTTGAGTAGACTTCCTCTTTCAGCCAACCCCAGAGAAAAAAGTCGCAGGGTGTTAAGTCAGGACTTCTTCTTATACTTCCTTCTCATATTCATTAATTGTAGAAATTATATTTTAAAAATAAATTATAGTTTTTTTAAAATAGGGAGTTACTTTTCAATCACCCTGTATATGTAGCTTAAAAATTGTTTACAGCGTTTTAATTAAAAAATCTGGTGTAAGGCGACTTCATTTGGCTGACTCGTCGAACTTCACCAAATGTCAGTGAATGTCGTGTTACTTTTAGCTAAGATTAATTAGCTATTTAGTTATTAACATAATAGCTAACCAGACAGTCACTGCCCTGCCTTAACCATAATATATTCAATTCAAACAGGAATAACAACTAAGATAAAAAAATAAAAAAATCTGGAGTGGCCTACACTCAACTTTACTATAAGTAAACATATCAAACTCGTTAACAACCAACTTATGTTTTGTTTGATTAGTCAAACACTTGTTCAACAGCCATCCATCGCACCATGTAATGTTCAGAAAATATATGTTTGATTGAAGTTAATTTTGTACATTTAACAATTTTATTCTTCTACTCGTAATATATCCTCTTAACTCATTAGAACATTAAACATTTTTTTTTTTTTAATAAACCTCTAAGTAACAATATTTTACTTCAAAAATGTCTAACTCAGTGGTTCTCAAACTATTTTGAGATTTTTTGCATGGTGGTCTCTTTATGATATTTTAGATGGCTCACGGACCCTTTTATAACAACCAGTTAACATATAGGTTACTGGAACAAAACATTTTGGGGAAACAAACGTTTATTCAAACACAAAAATATGTTTTCAAAAAATTGCAACCGATTTCTATTAAAACAAAAAAACATCTTATTTAATCAATTATTCAATCAGAAAATAGCAACATTGAAATATATTAAAACTTCATTCAATGTGATGGGTGCATTTGCTTTGCCTCAACCAGTTCTTCTATATTTGGCTTAGTTTTGGCAAGTGCAACTCTCATATCATTTGTGGCTTCTAACCTGTTTCGGGATTTTGTTTTGATGGCAAATAATGCAGAAAATGCTGTCTCACATTCATAGGTGGTTGCGAATGGAATCAGCACCTTTAGAGCCAGCTTTGCAACTTCAGGATAGGACTGTACCATTTGGATCCAAAAATCACTAATTGACAATTCACGGAAAACAATTCACATATAATCACGCAATTCACCTCACCTCCAATCAATACAACTCGAGTAGAATCGCGTAAGCTTGTTGACATGAGTCACACAAACAAAACACTTCTTTGACTCTCCCTCCCTATCCAGAAACTTGAAACGGAAAAAGTTGTAATTTGAGATGCATCGCTTTGATATCCTTTCCCAACAACAACGATGTCATTATGACTGTAACAATCCCAAATGGGCTAGTCGACAATTTCAAGTATTGAATGGACTCTTCGCGGTCCGCTAGGGGACCGCGGACCCCAGTTTGAGAACCACTGGTCTAACTCAATAAATGCGAACAAATCCGACCAGTAGGACAGGTCATTTACTATTCTAAAACAAAATTTAACTTTCTGTAGTATATTACCCTATGCAACAATTGGAATTCCATGATTTTTATTTTATAAATTGTTAATCTTAGGTTCAATTTTTTTAAGAAAATTTAACTGTAATAGTTTTAGCATTAAGAAAAATGTTCTGAATTCGTAAAAAAGCAGTATAATTCCCCTTTTTATCTATATAATTTTAAAAAAAAATTACTGAATTCTTCCTCGTATAGTGTGCTATTTTTAGGTATAAAAAGTAGAAGTATGTACATGCAGTAGACTGTTTAACTTGTACTCTATTAAATGCTAATTAGGGAATATAATGAGGGCTAATTATGGTGACTTTGACATGTAGCTGTAGTTTAATTACAGCAATTAGATATCCTCAATTATTATCAATATTATAACAAAGCGTGACACACGTAGTTAGTAGCGCAGAGGTTCCCAAAGTGGGTCCTTAACGGTCTGTCTGGGGTTCCGTGAAAAACACTTAGTAAAAACATTTTTCTAAAAAAAAATTTTTTGTGGGTATGGTTTTATTCTATATTTCTTTTGAACCATGAAACCGAATAATGTTTATATGTACATATACCCACCATAAGTAGAAGTGGTCAAAATTTTATATATTTAGCATGAATAACTAGTCAGTTTTTGGAACTGATTCCCAAATTGCAAAAATTTGAATTTCACACTATTGCAAAAGTAGTATTTCACACATTACTGCCATTTCACACTACCTACTTATGTGAAACTGGATTTTCCCTTTAAACTGCCATAGAAACCAAATACCGAAGTAGACTTGAGAATCAAACACTCAACTATAAAGCCAAAAATGATTACAAAACAAACTCTGGGGTAAAATTGCTAATAATGCACTTATTATGCACTTGTGGAAATAATAAAAATTAAAATGTTTTAGTTTTGATTTTTTATTCGAGAAATACACATTGCAGTTGTTATATTACTTTTTAATTGTTTTTAAACATACATACTATTTAAAAAAGCATATGAAAATATTTATATTATGATTGTATGAAATCATAAGAATCTGGGGTTCCCAGGAAAGTTACTGGAACCAAAAGAGGGTTCCGAGTCGAAAAATTTTTGAAAAACTCTGTACTAGATTATTATTATTATATATATAGGATTATTAATTTGTCAAGGTAACAGTTGTATCACAGTAATGTTTATCTTTCCAGACTAATTTCTTTTTAATAAATGTTCTCTCTTTCTCTTTCTCTCTCTCTCTCTCTCTCTCTCTCTCTCTCTCTCTCTCTCTCTCTTTCTTTCTTTCTTTCTTTCTTTCTTTCTTTCTGACTATCTCTCTCTCACTTTCTTTCTCCCCTTTTTCCTTTCTCTCTCTCTCCCTTCTCTCTCTCTCTCTCTCTCTCTCTCTCTCTCTCTCTCTCTCCTCTCTCTCTCTCTCTCTCTTTCTTTTTCCCTCTCTCTTTCTTTCTCCCTCTCTCTTTCTTTCTCCCTCTCCCTCTCTCACTTTTTCTTTCACTCTCTCTATTTTTCTTTCTCCCTCTCTCTTTCTTTCTCCCTCTCTCTCTCTCTTTCTCTCTCTCTCTCTCTCTCTCTCTCTCTCTCTCTTTCTGACTCTCTCTCTCTCTCTCTCTCTCTCTCTCTCTCTCTCTCTCTCTCTCTCTCTCTCTCTCTCTCTCTCTCTCTCTTTCTTTCTTTCTTTCTTTCTTTCTGACTATCTCTCTCTCACTTTCTTTCTCCCCTTTTTCCTTTCTCTGTCTCTCCCTCCCTTTCTCTCTCTCTCTCTCTCTCTCTCTCTCTCTCTCTCTCTCTCTCTCTCTCTTCTTTTTCCCTCTCTCTTTCTTTCTCCCTCTCTCTTTCTTTCTCCCTCTCCCTCTCTCACTTTTTCTTTCACTCTCTCTCTCTCTTTCTTTCTCCCTCTCTCTTCTTTCTCCCTCTCTCTTTCTTTCTCTCTCTCTCTCTTTCTGACTCTTTCTCCCTCTCTCTTTCTCTCTCTCTCTCTCTCTCTCTCTCTCTCTCTCTCTCTCTTTCTGACTCTTTCTCCCTTTCTCTCTCTCTCTCTCTCTCTCTCTCTCTCTCTCTCTCTCTCTCTCTCTCTCTCTCTCTCTCTCTTTCTTTCTGACTCTTTCTCTCTCTTTCTTTCTTTCTGACTCTCTCTCTCTCTCTTTCTCCCCTCTCTTCATTCTCTCTCTCTCTCCCTCTCCCTCCTCATTAAATTTGGATTATTTTAATACTGCTAAACATATTGTACTATCATTTCTTAAATATCCTTATCAACGCAAACATTGATAAAAATCTACTCTTTTGATAAAAAAAAATAATTCATTCATTTTCTACTTTTTATTGTTCCTATCATCCTAACTAACGATTCCTTTCTTTCTAGATTTGTAAAAAAGGATTTACCCAAGTAGAAAAACTTCTACGACACCAAAGAACACATTCACAAATGTTCGATGGAAATAATACAGCAAGTGGAAATGGTACAGGAAGCAATTCTGTTGTTCATTGTGACGCATGCGCCCTTCCTTTCCCCACTTTCTCTGCTTATCAAACTCATAGGTGATCATATTTATTTTATTCTATTAAAAAAAAAATTATAAAAAAAAAGAAATTAAATATTAAATTATTTATAATAGAAAGGAAAGAAGTGTTTATTTTAAACTATTTAAATTATATGATTTTAAAATTCAAAATTGGTTTCTTGAGGATTTGATCCAATGAATGATGACGTTTCGCCAAAAAATTGTTCGTCATTTTTAACGCGTTTTATTATTTTTTACCGCTATTTTTCTTTTTTATCGATGTTTGGTCTACCTTCAATAATATAACACCTTTAAGCCGACGTTTTGTCTATATTTGTAGACATCTTCAGGGCTACGTTAATATATAATTTAATAAAAAATAAATTCTGTAATTATTAAATATTATTTCGGTAATATTGATTGATATTAATTCTGTTGTGGGCCGAGAGAGGTCATGGAGAGGTGGGTTATAATACGTTACACAATTTCTTAGTGGACAAGGGTACTTCCGCGGCTACCTATACAAGATAGGAAAGCACGAGACTCCCGACTACCTGTACTGCTCAGCAATAGACGATGTGGAGCACACATTCCTTGCATGCAAGAAATGGAATAGCCAGAGGAGTGATTTGGTGCAGAGAATTGGTATATTCTCACCAGAAACCATTTATGGCCAAAATGTGGATGATGTGTGGAAAATGGTAGACAGCCTAGTCAAAAGTATCCTCTCTATAAAAAAGAGACACCTAGAAGGGAATAACTAATTCTAAATCCAAGGATGCCACCTTTCGTAAGGGAATGAATGGCCTAGTCTGAGGTAATGTGGGAAACACTTCCAAGCTAGTGTCCAAGAAGAAAAGGGGGTGTTTTAGTTGGTATTCTGGTTTACTGAGAGCCCAGCGCAATGTGCATAAATGCATTTCACGTCCTTATACCCAAAAAAAATTATTGGCCTAGCCTGAGGTAATGTGGGAAACACTTCCAAGCTAGTGTCCAAGAAGAAAAGGGGGTGTTTTAGTTGGTATTCTGGTTTACTGAGAGCCCAGCGCAATGTGCATAAATGCATTTCACGTCCTTACACCCAAAAAAAATTATTGGCCTAGCCTGAGGTAATGTGGGAAACACTTCCAGGCTAGTGTCCAAGAAGAAAAGGGGGTGTTTTAGTTGATATTCTGGTTTACTGAGAGCCCAGCGCAATGTGCATAAATGCATTTCACGTCCTTATACCCAAAAAAAATTATTGGCCTAGCCTGAGGTAATGTGGGAAACACTTCCAGGCTAGTGTCCAAGAAGAAAAGGGGGTGTTTTAGTTGGTAGTCTGGTTTACTGAGAGCCCGGCACAAAGTACGTAAATGCATTTCACCTCCTTACCAAAAAAAATAAAAAAAAATATTAATTCTGTATTGATGTAGCCCTGAAGAGGTCTACAAATATAGACGAAACATCGGCTTAAAGGTGTTATATTATTGAAGCTAAACCAATACCTTGATAAAAAAGAAAAATAGTGTTAAATATATGTGGTCGAGATAAGGAAAACATTCAATTATTTTTTTTTATAAATTGCTAATCTTAGGTTCAATTTTCTGGCAAAAATTTCATTTTATTGGTTTAGTGTTAAAAAAAAAGTGAATTTGTAAAATGACTTTATAACTCCTTTTCTTATTAATTAATTTTTTAAAAAAAATTACTGAATTCATCCTCATATAATGTGCTATTTTTAGGTATAAAAAGTAAAAGTATGTACATGAAGTAGACTAATACCTAAAAACAATTTAATTGAAAACATAAGTACTGCTTTGATTTGTTGTCATGTCTATCAACCTTTCGGCCAATCTTCTCGGTCATTGCATGAGAATGGTTTTTTCACGTGAGACCCTTTAGCCTGTAATTGGAAAATTACAACAATCCTCCTAGAGGAGAGGTGCGCCGAGCCCCAGATGAACCAAAGGTGGACCTCGCGGAGACGGGTCCCACGACACATCACAAACATTAAAAAAAAAAAGCAAAAACTTTTTATTATTGCGTTTTTTGTTTTCTTGAATTTCTGTGGACGTATCCTCACAGAGTATTACTTATCTGTTTAAAATTTTTATTAACCTTAATAATTAATAAAAGTAATTATATTTAATCAACACATTAATTCTCAATAAAAAAACTATAAAACTGTCTAATTTTGGCTTTCTTTTACCTTATTTGTGTTTGTTGCTATTGTGTTTTTATTTGTTTTCTGTTAGTTCATATTCTATAGATATATTTGTTTTCAGTACAGTGGTATCTCGGGATACGAGTGCCCCAACATACGAGTTATTTGAGATACGAGCTGTCAAATGAGCGAAATTGTGTTTTGAAATACGAGTGACATTTGAGATACGAGAAACAGCCAATTGTAGTATCAGGTCATTTATAAATATGTACATTTCTTTTTTCTACGATGCCGCCTACGGCCCACTCAGTTCTCAGTTTACCTTTGAAAATTAGAAGATCTTTTGGCATGTCAAAGAAACATCCCGAAAAAGTTCCAACCGGTCGTGCATCGGATCTATTTAATGAAACTTGCCTAACTCATTTCCGTAGCATTCTGAAAGGGAGGAAGAAACAAACCTCCTTGGACAGTTTTTTTTTAATCCTGCGAAAAAGCCAAAGACCATTGAAGAAAAAAGCAGTAACTAAAATTAAGCATACAGTAGCATTCAAGTTATGTCTAAGTTAAATTTAAATAACCAAAATACTAATTACATATGTACGTAAACTTAATAAAACCAGTATTTTAACCAGTTTTTCTAACCACCTCTACATTCTCTTTTATTATGTTTTTATACAACATATTTGTATTTATATATACATTTTTCTTATTCAAAATCACGTAACAAAAACAATTAGGGGTAAGTATTTTTGGGGCTGGAACGAATTAATGGTATTTCAATTGATTTCAATGGGGAAAATTGCTTTGAGACACCAGTAAATTGACATACGAGGAAGGTTACGGAACGAATTAAACTCGTATCCCGAGGTAACACTGTACTTATATTTTCAATAAATTGTTTTTAGTCTTGAAAATGTCAAACAATTTTTGGGCGAAACGTCAGCTTATAATCAGAAGTAGTTAATTCTTTGGACCAAATCTATCAAGAAACCCATTTCGAATTTTAAAAATCTTTATCAATACATATAATTTTACTTTGTTTTTCCACTGTTTTTAAAAGTTTAAAACCGTGCTATTTTTTAAGTTGCACAAAAATGTATGTATCCATTTTTTTTTAATTTTTTGCACTTTGTAATATTGCACACTCTTTCTAGTTTGTTTGTTTTTTTTATTATATACATTGAACACTGAAATATAAACTACTCTTACATGAAATATGGTATACTGTTTTCTTTTTAATTTATTTGATGTCGACTTACGTAACAATTTGGCAATATGACTCAATTCTTTTGCATTCTGTTACAGTGTGGTATTTACTCATATTGGGAATTTCAAAAATTATGTCTCAACACAAAAACAAGTTTAATATGAAAACTAACAACGTGTTTTGAACACTTAATGTCCTTCTTCAGGTTTAGATCTGTACTCTTGTAATGTAAACCTGAGGAACACTAACGCGTTGTGTTTTTTTATTTAGGTTGATAAGTGCATCGTCTACTTGAACATTAGCACTGTCTCAACGCGTTGTTAGTTTGCATATTCAAATTTTTGTGTGTTGAGATGTAATTTTTGAAATTCCCCAATATAAGGTTTATAAAATCATTAAACCAATTACGGTCAAAGTCAGAGATACAGTAATTTATATTACGATACCTCAGTCCCCTTTTAAATAATCAATCTGTAGTTTATATTTTGATGTTTATTATATGTTTAGTGTGAATTTATTTATACCAAAGCAAACGATTGCAAGAGAAGAACAAGTAGAATCAACACTCAATTCAATTTAATATTTCGACCTGGTTGTCGTCAGGAGAAGGAAAAGAAGAAGAAGGTGAGTTTTGCTTGGCTGGCATACAGTAACTCTGCTGTTGCTTCTCCTCCTGATGACGACGAGGATGAAATATTGAAGTGAGTTGTGTGTTGTTTCTACATGTTCTTTTCTTGTAATCGTTTGATATGTTGTTCTAATGAATTGTCTCATGTTTTGATTTATTTATAGAATATATTTTAAAAGAAAAGTGGAATTGAATGTGATTTCTTAAGACTGCTGATTTTAGAGAATAATATAAAATACTTATTATGATGTATATTTCGAGCAGCAGGAGATAAGTGAAGTGAAGACATGGGAAAGAAGAGATGAGAGCAGTCTGGCATGTAGAGTTTGCTCTCTCTCACACCACTCTCTATCTTCTCTGTATCACCACCCTCTATCTTCCTCTGTCTCTCTCACCACTTTCTCTCGCTTTCTCTCTTTCTAAGCACTCTATATCTTCTCTCCCTCTATCTCAACACTATTCTCTTTCCTCTCTCTCTCACCACTTTCTATACGTGCTCTCTCTCTCACCACTTAATCTTCATCTTCTCTCTCTCGCTCTCTCACCACTTTCTCTCGCTCTCTCTCTCACCACTTAATCTTCATCTTCTCTCTTCTCTCTCTCTCTCTCTTACCACTCTCGATCTTTTTTCTCTCTCTCCCTCTCTTTCGCACACACACACACTATTTTCCCCTCACCTCCTCGTCTTTACCTCTTTGTCTGTCCCTCTCACTCCTTACTTCTTCTCTCTCTCTCTCTCTCTCTCTCTCTCCTCTCTCTCTCTCTCTCTCTCTCTCTCTATCTCCCTCTCTCCCCTCTCCCCCTAAGAAAGGACTGAGGGTTACTTGATGATAGGGTTCATCAAGGATTACAGGGGAAAGAATAAATTGGAAAAATACATTGGGTAACAGTTAATAGCGAGTTGAGAGCTAGCAATTATTGGGGAAGAGTCAAAGGTAGCAAGGGAAGGTCTCTAGGGAGACTGTTGGTTACATTATGAAAGGGATAATCAAGGATTACAGGGGAAGAATATAAGGGTAACAGTTAATAAAGAGTAAGAGATAGCAAAGAATAGGTTAATAAAGGAAGGAGTCAGAGATTACAAAAGAAGATACCCAGAGAAGGAAGGAGAAACATTCCGACGGTAATACGCCGCGACAGGCTGGGGAGACCCAAGCCCACCAAAAAGCCGGAAGAAGAAAAGATGCCTTGGAATTCGCCCCGAGACCATGTGCGACTGAGTGGGCTTGCCACCAGTGGATACTAGCCCAGACAGGAACACCAAGGTAGCAGCTAAAGCCACTATTGTGCCCACAGCGAATGGTACCTGTTACCTACAAGGGCGGACCGCCTCCCTGACCAGCGCGCAGACAGGCAGACTAGCTACCCCCCCGGACGCCAGACCAGGCAAGCACCCCGCCCAGGTTGTGCCTTTCTTAGTTCAAGCCATTATATAGGCATGGTAAGCCCCCCCACCACGACAAGGTGAAGGCACTTCGGGGGGGTCTCTCTCACACCTGGTTTGGAATTATTTCGCGCTCCCAGCTTGTTCAGCCATATCGTGCATCTCTCTTACACCACTCTATCTTCTCTCTCTCTCACCACCCTCTATCTTCTCTCTCCCCCTCACACACACACACACACAAATCTATCTTCTCTCTCTCACACCTGTTTTGATCTATTGCCGTGTACCTATGCCTTTCGACCAAACCACTGATCTCTCTCACACACACACACACACACAAACCTATCTTCTCTCTCTCACACCTGTTTTGATCTATTGCCGTGTACCTATGCCTTTCGACCAAACCACTGATCTCTCTCACACACACACACACAAACCTATCTTCTCTCTCTCACACCTGTTTTGATCTATTGCCGTGTACCTATGCCTTTCGACCAAACCACTGATCTCTCTCTCACACACACACAAATCTATCTTCTCTCTCTCACACCTGTTTAGATCTATTGCCGTGTACCTATGCCTTTCGACCAAACCACTGATCTCTCTCACACACACACACACAAATCTATCTTCTCTCTCTCACACCTGTTTTGATCTATTGCCGTGTACCTATGCCTTTCGACCAAACCACTGATCTCTCTCACACACACACACAAATCTATCTTCTCTCTCTCACACCTGTTTTGATCTATTGCCGTGTACCTATACCTTTCGACCAAACCACTGATCTCTCTCCCACACTACTCTCTATCTTTTCTCTCTCACCACTATCTATCTCTCTTTGTCTCTCACACGCACACACACCACTACATATCTCCTCTCCCTCTTTCTCAACACTCTTTTCTCTCTCACACACACAGACGTGTCTATCTTTCTCCCTGTCCTTCTCTCTCTATCTACCTATGAATTTCTCTCACTCTCTCTATCTATCTATCAATTTCCCCATTTCATGTTAGGTCCTGGGGGGGGGGGGGGGGGGGGCAGATTGGCGTCGTTCTCTCCTCTGAAAAGGTAGATCTAGGGTTCAATACCCACTCTCCCTTCGTTTATTTCAGGGGTGAATAGATTTTAACACATCATCTCTCGGAGAAAACGTTAAACCGTCGGTTCCGAGTCTGTATGATATCAGGTATTCGTTAAATATCCCTACTCTAAATATACTTGAGCTAGGCAAAATTTAGGACCAACAATGTACAATGTTCATTGTATGGTATTACAAAGGACCAATGTTCACCCTATGTGTATTCCTTGTTGGACTGCCTCTGAAACTTAATATCTTTCAAGTTATTTAGGGTATTAACTGCATGCAAATGATGATTTGTTCCTTGAATATAGTGGGATTCTGGGCTGCCAGAATTGGTACTATAGTACCAAATGTGGTACTATTTGCCCTCGAGGTAAAAGTTTGGTACGTTTGGTACTACTTTTATGTAACGTGGCATTATTTGGTACTATTTCCTAAAATTGATCTAAATTTATAAAAAATAACGAAAATAAATACTACATAATTATCAAAATAGTAATTTGGGTATCATATTATATTATGATACCCCGTCATCATACCCGAAGAGAGTGATGAACATTATCGGCGATAATTGTCGATCGTTAATTTTTTATCGTTATCGTTATCTCTATGGATCATTTTGGATTTATCGATTACCGTTATCGCTAGATAACATTTTTTGATGAAATGATCGTAAATCATGCAAAGGGAACAAGTTTCATGGAATGGAAACCCAACAAAGAACTAATTAATATGGCACAGACAGTCAACTTATACGAAAATGCTATGGACAACGAAGTTACTTTTTAAAAAAAATAGTAAGTTTAGAATTAATTTAAATTAAATAAAGCAAATTAATTTTTTAACAGTTTTGCGGCATTTAAAAAAATTTACCTGTTTTTGCTTTTTAATTACTATAGTAAATCTTATTATATTACCGCTGCCATAATATATAGCATTCACTAATGTGGGAGAATTAGTTGTGTGTACCATATATGGTGCACAATGCAGTTAAAGTATTAATAATTATATTTCATGACTTAGCTACTGCTATTGGTGATTGTAAGGAAGGTTTTTTTAGGCTATTGTACATGAATAGCAATGGACTTAAGACAAGTTTTGTAACATTTGGTACTATTCTCTCTCATTTGGTACCTTTTCAGCATTACAGTTGTTACCATTGACAAAAACATTCTGGAAGCCCTAGTGGGATGTATTTCGGTATTACGTTGCAGGATATACAGTCTTTAATTAATTAAATATTCAGCATGTTTTTGGAACTCATCAGAGATAATTTGTAAAATAAGGTTGACTGCTAAGGCATGACTGGCCATTTTTAAATCATTAGTTGTGCAATCCGTAATAGAGTTGTATTTACTCACTAATAAAGCGTGATGAGGAAGCAGTTCATTATCTAACTGATTTTTTTTCTCCTGTACAGCCCGCTCATGAGTAAAAACTTAAAACATGCTGCGATTTAGTAGCAGTAATAAATTTCATTTACGAAACGTGAGTGCCTCAAAACTGTGCAACGGGACACGACTCTTGAGTTTGTACTCTGCATAGATATGCTATAGATGCGGACATCATGACTGGGTATGGAATGGGGAGTCTGTGTGTATACCACGCATACCATCGATTCCGAGCTACTATCAGTTTCCGTTGAAACAATTGCAAAGTCCCGTCAAAGTCTATTTTTCTCAATGACGTTAACTAAGTCGCAAGGGAGGAATCTAAAGTAGGAATTCAAGTTAGCGAGACCAAGTTTTTCTCACATGGTCAACTGTAGTTTACTTGCTCAAGAGTCTGAGGTTCCAACTGTTTTTTCTTCCATGAACCTGTAGGACAGACAGCTAATGTAGTGTATACAGAGATATTTGCTTAACACTGTACTAATAATGGTATTTTCTACTATTCTATAATTTCTAATGGTATTTTGGAATACCAAGTATAATAGAATTTTGATTCCGTCAAAGACGGGTACGTTTGCTAGTAATTAATAATCTTTTAATCTGTTATCCAGGGTACTTGAGTGTTGTGGAACAAGAATAGCTGAAGATAGCCGAATAGCAGCTTTATCTGCGGCAGCTGCCAATGAAGGAGTAATAAATTTATCTACTCCGGTAACAGAAACAACTAATAATCCACGTCTAATGACATCTACAGGAAAAGGTAAACCGGAGTTTACTTGTAGTATCTGCTTCAAATGTTTTGCAACCAAAGGATCTCTTGATGTTCACTCGAGTATTCATACTGGATTGCGGCCTTTTGTTTGCAACTTGTGTCAGCAGGCTTTTAGACACAAGGTATCTCTCTCTCTCCCTCTCTCTCTCTCTCTCTCTCTCTCTCTCTCTCTCTCTCTCTCTCTCCTCTCTTTCTCTCTTTCTCTCTTTATATATATATACCAATTAGATTAAACGGTTCTTAGAACTGAATAAACTGGAATTTTCAAAAGAACACACAGAAATGAAATCACTGAAACTCACTACTATATGTCGATGCCCTCGTCATCAGGAAGATAGATGTGAATCGCTTCCTAGTGATAATGACTAGTCGTTATCACCCTTTGGAGCAATTCACATCTATCTTCCTGATGACGAGGAGGCCATCGACATATAGTCATCAGGAAGACAGATGTGAATCGCTTCCTAGTGATAATGACTAGTCGTTATCACCCTTTGGAGCAATTCACATCTATCTTCCTGATGACGAGGAGGCCATCGACATATAGTCATCAGGAAGACAGATGTGAATCGCTTCCTAGTGATAATGACTAGTCGTTATCACCCTTTGGAGCAATTCACTCTATCTTCCTGATGACGAGGAGGCCATCGACATATAGTCATCAGGAAGACAGATGTGAATCGCTTCCTAGTGATAATGACTAGTCGTTATCACCCTTTGGAGCAATTCACATCTATCTTCCTGATGACGAGGAGGCCATTGACATATAGTCATCAGGAAGACAGATGTGAATCGCTTCCTAGTGATAATGACTAGTCGTTATCACCCTTTGGAGCAATTCACATCTATCTTCCTGATGACGAGGAGGCCATCGACATATAGTCATCAGGAAGACAGATGTGAATCGCTTCCTAGTGATAATGACTAGTCGTTATCACCCTTTGGAGCAATTCACATCTATTTCCTGATGACGAGGAGGCCATCGACATATAGTCATCAGGAAGACAGATGTGAATCGCTTCCTAGTGATAAGACTAGTCGTTATCACCCTTTGGAGCAATTCACATCTATCTTCCTGTGACGAGGAGGCCATCGACATATAGTCATCAGGAAGACAGATGTGAATCGCTTCCTAGTGATAATGACTAGTGTTATCATTTACAATTCCCTTCTTCCTGATGAGAGGAGGCCCATCGACATATAGTCATCAGGAAGACAGATGTGAATCGCTTCCTAGTGATAATACTAGTCGTTATCACCTTTGGAGCAATTCACATCTTCTTCCTGATGACGAGGAGGCCATCGACATATAGTCATCAGGAAGACAGATGTGAATCGCTTCCTAGTGATAATGACTATCGTTATCACCCTTTAGCAATTCACATCTTCCCTGATGACGAGGAGGCCTTGACATATAGTCATCAGGAAGACAGATGTGAATCCTTCTAGTGATAATGACTAGTCGTTATCCCCTTTGGGCAATTCAATCTATCTTCCGATGACGAGGAGGCCATCGACATATGTCATCAGGAAGACAGATGTGAATCGCTTCCTAGTGATAATGACTAGTCGTTATCGCCCTTTGGAGCAATTCACATCTATCTTCCTGATGACGAGAAGGCCATTGACATATAGTAGTGAGTTTCAGTGATTTCATTTCTGTCTGTTCTTTTGAAAATTTAATCTTAAATATATATAACAGTTCATAATTGAGGATAGGTAGTACACAAAGTAAAGAAACACACTTACAAACTCAAATTTTCGGGCAATCCATCTTCAGGAGAAAAGATAAAGGGAGACCAAGCACGTTGTAGACGCAAGGTTGGGTTACTAGCCGTTGCGTCTACAACGTGCTTGGTCTCCCTTTTTCTCTTTTCTCCTGAAGACGGATTGCCCGAAAATTTGAGTTTGTAAGTGTGTTTTTTTTTACATTGTGTGCTATCTATCCTCAATTTTGAACTGTTTTTGGGTCCAGTTTGGATCGATTTTCCGTTTATTAAGTGTTTTTTAAAATATTAATATATTATATTATATATATTTTTATATTTATATATATATATATATATATAATATATTTTATATATTATAAAAGTATCGACCGTGAAATATAAACGAAATCAAGTTTATCAGGACTCTGTCAGTTCTTCAGCTTCAAATTAAACTCTCATTGCCAACGTTTCGGTCTTTATTTAAAACCTTGTTCATAGGCCTACAAAACAGAGGAAATATAAGAATAATTCAATCATTCAAAAACCAAATATACATAATGAAAAGCGCAATTAGTTTTTCTGTTTCAAAATTTTATACTTCTGTAAGTTTTCTCACTAACCTATTGTCAACATTTCAATTGCAATCTAACTAACTGCGCTTTTTATGTACGTTTGATTTTTGAATGATTGAATTATTTCTTACATATCCTCTGTTTTGTAGGCCTATGAAAAAGGTTTAAATAAAGACCGAAACGTTGGCAATGAGAGTTTAATTTAAACCTGAAGAACTGACCGAGTCCTGATGAACTTAATTTTGTATATTTTCTAGACTCCAAAATTCTCGTTGCCGGCGTTTCGATTTTATTTTAAAACATTTTTCATACTCAGAAGTAAGAACATTTTGAATAAGAAAATGAACTTTACATTATTTAAAGGAACTAAAAATTTTAATTGGTCAAAATTTCCTGATGACAAACTTCGGTTCGAAATATAGATTCCAGTAAGTGTTCTCGTTCTTTATGTGTTGTTTTTTTCAGTTATTTATCTGTCAGGTTTTGACTGTTTATTTATATACATATGTTTATATGAATGATCAAACCGCAATATGAAATGGGAAAAAATGTCTTTGTCCTTTTTTCCTCATTTCATATTGTGCTTTGATCATTGATTGTTATTTCACGTGTTTATGTAATATTTTGTTATTATACGAGTATATACACGTATATACATTTTCGATGAAAATACGACCCGAAACGGACAAATAAAGTTCAATGTAGACAAAGAAACACAGAGAAATTAAAAACTGTTCCCATTTTCCCATAGTCATACATGCCAATAGCCACTGTCTCCCCTTTAATGAGTGCTACAGTTTGCAGATTCTGCGACAAATCCTCTCTGACTGCAAAGATCTCACTTCAAGAGCTTCCGAAGGAGCTCATATTTGGTTATTTAATGCTTGTAGTGCACCTGTCATTAATCTAAATATATATTGCTTCATTTTAATAGTTCATTGTCATTTTTATCTTTTAATATATTTTTTTTCTTTTATTATTTAATTATTTCATTTTTTATTATTGAATCATTTTATTTATTTAATATTATTATTTGTATTCTCAATATTATTTTATTATATATTTTTTATTAAAGCATGGTCCGTAACTTTCATTCATGTACCATATCCTCTGTTCATCCCTTAGTATCACTTTTATTTATTTATTATTTTTTCATATTTCCTAATTTAATTATAAATTGATTCTTGTCTACCTTATTCTCTGTGACCCCGCGAGGTGGCAACATTGTTGGTCTTCAACCATCTCTGTATCAGTGCGTTTGGTTTCCCTCTCTTATCTCTCCTGAAGACGGTTCAAACCGAAAAGTAGAGATTGTTAGTGTGTGTTATTAATTTCTCTATGTTTCTTTGTCTATATTGAACTTTATATATATAACAAACACTTTTTCTTTTTCTCGGAGTTTGGTCAGGGTAAATATATGGAATCACCTTTTTGCCAACGTTTCGTCTTTATTTCAAGACATCCTCAGGGCTATAAACTAACAAAAAAACAATAAAAAATGGACATTTGTCATTTCTACTTTAGAAACATCATAAACAAATTGAAAAAAGAACTTACTGAAGGCTGGGTTCTGTTACATTACAACAACCGTTAACTGTCATTACATGTGCTGTTCCAAGCGACATATTATTGAAACACTGTTTTTTTAGTACAATCATATATATATACACATATATACATATACACATATTATAATATATATCTTATAATATGTATCCACCATAGTATATATCTAGATATTAGATAGAATATTAGATATATATTATGGTGGATACATATTATAAGATATATATTATAAATGTGTATATGTATATATATATATATATATATATATATATATATATGTATATACATATATGATTGATTGTACTAAAAAACCAGTGTTTCAATAATATGTCGCTTGGAACAGCACATGTAATGACAGTTAACGGTTGTTGTAATGTAACAGAATCCAGCCTTCAGGAAGTTCTTTTTTCAATTTGTTTATGATGTTTCTAGAGTAGAAATGACAAATGTCCTTGTTTATTGTTTTTTGTTATTTATAGCCCTGAGGATGTCTTGAATTAAAGACGAAACGTTGGCAAAAAGGGATTCCATATTTTACCCTGACCAAACTCCGAGAAAAAGAAATTAATATTTTGTGGTCAAGAAAACAGTACCGTATATATATATATATATATATATATATATATATATATATACGTATATATAAGTATCGACCGTGAAGTAGAAACAAAATAGAATTTCATGAGGTCTCGGTCAGTTCTTCGGGTTCAAAAAACTCACTGCTAACTTTTGGGTTTATATTCAAAACCTTTTTCATAGACCTCAAAACAGAAGACAATAAGAATAGTACAATTATTGAAAAATCAAACATACATGAAAAGCGTCAACAACTATACAAACAATTATTTATTCTGAGGTGAAATAGATAAACAAACAAAAGTCTCCACATAAATGAAATTTTATTCAACAACAACAACGCGTTTCGAACACTTTCTGTTCATTATCAGGAAGACACCACAGGATGTGGTGCTGAAGTGTTGTTTCAGTGAAAACAACTCACTGGACCAACCCTTCAGCACCACATCCTTGGTGTCTTCCTGATGATGAACACAAAGTGTTCGAAACGCGTTGTTGTTGTTGTTGTTGTCGAATAAAACTTCATTTGTCTGGAGACTTTTGTTTGTTTATCCATTGTACCTCAGAATGATTAAATACCACACAATTACGAATTGCACAACTAATGATTTTAAACAATTATTTAAAAAAGCATCAACAACTATTACAACTATAAAAATACAATAGAAGTTTTTAGGATAGATAAGTGAGACAACTTACCCTTGTGACTGCACCCTTTGGTATTTCCCTATTAGATTTTACTATGTTTTACTAAAACTTCATTGTCGTTGTGAATATCTATTTTTTTTTAATATATCGGGAAATGCTTTTACATTATAATGAATTGAAAATGTTGATTCAGTATTCTTTTTTATTTCTTTTACCTTTTATACATTATATTATTATATAATCATGATCTTTGTGGTTGTTTCTTTTTTTTTTATATAAAATAAAATTAAATGCTGTGATGGTTATTATAATTTTTTATTATTTTATTGTAATAAAAGTACATTCGACCCTCGAATTTCTATACTCACTTCCGAGACAGGTCAGGAAACTGAAAAGTCGGGAAATTGGTAACACTGGTAAGTGGTAGCCTAATGGTGGGTAGGGTAGGCTAAGTGGTTGACAGCATGACAAGAAATATCATATATATAACCTCACTAAAACTTTCTAGAAAGACTAGGCTATCTCAATTTCATTTACTTTAGCACACTACACATTAAATTTAAATAAACACTATTCTTAATACATAATAAACTTTATAATGAACAAAAAAAAGATATAGCTTGCTTAAGATATAAATTGGATAATAAGATATAGCTTGCTTAAGATATAAATTGGTTAATAAGATATAGCTTGCTTAAGATATAAATTGGATAATAAGATATAGCTTGCTTAAGATATAAATTGGATAATAAGATATAGTTGCTTAAGATATAAATTGGATAATAAGATATAGCTTGCTTAAGATATAAATTGGATAATAAGATATAGCTTGCTTAAGATATAAATTGGATAATAAGATATAGCTTGCTTAAGATATAAATTGGTTAATAAGATATAGCTTGCTTAAGATATAAATTGGATAATAAGATATAGCTTGCTTAAGATATAAATTGGATAATAAGATATAGCTTGCTTAAGATATAAATTGGATAATAAGATATAGCTTGCTTAAGATATAAATTGGATAATAAGATATAGCTTGCTTAAGATATAAATTGGATAATAAGATATAGCTTGCTTAAGATATAAATTGGATAATAAGATATAGCTTGCTTAAGATATAAATTGGATAATAAGATATAGCTTCCAAAATGAAGTTGGAGTAGCGTAGGCCTCTCGGTCTCACTCTGCCCTCATTGTGAAATACGAATACCCTGACGATAGCACTAGCCAAAAAAATAAAAATTTGTCAAAATGAAATGTTTTAACAGTATTTACCTAATTTAAGGACGGTGATTCCAAAAATGCTGTAATTTCTTCTCTATCAGGTCATGTTTTTCTGCTATGTATACCTATCTCTGTATAAAGACTGATAAATCGAGGAAACAATATTTTTATTTAAGTTTAATACAAAAATTCATTAATGACACCAAAATATTTTCGATACGTCTGCAATACATTTGGATTTCAATGTATATTCCCTGCAAATAATGCAAAACACTTTTTTTTTTTCAAGCAACTCCTCTATATGGAGAGGATGTAGCTATGCTTAATTTTTACTCCAATAATCTCAACTCAAGTAAAATAATAACTTCCACTTTAAGTTTGTGATGTCATAATCATTAAACATGTAGTAATAACAACTTTCAATTGTTATTATGAGGCTAGAATATATTAAGAAATACGGCTAATTTTAAGGTAAAAAAAGGTATGAAATAGCAAATATCTGAATGACTTGACATGTTGAGAAATATAGGCAGGATTTTCGGAATCAGCACCCCTAAATTAATCTAAGTCAGCTTGAACCCAAAAAAATGTTTTGACTAGAGTTATAATTCTAATTATAATATATATATATATATATATATATAAGATCAAATCACAATATGAAATTGGGAAAACAAGACTAAGACCTTTCAACCGTAACAAGCGGTCTTTGTCAGAGTCAAAACCCAACTGAAACACTAGATGCAGAAAACATCTGGTGAGGAGTTGAGAAGAGTGGGAGGGAAGAGTGGTATTTTAAAAGGGTAAAAGCACAAGAAAGGACAAATGCCCAGAAAGGGATGTTTGGGGAAACAAAGGAATACGGTAAGAAAGAGTAAAAAAACTATCCGATAGCTGTCAACCCTCTTGGAAGAGACTATTGCCCTCGTAACGAAAGTATCAAGTTTGAAGAGACCGTTACTAATGTTTATTATTTCTATAATAATTATCTTGTTTTCCCATTTCATATTGTGGTTTGATCATTGATTGTTACTCGTATTTCACGTGTTTATGTGAAATCTTTATATATATGAATTAAATACCACAGTAAACAATATAAATTAATTAAAATGCTCTAAGGCCTTTTGTCACAACATCATCAGAGAGCTAAATGAAACAACCAAAAAAAAAAAAATAAGTTAACCTGGCTGATTGAAGTCTTTAAGATTAATTAATTAATTAATTTAATTTAATGAACAATAGTCCAGGACTTTACAAACTAGATGAAATATTAATAAAACAAATAAGTAAGCAGATCAAGACTCCTTCAAGTTTAGGAACATTAAATTCAGACAGGGATGCCAGCAATCTTGAAGACTTCAATCAGCCAGGTTAACTTATTGTGTTTTTTTTTTTTTTTTGTTTCATTTGGCTCTCTGATGATGTTGTGACGAAAGGCCTTAGAGCATTTTAATTAATTTATATTGTTTATTGCGGTATTTAATTCATATATTATATCAAGAGTTAGTGTTGATTCTTAATTTTTATTTATTATTATATATATATATATATATATATATATATATATATAATTATAATTATAATATTATACATAATTATTATTAATTATAACATTTTATATAATAATAATTATAACGATTTAGTAATTAATTATTATAACGTTCTATATATAATAATTAATTATAATTAAAATTATTTAATAATAAATATGTTATTGCTCAGTAATGTTCCTCTAATTTTTCACGTATCTGGGCATATACACAAGCTCCCTGACCAAACTGAGGACCATTGTGAGTTACATCACCACTAAAAAAAAGACAAAAAACGGAAAAATTGAATGTGCAGATGTTATATGTGAGAGTGTTGCTTTGGCCTAACTGAGGGTCTTGTTCTGGAAGATATTGAGACATATAAACCTTTCAGACATAACATTTGCTCACATTAAAACATTCATATTTTGCACTATGATATTTATGTTGATTTTTGTATGCTCCGGGATAGATTTTTTTTGTGCGCCGAGAATGTTCGGGTAGAGCGCGATTGCGCATGAGCTACGCGCAGCTTAGAAGGGAACATTGATACATACTGACTCTCCGAACATCCTGTATAAAATGTGGTATAGTAAGATAATAGAATTAAATGCATGCATATTGTTGGTGCCACAGAGGTTAGTTAGTAAATAATATATTATTACTAACTGTCATACCTCGTCTATCGTTGGTGAAGTCGCTCGACCGGTTTCGCAATGACTGCATCATCAATGGGACTAACATTACCGTCCAAAATCACTGATATAAATACCACGGATCATACACCACACAGACATAATATTTAAACCAATAAAAAACATGAAAAGACGACAGGATAGACAGGACAGAGACGACTTAAATTGTAAATGACAAAAAAATAGATTAAAAAATCTGGAGTGGCCTACACTCTACTTTACTATAAGTAACTCAATGTCAAATTTCTTGAGTATATAAAACATAACGTATCATTTAAGCATAACATAAATATCTAAATGGGATATAATTATTAGCATTGCATTCGTGAGGTAGTACAGATAGTGATTGAAGGACATATCAATTTATAAGCTTATTTTTGTACATCACATATAATTTATTATTTGCAAATAATTTCATTAGTATAAACTACAGTAGTACTAACATTTTTGAAAAACCAATGTGAACATTTCTTGAAACGAAATATTATCCTACAAGAGAACATGGCTATTGTTCAAATAGCCAGTAGATTTCTTACGTTGTTTACTTGACATCCTTCTACATTGAATATTAATGTAAAATTTTCAAATTTGAAACAGTAAAATACCCTTTTTTTCACTGAAAAACATCTTAAACAGCGAAGAAAATGTTGTTTTAAGGTCATTTGTTAATTAAAGATGTACGATAATTACAGTTATTAATCTCTAAACGAAAGATTTATATTTTGAATTATCTTTTACATTTTTGGTTTTTAACAGAATTATTATACTGGGAATATTATGGCTTCTTAGTATTTAATACTAAGATTTTCCCCTTTGTCAAATAACATATATACAAATTATTTTTAATGAGTGTTATCATTTACCTTCACAATATTATTCCTCTTACAATATTATCTCTTATAAATCAATAATATATTTTCATTTTTCCATTAGAAACATCAATTTTATCTCAGTGGATTCGCTCAAAAAATTTCTAAGTCAATGTAAACAATGTAAAAAAATACAAAAAATTCGACAAGTATAGCAGGTGATTGATCTCTTAGTCTAGGATAAACAAAGAGTTTTTATATCGTTATTGCTCTTTCCCGTAATTGAAATTTCATGATTTTTTTTTTTTATGAATTGCTAATTTTTTGTTCCATTTTTGGTCAAATTTTCATTATTTTTTAACGAGCCGTTTAGGGTCAAAAAAACATTTTCTGAAAACACAAATCGTACTGTAACGCCCCTTTAGCGAATGTAATTTTCGAAAACAATATCTCAACTCATTCTCCATATAATGTTCTATTTATAGGCATAGTTTCATTCTTGTCCGTCAAACAGTATGGCTTGTATCGCTCTCACAAGGTTTGAGATTGAATTATAAGTCAAAATTTTTACATTTTATTGAAAAAAAAATATTTCCTGTTGTTTTAAAATTCTGAATATATTTTTCGTTTGTTGCATTTGAAACTTCAAAGATAATGTCCAAATTTCAAAACTCTAGGGTTATCAGTTTAGGAGAAATAAATGTTTTAAAAAAAACGGTTTTTGGCAAAAAAAGTGACTTTCCCATCATGCATAATTCTTCCCAAACAATAGGGATCTTCGTCTTTATGAGGCCCATTTTTGTGTAAAATATCAACTTGATCCATCAAAGATTCTGGACCGTAGCGTGGTAACAAGCAATGCTAACACACTCACCCACCCACCCACCCACACACACACAGACATCATCGTAAAAACCTCATAAAACGACTTCTGGGACCTCAAAACATGTAATTCCGTCAAAATCTCGAGATCGAATTTTTTCACGATCACTATACTTTACTTATAGTAAAGTAAAAATAAAATAAAACTATTAGTTAGGAAATTGAGGCATATATTGGCACCATTGAGTTAAAATTTATACCCGTGATTTTGGAAGGAAACATTAGTCCCATATGATGATGCAGGCATTGCGAAACCGGTCGTGCGACTTCAACAGCGATAGACGATGTATGACGGCTAATAATAATATCTTAATAGAATTAAAGGTAGACAGATGAAGAAGAGACGGGCTATACAAAGACTGTACAATATATATAGATACTATGGACAAGACAAGTGAAAAATCTAGAGTCAGGGAGGCAGAGATCAAGAGTTGGACTTAAATTAGGAGATCTAGAATCAGCACTCATAAATTAATCTAAATCAGCTTAGAAACCTTGGGAACCAAAAAATGTTGTTGACCAGTGTAATTTATGCTACCATATTCAGAAGAAAAAGTACGAAAACTTGAATGTACGATTACTTAAAATATAAAAATTAGAGTGTCGAGTGTATTTGTTTTTTTTATTGTACTTTGTAATGTCATTATTTGATATATAACTTCTTGTTTTTTTTATTCAGGTTAATTTAATGGAGCATTACCAGAGAAAGCATTCAGGTGTTAGGCCTTATCTCTGTGATGTATGTGGAGCTAGATTTGTCACAAAACAGGAAGTAGTTAGACATTACAAGAAACATATTTCGGAGTAGAAAAGGAAAACAAAATTGGTGTTCATATAGATTTGATGAGCTTTTATACTTGAGGTATAACATATTAGTATGTAGAATTATTTTTAACAATGTATTAGTAACTGCAGATGTTACTATGTTTACAATGTATTATGAAGCAACTACGAACTTATATCTTTAGTTGTAGTTTAATTATATATATTATTATATATAAGAAACAAATTTTTTTTCAGTTATTTTAAATGAAGATAAATACGAATTTATTTCTTTAATGATATTGTGTTACTCGTACTACTATATCTTCATTAACATTATTTAAGCTTCCCCCCAAAAAAAACTTCAATAACACTGTATTGTTATGATTCTAGAGAATTTCTTCAGTAGCATACATTTTTTTAATTTTTAAGAAATTATTTCTTCACTTTGAATTATGATTGCAATCAATTACCAATATTATTTCTTCAATAAGTTTAATTTCATAGGAAATTTCTTCAGTAAAATGCATGATTATATTTTATGAATTTATTTCTTCAGTAACACTATATTATGTTTCTACGAAAATATTCTATCAGTTAATTTGAATTATTCATTTTGAATGAGAAATTATTTCTTCAGTAATAATATTCAAGCTTCTCCGTACATTCTTCATTAACAACAGTAAATTTGTATGATTTTACGAAACTATTTCTTCAGTTACTTTGAATTATGATTGGTATTATTTCTTCACTAATAATATTTAAACTCATAAGGAATTCGTTTTTGAGTAACAATGTATAGTTATGACCTTATGAAAGTATTTCTTCAGTTACTCTGAATTATTTGTTTAGTTACAATATTTTTTACTGCAATAATATATAAGATATACATATTATCTTAAATTCTTTTTTCAGTAACACTGTATTTCTATAGTTGAACAAGAATTATTTCATTTATTTGGAACTATTGTTTTAGTTCCCATATTTCTTCAGTAACAATTTTTAAGTTAATAATGAATTCTTTATTTGATTACTATACGTTCTTATAGTCCTACGAAATTATTTTTTTAGTTAAGGTTGAGTTTCAATGTTATTTCTTCAGTAACAATAATTTAGTTCCTATGGAATTCTTTAATAACTCTTTAAGATATGCATATTATCTTAAATGCTTTCTTCAGTAACACTGTCTTTCTATAGTTGAACAAAATTATTGCTAATTTGAACTATTGTTTTAGTTCCCATACTACTTCTTCAGTAACAATTTTTAAGTTAATAAATGAATTCTTTATTTGATGACTATACATTCTTATAGTCCTACGAAATTATTTTTTTAGTTAAGGTTGAGTTTCAATATTATTTCTTCAGTAACAATAATTTAGTTCCTATGAAACTCTTCAATAGTCCTATTAAATTCTTTCTTCAGTTACTATTCATCATCATTATTATTAAATTTAATGGGATATTTCATCAGTAGTAATATTATTTAATAATGCATATTATTATTACAACTGAGGTTAGTATGATTTATATTATTAATATGGTAAATCGTCATACCTCGTGCAATGATGTTGGAGCGCTTTCAGACGTTGTCTATCTTCAATCGCAACTAACTACTACTTCTACTACTTCTACTACTACTACTACTAGTTAGTTAGTTGCGATTGAAGATGGACAACGTCTGAAAGCGCTCCAACGACTCCAACATCATTGTACGAGGTATGACGGATTGCCATATTAATAATATAAAAGTAATATTCTACTCCTCATATATAGTTTCCCTTTCTCTCATCTACAATCTTTTTTTTTTCATAACCTCCTCCCCTGCTACAGTCATTTCCTCAAATCCTCAATAGTAAACTCTCCCATTAATCTTCAGTAACACTGTATTTCTATAGTTGAATAAAAATTATTTATTCATTTACTTGGAACTATTGTTTTAGTTCCCATATTATTTCATCAGTAACAGTAAATTAGATCCTATGAAATTCTTCAATAGTCTATTAAGTTCTTTCTTCAGTTACTATTCATCAGCATTTTTATTATTAAATTTAATGGGATATTTCATTAGTAGTAATATTCTACTCCTCATATATAGTTTCCCTTTCTATGATCTATAATCTTTTTTTTTTTCATAGCCTCTTCCCCGCTGCTACAGTCATTTCCTCAAATCCTCTGCTTCCTCAATAGTAAACCCTCCCTTAATCTTCAGTAACATGAATTTCTATAGTTGAACAAAAATTACTTCTTCATTTACTTGGAACTATTGTTT
The DNA here is from genome assembly GCA_026182355.1 of Hermatobates lingyangjiaoensis. Lineage (NCBI taxonomy): Eukaryota > Metazoa > Arthropoda > Insecta > Hemiptera > Hermatobatidae > Hermatobates > Hermatobates lingyangjiaoensis. Next base: position 272,086 of record JAPFBL010000462.1, on the reverse strand, counting down.
TAGTTTTCATATTTTTCTTCAGTAATATTATTTCCTTATTATATCATTTCCTTTTCCCTTCCCTATGGAGTAATTGTGGGGAATGTGGAAGGTAGTCTGTTAAAGGTGAAAGTCTCTAGATGGGATGGGTTTTTTTTTCAGGGGGGTAAAAATGTAGAAAAATACCGCACTAAGGCAATACATACGTACTGTATACATGATAAGCAGATATGAACATGTAGTATCATGATAAGTAAATGAAATGTTAATGTAAATGTTACCGTAAATGCACTAGGCAATACATACGTACTGTATACATGATAAGCAGATATGAACATTGTTCAATAAGTAAATAAATGTTATTGTACCGTAATGATAAAGATGTTTAACCTGTTGAAGGGAAAAGTTGATTTATGTTGGTTTGATCGTACTGTGGGGACATCAGATTAACTGTTTATTCTGAACCAGAGTAGTAAAGTATATCGGACTACCAAATGTCGCTCGGATATTCCCATCTCAGGATATTATCCTTTAAATTGGGAAGTCCGTAGATGCGAGGTCCATTAATGGGAGGGTTTTCAGTACAGTGGTACCTTCAGATATGAGTTTAATCCGTTCCAGACCCGAGCTTGGATTCCAAAAAAAAAACTAGTATTCCAAACAATTATTTCCCATTTAAAATAAAAGGAAATATTTGGGAAAGTATTATGTCTTCACACAAACAAGTTTATTATAAAAAACTTACAACGCTTTCGAACAATTGATGTTCTTCTTCAAGTTACATTTAAAAAATATATAATTTTATGAGCTTTGAAACATCGGGGTGAATTAACTAAAATTGAATACAATATCTCACATTATTGAGTGATAACATGAGAATAGTATTGAAATGGTTTAATTAATCTTTAACTTTAAACAACATATTGAAACATGTTCTAATTTATAAATTTGTTGTTTAAAGTTAAGGATTAATTAAGCCATTTTAATATTAAAAGTTAAGAATTAATTAGGCCATTTTAATACTATTTCCATGTTAGGAAAAGGATTAAGTCTCCACACAAAAACGTTTATTACTAGAAACTAAACAACGCGTTTCGAACACTCAATGTTCTTCTTCAGGTTACATCTGCTCTGCTGGGGTGGTTGTTTGGGAGCAAGCAGAGCAGATGTAACCAGAAGAAGAACATTGAGTGTTCGAAACGCGTTGTTTAGTTTATAGTAATAAAAATTTTTTTGTGGAGACTTAATCATTTTCCTAACATGAGTAAATACCACACTATAACATAGTTAATGAAAATTACATTAGTTATTGAATAGTTAATGAATTATTGCATAGTTAATGAAAACTATTCCCATATTATCACTCAATAGTGTCAGATATTTAACTATCAGATATTGTATTCAATTTTAATTAATTCACCCCGATGTTCCTGAAGCTCATATATTCATATATTTTTTAAATGTAACCTGAAGAACATCAATTGTGTTAGATTTTTATAATAAACTTCTTTGTATGGAGACGTCATACTTTCCCAATATGAGTAAATACCACACTTATAACAGATTGCACAATTTATGAATTAAAAGGAAATAGATTTAATCCGTTTCAACCATTTAAAATTCTCCTTAACCACTCTATAATAACTCCCAGAACTGTTATATGTACTATACAGTACAGTATATTTGAATATGAAACATCCTCATAACTAAAAATCTGTAATAAAAGAAATACTTTATTAATCAATCAAAAATAAATTCTGAGGAAAAATGGATAAACAAACAAAAGTCTCCACACAAATGGAAGTTTTATTCAACAAAAACAACAACGCGTTTCGAACACTTTGTGTTCATCATCAGGAAGACACTATAATACAAATTATGTCTAATCAGTTACAAAATTAGAGTGAAATTTGTATTAATACCATTTGTATTATAGTGTATTCCTGATGATGAACACAAAGTGTTCATAACGCGTTGTTGTTGTTGAATAAAACTTCATTTATGTGGAGACTTGTTTGTTTATCCATTTTACCTCAGAATGAGTAATTACCACACTATTACGGATTGCACAACTCAATGATTCAAAAATGAGTTTACTGTAATGATGACCGTCAACTAGCTGGAAAATTCTGAACCAAAAAATCCCGTTTTTCTACTAAGCGCCGAAGAAAACAAGCACCTATTTCAAAAATTTAGCTCGAATTTAGGCTCAGATTCCAAAAAAATTGTATCTTAAGGTATTACTGTATTAAGGTTTTCCCGTTTTTTTTTTTTTTCATTTTAGAAATATATATTTCTTTATTATTTATTACAAATAAGGTTTTGTAAAATTTCAAATTCAAATATTTTATCTAGCCCCAAAAAGCACTTTAAATAGAAACTTTATTCAAAATTTTGTTTATAAAATAAACGTCCATCCCTGTTGTGTGTATTATAAGAATATTCACGTCCCTTGGACGGTGTAGGGTCCGGGGCAACTCAACCACTGCGGGGTCTCCCCATCTCACAAATTATTATGCATATAAAAAATTTTACTATTGTGCAGATATTAGAAATAAAGAGCTTAGAGATTTCAATTTGGAAAATAAATTTGCCGTCTGTATGACAGATTAACCAGTGAACAGTTGATTTATCTAAGGTCACTACCGTCGTCCTGCGGGGTTTACCTACAAGCGTGCGGGACCCAAGGTGGTTTTGCCCCGGTTCACTCTAGCTACGGGACAGGCCTAATAGTAAGTAGAAAAAATAAATGTTACATAGTCGACATAAAATCAATGCAATTTTATATATTGTCTTCCTTTTATAATACTTTCAAATCTGTATTTATGACTGTTGTCTTTATTCGAAAAATACCACCTAAAAATGGCCACATCTAAACCTATTTCTGCGGATTTGATTTCTTTTGTACATAACAAAAATTGTACGCAGCAGTATTTCTGCATAAATTCACTTTTTTTTTTTAATAAAATTCATTGAAAATATGCAATTTTTTTTTGTAAATTGTACAAAATATTTTGGCTATAATATGCTTTCAAAGATTCTCATTTAAGCATAAATGGATTTTATTGTATAATTTCTAAACATACGTACACAGTGTGTGTAGCAACCATTTTTGCTGTCCGGGGCGGTCGTAAGATTTGCTTGCCACCCCCCCCCCCCCCCCCTCCCCGCAAATTCCAGAAAGTCTTCAAAATATTTATTTTCATTGAATTACAATCAAGGATATAGTTTTAGACTGTTGTTACTAGTTCACAAACTTTCATCTTATTACAGTACTTGTATACATATACAGTCATCATCAAAGAAAAAAAAACTAAAGATTTTTCAAAACAGAAATGTAGAATTCAATTAATACAAAAAAAATTGTTAAATTAAATTAACTGGCTACGCAAACAAATATAATAAACTTTCGACCAATTTATTTTTGGTTTTCCAAAAAATTTTTTGAAAAAAATAAAATAAATTTCTTTTTAATTTATAAATATTACAGTTCAAAAATCCGTTTTAAAAACAATATTACGCACATAAAACATAAAAAACAATAACTACCTTAAAAAATTCATTTTTTGTATAAAATTTCATATTTTTTAGCTTTTTTATAACTTTAATTTTTTTTTTACAACCTCAAAATGCACGTGCCTCCCGAGGTGGATCCCCCCCCTCCCTTTGCTACGTCACTGCACATACAGCATTAGAGTAAATTATAATATAACCTGAAACAAACTAAACTCTGGGAATTTAAGTACAACTCTAGATCTCTGCCTCCCTGGCTCTAGATTTTTCTCTTACGTTATCCATAATACCTTTATGTATTGTATAGTCCCTCTCCTCTACCTCTGAATACCTTTAATTCTACTGTCTCATCACTCCACATTTTAAAATTATAATTAATTATAATATATAATTATAATATTATAATTAATTATAATTGTAACACTGGTCAAAACATTTTTTGTTGCCCAGGTTCCTAAGCTGATTTAGATTAATTTAGTGGGTGCTGATTTTGAAAATCATACTAACTTTTTCTCATCAGACAAAATTATTCAGATGTTTGCTATTTCATACCTTTTTTTGCCTTAAAACTAGTCGTATTTCTAAATACATTCTAGCATCATAATTACAATTATAGGTTTTGTTATTGTGATCTATGTTAAATGATTATGACATCACAAACTTAAAGTAAAAGTCATTATTATTTTACTTGCGTTTGCAGATTTTTTGATTAAATATTAAGCATGGGCTATACATCATCTTCTGGGCGATATTCCTTAAGAAAAAAAAAAATTAAAATAAACGTGTTTTGCTATATTTGCGGAGAATATACGTTGAAATCTAAATATATGGCAAATATTTTGGTGTGATTAAGGAATATGTGTCTTAAAGTTAAATAAAAATATTGTTTCCTCGATTTTCCTGTCTTTATTGTAGCTATTGCCTTCCTATAAAGATGGGTATACCATAGCACAGTGTTTCTTAAACTTTTTTACTTCAGGGCGCACCTATGAAACCAAACCAAAACTTTGGGGCGCATCACTGATATTAATATAGAAAATTTAATCCTGAGATTTGATAACAGGAAAATGATTGGAAATTAAAATGTATAGTTTTATTTTTAAGAAAAAGAAAGAAAGAGAGAGAGAGAGAGACAGAGAGAGTGAGAGGGAGGGAGGGAGGGCTAGCAAAAATCATTTAAATCCCCGAGTAAAGGCAAAGAGGAAGTATTATCCATTGATGCTTAAAGATTAAAGAAATTTGCCTTCAGTTCAAAATATGAAGTGGCTGAGACTTGACTCAGACTTGAAAACCACATACTTGGTGTTTTCTCAAATAAATTAAAATGATGCCAAAACTAAAATATAAATCTGTTATATAAACTTAATCTTTTGTTATCTTGGGGCGCACCAATACGCCCGGGCGCACCGTTTGAGAAGCACTGTCATAGCATAAAAACTAGACCTGTTAGAGAAAAAAATGACATTTCTGGAATCACCGCCTTTAAATTAGTAAAATACTATTAAACATCTTAAGCACCATGACAATTTTTTTTTTTTTTTTTTTAAGCCAATGTACTCCATATAACTTTGTGTAGGAGTTAAAAGCTGTATGTTTTAACTAATTCAGGCTATGTTCTGAGCAGGTTATATAGTTGTTACTAAAGAGTATAAGATAGTTCTCTACTATTTATTTGTTAATTCTCATACTCCTTCCTACCTATGGGTATACCATAGCACAGTGTTTCCCAAACTTTTTCGAGTGACCGCCCCCTTGGGTCCATAAACCTATAACTCAACACCCTTGAATAATAATCAGAATCTTAGACTAAATAACCAAACGAGTAACATTTTAATAATTAAATTAAAATAATTACTAATCGAATAATTATGTAGAATCCAATAGATGTATTGTTTCATAGCATATTTATGCAAAAGAATTAATAAAAGAATACAATAAAGAAACTTTGGTGAGAATATACTTTTAACATAAAAATGAATTATCAAAACAAATAATTTTAAGAAAACGTTTCCTAGAAGTTTACATGTCGTGTTTACACTTAAATTTAGAAATTATATTGCATGAACATTTTCAATTTATGGAAATAGAATCCCCGCTCCTTTTTGCATTAACACCCCCTGATATCAAAGCAGCGCCCCCAGGGGGGCGGGTACCGCCCACTTTGGGAAACACTGCCATAGCAGGAAAACTAAACCTAATAATAGAGAAAAAACAACAGCATTTCTGGAATCAAACGCCCTTAAATTAGGTAAAAACTGTTAAAACATCTTAGGCACCATGACAACAATTTTTTGTTGTTGGCCAGTGTAATTATTGGAAAAGTGTGCAGTGATTTCTGAACACTCTCTATATTACTTTTCTCTTCTTATTTCTTTCCTCCTATCTTTACTTCCCTATATTCCCTGCTCCCTACGTCTGTTTTCTCCCCCTTCATTTGAATAACAAATGAATTATAATTATTATTCATTTTGAACAATAAATGAATAATTTACGATAATCCCCAGTATCTATATCTTTTTCTCCCCCTTCATTTGAATAACGAATAAATTATAATTATTATTCATTTTAAACAATAAATGCATAATTTAAGACTATCTATATCTTTTTCTCCCCCTTCATTTGAATAACAAATGAATTATAATTATTATTCATTTTAAACAATAAATGAATAATTTACGATAATCCCCAGTATCTATATCTTTTTCTCCCCCTTCATTTGAATAAGAAATGAATTATAATTATTATTCATTTTTAACAATAAATCCATAATTTAAGATTATCTATAGCTTTTTCTCCCCCTTCATTTGAATAACGAATGAATTATAATTATTATTCATTTTAAACGATAAATGCATAATTTAAGACTATCTATATCTTTTTCTCCCCCTTCATTTGAATAACAAATGAATTATAATTATTTTTCATTTTAAACAATAAATGAATAATTTACGATAATCCCCAGTATCTATATATTTTTCTCCCCCTTCATTTGAATAACGAATGAATTATAATTATTATTCGTTTTAAACAATAAATGCATAATTTAAGATTATCTATAGCTTTTTCTCCCCCTTCATTTGAATAACGAATGAATTATAATTATTATTCATTTTAACCGATAAATGCATAATTTAAGATTATCTATATCTTTTTCTCCCCTTCATTTGAATAACGAATAAATTATAATTATTTTTCATTTTAAACAATAAATGCATAATTTAAGACTATCTATATCTTTTTCTCCCCCTTCATTTGAATAACAAATGAATTATAATTATTATTCATTTTAAACAATAAATGAATAATTTACGATAATCCCCAGTATCTATATCTTTTTCTCCCCCTTCATTTGAATAAGAAATGAATTATAATTATTATTCATTTTTAACAATAAATCCATAATTTAAGATTATCTATAGCTTTTTCTCCCCCTTCATTTGAATAACGAATGAATTATAATTATTATTCATTTTAAAACGATAAATGCATAATTTAAGACTATCTATATCTTTTTCTCCCCCTTCATTTGAATAACAAATGAATTATAATTATTATTCATTTTAAACAATAAATGAATAATTTACGATAATCCCCAGTATCTATATATTTTTCTCCCCTTCATTTGAATAACGAATGAATTATAATTATTATTCGTTTTAAACAATAAATGCATAATTTAAGATTATCTATAGCTTTTTCTCCCCCTTCATTTGAATAACGAATGAATTATAATTATTATTCATTTTAAACGATAAATACATAATTTAAGACTATCTATATCTTTTTCTCCCCCTTCATTCGAATAACAAATGAATTATAATTATTATTCATTTTAAACAATAAATGAATAATTTACGATAATCCCCAGTATCTATATCTTTTTCTCCCCCTTCATTTGAATAACGAATGAATTATAATTATTATTCGTTTTAAACAATAAATGCATAATTTAAGATTATCTATAGCTTTTTCTCCCCCTTCATTTGAATAACAAATGAATTATAATTATTATTCATTTTAAACAATAAATGCATAATTTAAGATTATATATATCTTTTTCTCCCCCTTCATTTTAATAACGAATAAATTATAATTATTATTCATTTTAAACAATAAATGAATAATTTACGATAATCCCCAGTATCTATATCTTTTTCTCTCCCTTCATTTGAATAACGAATAAATTATAATTATTATTCGTTTTAAACAATAAATGCATAATTTAAGATTATCTATATCTTTTTCTCCCCCTTATTTGAATAACGAATGAATTATAATTATTATTCATTTTAAATAATGAATGAATAATTTTACATCACCATTAATTCTGAAATCACTTTTCCGCATCATTTTAGAACGCATATCATTATTGTATTTCATACTCTGGGATTAGTATTTTTAACTTTTTTTTAAAAAAAATCTTAGTTTTTTTAGAGTTTAAGCAAAACTTTGTATGTACAAAAAGTCATTGAAGGGTACTTGTACATGAGTGGTTAAGACGAGCGGTTTAATTATACCACTATTTTTTTTTAAATTGCGTTTGACAAAAACAGTTGTAAAGAAGGTGAACTTGTGCAGAATAATATAGGATATATATGCTCTAGATCTTACGGAGCAGTATAACTCCTGTGTTCAATGTAAAATAACATCTATTGAAAGGTGAAGTGCCAATTCATATCCGATATGTTTGCTCCATATCTTTCACAGGAGTATTACTCTTGTGTTCAATGAAGTAAAGAGCATCTGTAGCAAATGAAGTGCCAATTCATATCCGTTATGTTTGTTCTGAATCATTTACAGGAGTTAACTGTTGTGTTCAATGTAAAGAACATCTATTGGAAGATGAAGTGCCAATTCATATCCGTTATGTTTGCTCCATATCTTTCACAGGAGTATTACTCTTGTGTTCAATGTAAAATAACATATACTGGAAGATGAAGTGCCAATTCATATCCGATATGTTTGCTCCATATCTTCCACAGGAGTATTACTCTTGTGTTCAATGTAAAATAACATATATTGGAAGATGAAGTGCCAATTCATATCCGATATGTTTGCTCCATATCTTCCACAGGAGTATGTATTACTCTTGTGTTCAATGTAAAATAACATATATTGGAAGATGAAGTGCCAATTCATATCCGATATGTTTGCTCCATATCTTCCACAGGAGTATTACTCTTGTGTTCAATGTAAAATAACATATATTGGAAGATGAAGTGCCAATTCATATCCGATATGTTTGCTCCATATCTTCCACAGGAGTATGTATTACTCTTGTGTTCAATGTAAAATAACATATATTGGAAGATGAAGTGCCAATTCATATCCGATATGTTTGCTCCATATCTTTCACAGGAGTATTACTCTTGTGTTCAATGTAAAATAACATATACTGGAAGATGAAGTGCCAATTCATATCCGTTATGTTTGCTCCATATCTTTCACAGGAGTATTACTCTTGTGTTGAATGTAAAGAGCATCTGTAGGAAATGAAGTGCCAATTCATATCCGTTACGTTTACTCCAAATCCTTCACAGGATTATAACTGCTTTGTTCAATGTAAAATAACATCTATTGGAAGATGAAGTGTCAATTCATATCCGATGTATATTTTTTAAAAAAAAGTAATTTTCAAGAATTATTTGAAATCTTTATGGAAAAAATAAATCTGAAGAAAATCAGAGTATACTTCCTAAGATATGTTGGGTAATCCTTGATGCAGTTCTATATCAGGTTGATGCTCCTGATTTACCAGATATCTTACGAAGTCGACTGAAATGTTCTCTAGATTTATTTCTTCAATAGTAATTTCAAGTAATATTTGAAAGTAACTTTTTTAAAAGATTAAAAATCCCTTTTGTAGTTTTTTTTTTAATAAATAAGATCAATTGCCTTGCTTCACAAAAAAGTGCCTCTTTCAAAATTAATTGATGTTACATTTTTGGGCTCTTAAAAAAAAAGCAAATCAGAATCGTAATTAAAAAAAATTTAAAAATCTAAAAAAATGCATGATAACTTTTTTGATTACAATTATATTAATAATGAAAGGCAGTTAATGATGACTAATCAAATTAATAATAACCAAGACTCCTTCATGACGTTCCGATATATCATCAAAACTACATATGCAATAAAAATACAGAATTTTTTTGGAAAAATTTACGACTTTTTGTTTTTTTAAAAAAAATTCATTAAAGGAAGAAAAAACTGTAAATTTAAAAAAAATACAGGCATTTATTTATAGTTTTTTTGGGAAGGCTAAAGTTCTTAAATTCTAAAAGTGTTTCCAGAATTATTTAATTTTTAAACAATTTTCATCAATAAATAACAAAAATAGGATGATATTATTTTGTATACAGTTTTACCGTGACTGTTTTTTTTTTGAAAAATTTTTAATTAATAAAATTAATTATTATTCAAAATAAAATAAAAAGTAATAATAATACCTATTGCCTTTTGGTGGCCTTTTGTTGTATTTTCCAAAATCAATACTCTTTATGACAAATTTCTTGTAACTTTTGTAGTTCAATACATTGTACCTGATTCAATTAATGTTTTTTTTTTCTATTTTAGAATAATATTTTCTTTTCCGTTTTGATAGTCGCAACTGTAGTACCTGGACCACAAAATTGATAAAAAAAAAGGCCCTTTTTTTATAGATATTCAATATTACCTCACAGTTTATAGTTCAACGACACATAATAAGTAATTATTACAAAACTTTTATGGTTTTTTTTTTAAATCAGAAATAATTAAGGATAACGAAATACTATTATTGCAAAATAATCACGTATTATAGTATTTTTAGCGGTAGTTAGTATTTGTATTAATCTTATCCTGTTAATACTGTTCATTGTGCCATTCAAACAAATAGATTTGTAGTTATTTTTATTAACAGTTATTATTTCTTACGTTGCAAGTCCCATTTGTACAGTGTTAATTAAATTTTGGCTACCCATAGAGTAGAAGTACTGTTACTGCTGCGATAAGACTTATTACAGTGCTACAATATTAAGCACAATTTAGGCTACCCATAACATGGTAATTAAATTTTGGCTACCCATAGAGTAGGACTGTTACTGCTGCAATAAGACTTATTTCAGTGCTACAATATTAAGCACAATTTAGGCTACCCATAACCAAGCAATTAAATTTTGACTATCCATAGAGTAAAGTGAATCCTACTGCTATGAAAAGGAGTTATTAAGTGCTGTAATATTATGAACAATTTTTAGGGTAATCATGCCAAGGTGATTGTGGCTACCCATAGAGTTGAATTGATGCAACTGCTTATGAATATTATCTTAACATAGAAACTCCTAAGGCCATTTCATCATGGCTTGAAAAGAGGATTTTGGTGGACCTCATAGTAGAACTGATACTATGTGGACCTCATAGTAGAACTGATACTATGTGGACCTCATAGTAGAACTGATACTATGTGGACCTCATAGTAGAACTGATACTATGTGGACCTCATAGTAGAACTGATACTATGTGAAATCAGTAGTACACTCAACACTCGAATATCCGTACTAATAGAGACTTAGACAAGTCCGGAAATTGGTAACACTGATAAGTGGTAGCCCAATGGTGGGTAGGGTAGGCTAAGTGGTAGACAGCATGCCAAGACGTACTATATACATAACCTCACTATAACTTTCTAGAAGGGGTAGTAGGCTATCTCAATTTCATTTACTTTAGCACACAATACATTCAATTTAAATGAAAACTGTTATTAATAATAATAAACAAAAAAAAGCCTAACTTAACTGTTGACGGCAGGCCAAGAATGCCATAGGATATATAACTTTAACCTCTCAACACAGTTTAGCAGGGTTAGACCGGTTGAATATTGTAATGGCCGATTTGAATGAAATTGGAGTAGCCTGCATATGAGATAGCTAGGCTATTCTCTGCTACACCTTTCCATAAATAACAATCACAATCACAATCATCAAATACGGGTGAATACAATTATAGTTTATGTTTATTATACATTAAAATACATAATAATAATATTGTTTATGCATAATAAAGGTATATTTTGCTTATGATAACGAAATTGGAGTGTCCTAGGCTACTCGGTCTCACTTTGCCCTCATTGTGAATTACCAATACCAGGATGATAATTTATGCTATTACGAAGAAAAAAAAGTACGGAAACTTGAAAGTACGGTTTCTTGAAGTACGGAACTCGAGTGCAGTAGTAGTAGTAAATGGAAAGACGTAAAATCAGGAGACAAACAAAAACAACCCTGTTCGTCACCTCTTTTTTTCTGTTTTTTTTTTACCATGAACAAACAAGGGTTAATGGCATTGAACCCACGTCTATGGTGGATAAAGCCAATCTTACTGACTATACCACCGGTGCACCTGATCTCTGTGTAAGAAACGAACTATGACATATATATATTAAATGGCAATTTTATACTCTAACTGCAGTTATTGGTTTATTTTTATGTTTATCCTGCTCTTTTCCCATCCTGTATCATTGTTTTCCATCTGCAAGAGGTAAGATCGACCCCGACCCAGGCCCACGGGTTATAAATATAAAGCCCGACCCCACCCAGGTCCGCGGATTGTAAAGCCCGACCCGACCCAGTCCGTGGGTTATTTAGCCCGACCCGACCCAGTCCGCGGGTTATAAAGCCCGACCGACCCTGGTCCGCGGGTTACAAGCCCGACCCGACACAGTCCCGCGGGTTATAAAGCCCGACCCGACCCAGGTCCGCGGGTTATAATGCCCGACCTGACCCAGTCCCGCGGGTCATAAAGCCCGACTCGACCCAGTCTGTGGGTTTTAAAGCCCGACCTGACCCAGTTCCGCGGGTTATAAAGCCCGACCCGACCCAGTCTCGCGGGTTATAAAGCCCGACTCGACCCGGCCCGATCCCCGTAGTGCTGGGGGCTGTGTCGGGTATATATTGAGTACTAGCTGACCCGGGCAGTAGATTATGCCCTGGCGTTTTGGTTATGGCTGGTGGATCCAAAAAAAGGATCCATTTTTTTTAATATTTTTTTTATTTACCTATAAACATTGTCGATACGTCATCTGCAGATGGTATATAATAAATAGTAACGTTCTGTTATTTCAAAAAATACCGTAGTTAGCCTCCTCGAAAGAAGTTATATAATGTCCATACGTTTCTTTGTATCTAAATGTCTCCAGCTTTATTTCTATTGCGAAAAGACAGAATAATTTTATTCTTTTCTTTTATGTATATATATATATATATATATATATATATATATATATATAAAATAAATTCAAAACGAAGGAAACACACAGAAAGACACAGACATAACTCACATCGATATTTCGACCATCGTCGTCATCAGGAGGTGTGAAGAGCGAAGAGTCCCGCAGGAAGACAGGATGGCGACTCTGTCGCTTCCCAGAGTTACCGCCCTGTCTTCCTGCGGGAATCTTCGCTCTTCACACCTCCTGATGACGACGATGGTCGAAATATCGATGTGAGTTATGTCTGTGTCTTTCTGTGTGTTTTCTTCGTTTTGAATTTATTTTATTTAAAAAAGTCCGCTGGACCGTTTCTTTTAATTGTTATATATATATATATATATATATATATATATATATATATATATAATGATCAAACCACAATAAGAAATGGGAAAACAAGACTAAGATCTTTCAACCGTAACAAGCGGTCTTCGTCAGAGTCAAAATCCCAACTGAACACTAGATGCAGAAAACATCTGGTGAGGAGTTGAGAAGAGTGGGAGGGAAGAGTGGTATTTTAAAAGGGTGAAAGCACAGGAAAGGACTAATGTCCAGAAAGGGATGTTTGGGGAAACAAAGGAGTACAGTAAGAGAAAGTAAAAAACTGTCTGCAAGCTGTCAACCCTCTTTGAAGAGGCTATTGCCCTCGTGACGAAAGTATCAAGTTTGAAGAGACCGTTACTAATGTTATAATGACTCTTCAATGACTCATCAAGTCTCTTCAAACTTGATACTTTCGTCACGAGGGCAATAGCCTCTTCAAAGAGGGTTGACAGCTAGCAGACAGTTTTTTACTTTTTCTTACTGTACTCCTTTGTTTCCCCAAACATCCCTTTCTGGACATTAGTCCTTTTCTGTGCTTTCACCCTTTTAAAATACCACTCTTCCCTCCCACTCTTCTCAACTCCTCACCAGATGTTTTCTGCATCTAGTGTTCAGTTGGGTTTTTGACTCTGACGAAGACCGCTTGTTACGGTTGAAAGATCTTAGTCTTGTTTTCCCATTTCTTATTGTGGTTTGATCATTGATTGTTGTTTCACGTGTTTATGTGAAATCTTTTTATATATATATTGGAGTTTATTCTCCACTACCCAAGCAAATCTCGGTGTTCTGTTTTGTCTAAATTATTTATTTAATTTAATTTTAGTTTAATATCCATACATCGTTTTAGTATACATAATATATAAATATATATTTATTTTTAAAAAAAAAGTAATTGAAAGAGAAGCCTGCGCCCGACATTTCGGGTCAGGTCAGACTGGGTTTAGGATCTTACCTCTACCATATACCGATACCATGGGTTTCGACCACACCATGTTTGAACCAAACCGAGGTTGTTTTTTTTCTTTTCGTGGAACTCCTTCAAAACATCTAATAGTCTCCACCCCCCACCCCCACCCGCAATATCCTTTCTGAAAGTAAGTAAAAGAAAAGAAAAGAAAACATTATACTTCCTTCTCAGATTTAGCTACCTTTCCTGAAATTGATTTTGAAATACAAAAAATTTGATCTCTTTGTTAAACAAAATTGAAAAATTCTTAGCATTTTCATCTCTCTCTCTCTCTCTCTCTCCTTTTTTCCCCCCCTCTTTATACCCTTTTCCTCCTTCTCTACTACAATTCATATTTTTGTTATTTAAAACATTTGTTATCCATAGACATTTTGAATATTTCTTGGAGCTGAAGTGCCTTTCTAACAATATTCATAAAACATTCATTATCTTTTCTCCTCATTACTAAATTTTCTTATTTTAGATAACAAATCAAAGTTATCTAAAATTTCTAATTTATTAAAATAGTTATTGAGACATATAATACAATTTTCATAATTATTAAAATAAGAAACCTTTTTTTTCCTTGAAAAAAGAAAGAATCCACTTAGCTTGTATCAATTTTGAAATAAACTATTACTTTCAAATTTGATATAAAAATATGACATATTTTGAAAAATTACACATTTTAATTTCTGCCTTAGTAAGTTTAAAATAAGCCTAAAATGTTTAGTTGCAACGGTTCCTTTATTATTCATTATATTATGAATTTAATTCATAATTAAATGTAATTTGTAATTTATAGGTTTTTTTTATTTCTTAAAATGTCGATTTGGGACACCTTGTATATATTTTAATTTTTTTTTTTTGTCAATACAGTAGAACCTTGTAGTATGAGTGATTTATTGTACGAGGAATTCATTTTAAGAACAGCTATTTGTAAGAATTTTTTTTGCCCTGTATGACTAGTAAAAATTCGTTGTCACGCCTAGATTATCTCCATTTGTAAGTTTAGAAGATTATAAGACATTATTAGTACTTGCACATATTTTTGTTATTCATATTAAATGTCGTTCGAAGTTTTATATTTTATATCGTATTTATTATTTTTTTTAAATTGAAATTTATTTTCATATTAATTTCATTTCAATGCGAAAAATTACTTCGCAATATGAGTAAAGGACAATATGAGCTCGGTCTGAAAACAAATTAAGCTCGTACTGCGAAGTTTAATTTGTTAATATGCGAAATATTGCTTCGTAATATGAGTAAATACGAGCTCGATCTGGAAACGAATTAAAAACTCCGTACTGCGCTGCGAGTAGAAGTGTATCAACTATTTTTGCCCCTCAGTAAACATTCAGTTTATCAGTTAACAATCAAAACTCCAGAATGCCCTAAAAATATTTATTTTCATAGAAAATCAAGGATCTAATTTTAGACTGCTGTTATTAGTCCCAGACTATTACCTTATTAAAGTACTCGTAAACATATATAGTCGGCATCAAAGAAAACCAAAGATTTTTCAAAACAAAAACGGTATAAAATCCAACATAAAAAAATTTTTTAAACTAAATTAACTGGATATGAAAATAAAAATAATAAATTTTATTCCCCTATAAAAAACTAGTAAAATAAATAAATATAAATAAAATAAAATAAATTCAAAACGAAGGAAACACACAGAAAGACACAGACATAACTCACATCGAAATATCGATGTGAGTTATGTCTGTGTCTTTCTGTGTGTTTCCTTCGTTTTGAATTTATTTTATTTTAAAAAAAGTCCGCTGGACCGTTTCTTTTAATTGTAAATATAAATAAATTCATTTTAATATTATTATAAATAATAAAAATAAATATTTTTATTTTTAAAATTTTTATTTTGTAAATATTACAGTTGAAAAGCCGTTTAAAAACAGTTAGTACCTTAAAAAACGAATTTTTTTTTAAAATTTCAGATTTTTGATCGTTATTTTTATTTATATTAAATTTTGTATATTAAATTTTTTCTATTTTTACCTCCTCAAATTTCTCCCATTGGCTGGCACTTGACCCCCTCCACCTTGGTACGACACTGACTGCCAGGTTCTACTGTATTTTTAATAGTACCTGATAGATGTTTCAATAGATTTCATATAAAACACAAAATGCCTAACGCATCTACCTACCTCCTTTTTATCTGCTTTTTATATACAAAGAAGCAATATTTTTCACAAATACAATTTGTAAATAAAAATCAATGTACAAACAACAGTAAGGAAATTTTGAAATATGACTGAGATATTGTTTGATCAAATAATGGTATTTAGGAAATTGGATATGTTGTATCTACAGGGTGCAACACAAAAAACCCCTAAATTTCGAACTCTAAACTGTATTATTTAAACCATGCTATTTTTTAATGTATTTAAAAACGAATCAAACTAAGAACTTTATTGTGTAATTAACAAACTGTTAGCTAATAACAAGTTATAGATGCCGCTTAAAATGTTGTTCATTAACTGTAGAACAGCGATGTAAGCGATCCATCCAGTTCTGAGTTGCTCGACGAATGACATCAAGAGACATGTTGTTCTATGCGTCCATCAACACATGTTTTAATTACTCAATATCAGTGATTCCTCTGCTTTGTCTCTGAACCTCCTGTAAGAGTACACTCCAAATGCAAAAGTCCATTACATTGAGGTCAGGGCTCTTGGATGGCCACTGCTGGGGTGTGATGATACTCCAGTGTGATGGTACTCTAGTGTGATGATACTCCAGAGTGATGATACTCCAGTGTGATGGTACTCTAGTGTGATGATACTCCAGTGTGATGTTACTCTAGTGTGATGATACTCCAGTGTGATGATACTCTAGTGTGATGATACTCTAGTGTGATGATACTCCAGATTTCATCACACTCCAGCAGTATCTACAACTTGTTATTAGCTAACACTGTTAATTACACAATAAAGGTTTTAGTTTGATTCGTCTTTAAATACCATTAAAAAATAGCATGGTTTAAGCAATACCGTTTAAAATTTCGAACTTAGGGGTTTTTTATGGGGGCACCCTGTAGTTTGAGAGTGGAGTAAGAGAGAAGTCTGAAACTAAGAAAAATGGTAAAAAAAAATTATGGTCAGATCAGGGTCAACAAAAGAGGTCAAAAACATAAAAAAACACAATCTAGCTTCTAATATTCTCCCCTAATCCAAAAGTGGACAAACAATGTCCCCTGGGCCACATCTGGCCCACTAGTTCTTCAAGATATATTGCCCTTAGAGCGAGCTAAATTTTTTGGCGTTTTTTTCCTGTTTAGTTTTTTTGAACAAATTTAGAACTCAGTATATATTAAACTGACTTAATCGTGTTTTCGCGTAAAAAAATAACGTCTTACTATGTTCTTTTTTTTTTTCAATTAATAAGTTCGTCGCGTACTAGGGCATTAGCGCTGTCTAGTTTTGTTTAATTCTCTAATTTCTCATATATCTTTGTACAAGTTTATTTCCTTTAAGAATGATGTTACTTCACTGGAGTATTTATTGTTAGAGGCTAGTCCTATTATCAATTTTTATCAAACGAAGAGTTTGATGTCGACATTCATTCTACCTATTCATATTTGGTAAATATGATAATGGGAGGATTTGTAATTTTGATTACTGAGCGTTCTACCCATAATGCACTCAAAATGCTATGAATACTATTTTTCTCTAGTTATCTATCATAGCACAGTTAAAAAACCTATATTAATGCCGAGTTTGCCGTATGTTTTTCCTTTTAAAAATCCTCTCTTACTTTACCTGAAATCAAACTCATATCTGCCTTCTACCAAATCCATTTGTTGAATATCTCACTCCCACGGGGACCGTTGCTTCCTCAAATTAGCTTAATCTATTTCTGAATTCTTACTGTCTTTATACATATATATATATATATTAATTTATTATCAAAAAGACGATCCAAACTGGACCCAATAACAGTTCAAAATTCAAAGATAAGTAGCACAAAAAGTAAAGAAACACACTGACAAACTCAAATTTTTTGGGCAATCCGTCTTTAGAAGAAAAGAGAAAGGGAGACCAAGCACGTTGTAGACGCAACGGCAAGCGGGTTACTTGTTTGCTACAACGTTCATGGTGTCTCTTTCTAATTTCTCCTGAAGACAGATTTTCCCAAAATTTGAGTTAGCAAGTGTGTCTCTCTTTCTCTGTGCGTTACTATTCTTCGTTTTTGAACTTTTATATATATATATATATAAACACTAATAAATTATCGACCGTGTGACAGATATACAACTAAAAAATGATAGATCGGGATGCGGTCAGTTTCTTCCACTTTCAATTCAAACTCTCATTGCCGACGTTTCGATTTTTTTTTTAAATCTTTTTCCAAAGGCCTATAAACAGAGAAAAACAAGAATTTTAAAATTCTTGTTTTTCTCTGTTTGTAGGCCTTTGGAAAAAGATTTTAAATAAAATCGAAACGTCGGCAATGAGAGTTTGAATTGAAAGTGGAAGAAACTGACCGCATCCCAATCTATCATTTTTTAGTTGTATATATATATATGTATGTATATAAAATTTTCGTTTTTGACATCAGAAAAAGAAGTGACCCTTGTTTTTTCTTCTTCTTCCCTCTAACGTGATTTAATTATTAATACGCCGATCAGTAGATTTCCTTGTTTTGCTCGATTATTTTAACAGTTTGATAACTTCTAAGCTCACTATAACTATTATTATATACTTTCATATTATATAAAACAAACTACTGATTAATCAACTTTTTTCTTTTTTTTTTCCATCAATGGTTTCATATAATATATTTTTTTCAGCCTATTTTCGTAATATACAAAGTATATCTTTGGATTATTTTTTTTTTCTTTTTCCTTTCTATAGTTACAATCTCTAATAGAAAGCAGACAATCTTTAATAGAAGACAGAAAAGACTAGAGACAATAAAATGTTTAGATCAATTATTAAACAAGACAATACAAATAATACAAAAAAAAATAAGCTTTCCTCATTTTTAAATTACATCATTTTTTATTTAACCTTCAAGCTGATGTATATATTTTTATATCATTCTATTGAGACAGAATAATTATTAATTATATGTATGTGATTAGTATACTATTCTACTCCGTAACATATATATATTCATATAATAAACGGAAAGACGATCCAAACTGGACACAATAACAGTTCAAAATTGAAGATAGATAGCACACAAAGTAAAGAAACACACTTAGAAACTCAAATTTTCGGGCAATCCGTCTTCAGGAGAAAAGGTTGCCGTGTCGGTTACTAGCCGTTGCACCTACAACGTGCTTGGTCTCCCTTTCATTTTCCTCCTGAAGACGGATTGCCCTAAAATTTAAGTTTGTAAGTGTGTTTCTTTACTTTGTTTTCTATCTATCTTTAATTTTCAACTGTTGGCCGTAGAATAGATACAAAACTAAAGTTTATCGGGACTCGGTCAGTTCTTCAGGTTCAAACTAAAAAACTCTCATTGCCAACGTTTCAGTTTTTATTCAAAAACCTTTTTCTTAGGCTCATATCACATCCATATGTTCTTCTTATATCCTCATATAAACCCTAATTTTATGTGTTTAAAATATATGGACATATGGATGTGATATGAGCGTATTGAAAAGGTTTTAAATAAAAACCGAAACGTTGGCAATGAGAGTTTAATTTGAACCTGAAGAACTGACCGACTCCCGATAAACTGTAGTTTTGTTTCTATTCCATGGTCGATCCCTTTATCAATATTTATATAATATGGGATATATATATATATATAAATAAATTCCACATGAACAAGTGAAATAACAATTAATGATCAAACCACAATATGAAATGGGAAAACGAGACTAAGATCTTTGAACCGTAACAAGCGGTCTTCCTCAGAGTAAAAAACCCAGTCCAGTTGGGTTTTTCACTCTGACGAAAACCGCTTGTTACGGTTGAAGGATCTTAGTCTTGTTTTCCCATTTCATATCGTGGTTTGATCATATATATATAATTCTATCTTTTTTCGACCACAAAAAATAACAGCAAATAGCAGAGGTTATTGAGGGTTAGTCTACACAAACAAACACTTCACTTACGCCAACGTTTCGCTATATTTTCATAGCATCATCAGGGCTGTACAAATAACAAGATATACATCCGACAGATAGACACAACGAGAACAGAAGTAAATATTACAAAACTGTAATATTTACTACTGTTCTCGTTGTGTCTATCTGTCGGACATATATCTTGTTATTTGTACAGCCCTGATGATGCTATAAAAATATAGCGAAACGTTGGCGTAAGTGAAGTGTTTGTTTGTGTAGACCAACCTTCAATAACCTCTGCTGTTTGCTATATATATATATATATATATATATATATATATATATATATATATATGTCAATTTTCCAGGATAAAAAATCAAACTCTCGTTTGGAGTCTAGTCGAAGGTTTTGTCCGGTTAACATTGTTGTTCCTTTAAATAATGTAAATTTCATTTACTTAGTTAAAAAATTCTTACTTCTGCCTATGCAAAAGGTTTTAAATAAAACCGAAACGTTGGCAACGAGAGTTCGATTTTTTATCCTGGAAAATTGATCTAACCCCGATTAGAGAACACACCTATATATATATATATATATATATATTTGTATAGGTGGGCAGCAAATTTTCTTACAGACAAAACTTACTGGGATATTTCGACAACCTTTCTTCTCATGTACATAAATTTTTGGTTTTGATTCAGGCTGAAAACATTATCAAAACATTGAGGATGACGGTTGTCAAAATATCATAACGATTCTTATCTCTGTGATAAGATTCTTATCTCTGTGATAAGATTCTTATCTCTATTATATATATATATATATATATATATATATATATATATATATATCGTCCATAGTTTACTCGTGGACTCCATTTAAGCTTTTTCAAACCCCCTAAAGTTCCATATAAACTTTATATGGAAAAAATAATTTTTTTGTTTTTTTTTTTATTATTGTTAAAAATATATAAATATACAAGTAAAGTAAACTTTAAACATAAGAAGAAACAATTTGATACTGATATTTCTATTTATTTTCAGTGTTCCACCATACTGAATAAAAAAAATAAGAAAATGGACAAATATTGATATAGCTTCTCTACCACTTTATTCTTAAAATTTAAGCAAGGTTTTGGAGGATTTGGTCAACAAAAAATTAAATACTGATCATAAACCAAGGTTTTGCCAAAAAATTGTTTGGCATTTTCAAGGCTAAAAACATTTTAATGAAAACATAATATCAATCAACAATACAATTAAGCCTCACTTTTGCTTTAGTAAAAAAAAAACAATATACTATCTTTTTTTTGTTCTATTTTACTTTATTTGTTGTTTTTTTGTGAAATTTTATAAAATTGTGGTTTTTTTTCTGCTAGTTGATATTCTGTGGATATATTTGATTTTACTAATTAAGTTTTCAATAAATTGAAAAGGGCAAAAAAAAATTTGGTGAAATTTCGGCTTATAATCTGTTTAATTCTTTGGACAAAATCTTCAAAAACCTAGTTTGAATTTATATGGATAAAGTTTTAATAAGTTGTTCACTATTTGATGTATTATTCTTTGGAGGATGGTATAAAAAATGTTTGACATAAAAATATCGGTATTTTTTTTTATGGTGTGCTCCTAACTTTAAAGTTTAATTTCGTCTTTGTTTTTCTCATTAAATATCTTTTATAGCCTTTATACGAAATATACGAAAAGAAAAAATTGAAACAGAATGTTAAAAAAATATTAATAAATTTATATTTTACATTCTTCATTTTCCTTTGAGAGTTATTTGGTTCAAAGATTTTTTAAAGACCTTTATTGGACCAATAAACCTTAGTTTTTCTTTAGATTTTCAGATGTGATTTAAACAAAAAATATTGTGGGTACTATTTTAAATTTTTATTTATATATGTAACCTTGTTTTATCTTTTTTATTCATCCTAATAATAAAAATTATTTTTAGTTATGTGTATACATTATTCTGTATTTGCAGCCATTTTTGTGTGTTTAATTTCGTCTATTTATATATGCACAGATTTTTTACAATAAGGGAATGCTACTTTAAAATTAAAGAAGTCACTAATAACAAAATATGTTCTTTTAAATTGTTCTTATCTTGTTCTTTAAAATCTTTTTTTAACAACGAGCTACCTTGAGAGGCCTTAGGACTTTTCCATATTTTGCATTATTTTTTTAGTTATTATATATGTATGTATATATATATATATATATATATATATATATATAATAAAAACGTTTTCTTTCTCTTGGAGTTTGGTCAGGGTTAATATACGGAATCACCTTTTCGCCAATGTTTCGTCTTTATTTTAAGACATCCTCAGGGCTATAAACTAACAAATGTCTATTGTTTTATCTTAGTTTATAGCCCTAAGGATGTCTTACAATAAAGACGAAACGTTGGCGAAAAGGTGATTCCGTATATTAACCCTGACCAAACTCCAAGGAGAAGAAAAAGTTGTTATTAGTACATTGTGGTCAAATATATATATATATAAATAAAGATTTCACATAAACACGTGAAATAACAATCAATGATCAAACCACAATAAGAAATGGGAAAACAAGACTAAGATCTTTCAACCGTAACAAGCGGTCTTCGTCAGAGTCAGTTGGGTTTTTGACTCTGACGAAGACCGCTTGTTACGGTTGAAAGATCTTAGTCTTGTTTTCCCATTTCTTATTGTGGTTTGATCATATATATATATATATATATATATATATATATATATATATATATATATATATATATATATATATATAAGTATGGAACGTAAAGTAGAAACAAAATAAAAGTTTATCAGGACTCGTTCAGTTCTTCAGGTTCAAATTAAACTCATTGAGAACGTTTCGGTTTTCATTTAAAACCTCTTTCATAGAACTAGAAAAGAGAGGAAAACATAAAAAATAATATAATCAAAATCAAAAATCAAACATATATATATAAAAAGCGCAAAAAGTTATAAATAAGAAAATACAATAGAAATTTTGACAATAAGAAAATACTATAGACATGTTTTAGCTCATTAACCTATTGTAGGCCTTTAAAAAAGCTTGAAATAAAACCTGAAACGTTAGCAATGACAGTTTAATTCCTGATAACTTTTATTTTGTATATATTGCCTGAAAATTTGAGATTGAAGTGTTTGTTTTTTTTATTATATACTATGTGTTACTCCTCTTCAATTTTGAAGTCTTATTGTGTCCAGTTTGGATCGTCTTTACGATTTTTAAGTTGTATATATTATATATATATATAAAGTTTAATGTAAATAAACAAACATAGAGAAATTAAAAACACACACTTTTCAGTTTCTAATTTTAGGTTTTAAACCGTCTTCAGGAGAAATAAGAAAGAGAAACCAAGTGCACTTTTACAGAGACGCTTGGAGACCAACAATATTACCGTATACGCGCCTGGTCACCTATACAAGAATCAAGTTAAAATGAATATAAAATAGTCATTTTACTGACTCCTCCATTATTATTTTAATCTAAAGATATCTAGTTACTATTTCAAAATATTTATCATTTTGTATGTTATTTTACTATGGAAAATCTCATAACTTTCAAAAAAAGAAAACCTATACTCAATTTCAAAATGATTATTGATTATTAATTAATTAAAATTATTATTAATTTCAAAATGATTAATAATCAAAATTATTATTGTCTACTTTATTCTCTAATACCGGGTGCATATGCTGCAACATTATTGGTCTACAACAGTCTCTGTACCAGTGTACTTTTGTTTTTGTCTCTCTTATTTCTCCTGATGATGGTTCAAACCGAAAATTAGACTATAAATATATATATGCTTAGTTGGAAAAGTACATTCAGAACTTGG
Source organism: Hermatobates lingyangjiaoensis (assembly GCA_026182355.1). Classification (NCBI taxonomy): domain Eukaryota; kingdom Metazoa; phylum Arthropoda; class Insecta; order Hemiptera; family Hermatobatidae; genus Hermatobates; species Hermatobates lingyangjiaoensis. The sequence goes on along the minus strand of JAPFBL010000462.1, from coordinate 248,172 downwards.
TTAGTTCTTCAGGTTCAAATTAACAGGTTCAAACAACAATCAAATTAACATTCATTGTCGACGTTAAAGGTTTTTATTTAAAACGTTTTTCAATTAATAAAAAAAAAAAATAAAAATGTTGCACTTCGGCCTATGGAAAAGGTTTTAAACAAAAACAGAAACGTCGGCCGTTGAGAATTTAATTTAAACCTGAAGAAATGACTGAGTCGTGATAAATTTCGTTTATATATATATATATATATATATATATAGCTTCTCGACCACTGATTTTTAAAGTTTAAAGATTGGTTTCTCAGGATTTCTGTGTCTAAAGAAATTACACTCCTGTTTATACGCCGACGTTTCGCCAAAAATTGTTTGTCATTTTCAAGGCTTGTTGGTCCATGTTTCTATCTGCCAGCATCATATCAGATATCAGTTCCGTAAATTGTTTCCTCCTCAAAAACAAGCCTTGAAAATGCCAAAAATTTTTGGCGAAACGTCAGCGTAAAAACATTAGTGTAATTTCTTTAGACCAAATTCCTCGAGAAACCCATCTTTGAACTTATAATATATATACATATTTCACTAAAAATTCGAAAAAAACGATCCAAACTGGACGCAAATCACCTCAAAAACGAAGAAAAGCAACACACAGAGAAAGAGACACACTTACAAACTCAAATTTTTGGATGATCCGTCTTCAGGAGAAAAGAGAATCATCCGAAAATTTGAGTTTGTAAGTGTGTCTCTTCCTCTGTGTGCTGCTTTTCTTCGTTTTTGAGCTGATATATATATGTGTGTATGTGTGTGTGTTCTTCTTGTGATAAAACTAAAGCTGAAATATTGAAGTGATTTTTTGATGGTATATTTTTATGTGGTTATCTTTTTGAATTTAATAACTTCGATTCTAACTGTGTTACTTATTTATATAATTAAATGTACAAGTTCCAATTGACCATCAAAAACTAAATATTAAAAAAAGAACAAACAGTTTTAAAAAAAACTAACTTTTATATTTAAGCCTCCGTTGTTCTCAAGAGAAGAAATGCTTCATTTAGTTGCCAACATGGTACTCAGGTAATATCAAATATGATGAAGCATTTCTTGTGAGACCTGTGGATTTCTCTGCACTAACTGAGTATATTATACATTTTATTATATTATGAGTTATTTTATGCATTATTATTTAGTACAAAAAATATTTGTTTAAAATATAATAGAGTTAGATTATATATATATCATGTGATTTAATTTTAATTCTATGGATATTTAGCTTTTTGTATATCATTGCATAGTAGAAAATAGTGTAATTTTTTTGTTTATTAGTTAAGGAATCTAAAATATTTTATTTATAATTATCTCAGGTTTATATGTATATTTTTCTTTTTATTTCTTGATTAAATATGATACTTTTTTTTAAGTTATAAACATGGGATTTTTTAAAAACAAAAAAAATTAAGTCGAATAAGAATATTTATCAAAAGTTGAACAGTTTTTTCAGGTTGAAATCAAAATTTTCAAAGCTGACTTTTTATATATATTTAAAACATGTTTTTATAGGTCTATAAAAAAACAAAAAGAAAATATAAAACGTCTTGTGAAAATCAGCGACTATACAGATATTCAAAGATGTTAAATTAAAACTCTTTAAAGTTACAAAAATATTTGTGAAAGCAAAATGAGGGAATTTTTTTTTTACAATATCATGAAATTATGAAAATGATAAAACAAGGAACAGAGTAACTTTAGATTATTAAATTTTGAAGATTTTTTTTTATTTTTTTTTTTAGCAAAATCTTAACAATATGGAATCGACAAAGAATACATGTTTTTCCATACTAAATTTCTTTGCGGTCTTTATACATTATTGGATTTTATTATTCGATTTTGAAGATATAACTATAATAGAAAAAGAAAAAGATGAGCAAAGAAGGAACATACTTTAGATGTTATATATTAAAAAGGATCTAAGTTCGATTAATCATGGAAGTTATATTTCTAATTTAAGTAATATTTATTCTTAATAAATATATAAGGCTCATCTTTTTTCTTTTTCTATTATAGTTGTATCTTCAGAATCGAACGTTAAAATTTCAAAAATTTTCTTCGTTAAAAAATTCTTACTTCTGCCTATTAAACAGGTTTTAAATAAAACCGAAACGTCGGCAACGAGAGTTTGATTTTTTATCCTAGAAAATTGATCGAACCCCGATTAGAGAACACACCTATTCTATCAAACAGTCGATATATTATTGAATCTTTTGTATGTATATATATATATATAATATATATATATTAATGATCAAACCACAATATGAAATGGGAAAACAAGACTAAGACCTTTCAACCCTAACAAGCGATCTTCGTCAGAGTCAAAAACCCAAGGGTTTTTGACTCTGACGAAGACCGCTTGTAGGGTTGAAAGATGTTAGTCTTTTTTCATATTTGAACATTTTGTGGTTTGATCACTGATATATATATAAGACAAGAGTAACTTCGATTGACTAATTGACTTTAAAAATGGAAATATGAAAAAATTAATCAGGTTATTATACAGAAAGTAAAACCTTAACAATAATACAACTTTACATATATATATATATAAACATTACAAATTTGTTTTTTTTTTCATAATTGTTTTAAATACGATAATCATATTTTATGTGATATAAAAATACATCACTATATAAACCCCACTGTTTCAAATTCTAAACTAAGATATTAAGACCTCTGAATCGATTATTGAAACTAACTTTAAAATCCTTTAAAGGTTAAATGATTACTTTAATCGAATAGCTTATATTTATTATTGGATTAATCGATACATTTATATTGTTAATCACAGGCTGCCTATATTGTAAAAAACAGGATAATGTTAATTTTATATTATATATTATAATTAATAATATCATTAATTATATCTTATCCCATCAAAAAATCTTCCGATAATTATCAAAAAGGTTAAATGTTCCCTTTCATTTTTTTTAAAAAAATAAAAAACAATATATATTTAGTTTCCGCACAAAATGGTGCAAATATTCAAACTAATTATTTTTTTTATATACTATTATATGGATATATAAGTTATATTTAAGCAAACGGTAGATTATATTTTTTTTGTTCCTCCCATTTTGTTAAATTTAAAAATTTTTGTTTACAGTTACATCTAAGTAAAAATACAGAATTATGTCATTTATATATATTAACTATGGAAATTTGTTATATAAAGGAACTTATTTAAATATTTTAGTAATAATTAATCAAAATCTATGTTGATATCTGTTCATTAACTATTTATTTAATTAAATATTATTAACACTTTTTTTGTTAGTATGCTTGAATTTGCACGTGATCTGCAGTTGTATAGTACATCTGTACTATAGGATATAGTACAATTTTGATACAGGTGTGAGGTGTAGTTGTATAGTGCGTATGTACAGAGGTCTTTAGTACATTTGTACAGTGCAATTTACTGCAGAGGTATATTACAATTTTATTATAATTCGATTAGTTGTATAGCTCTATTATAATCGAAGTGTATACAGGAAGTAGTGTACAGTTTCACTATAGCATAGTATGACTGTCCTTTAGAGGTATAATACGATTATGAAGTAAAGTTATGCTTCTGTTGTTTAATAAAGTTAAAAACTTTATTAACAGTTCAATAAAGAATTATAATACCATTGTACAATATACTTAAGTACAATTGTACAGTATAGTACAATCATACATCTACACCTGCGTAGTACAGTTGTAAAGTGTGGCTATTCCTAGAAATATAATACCATACAATTGCACAGTACAGTTGTACATTATGATTATACTATGAAGTAAAGTACAGTTGTACAACAATTGTGTAGTTCTACTCAGTGGCGTGGCCGGTTCGGTCGTAAGACTTGCTTCCCTTCCCCCCCCTCCTTTAACCCTCAAAATTACAGGAATTCCTCAAAATATATTTTTTTTTCAACGAATTACAATCAATTCTAATTTTAGACAACTGTTATTAGTATCAGGTTTTTTATTTTATTACAATACTCGTATAAATATACTATCATTATCAAAGAAAACCAAAGATTTTTTTCAAAACAAAAAAAATTAAATTAACTAGCTACGAAAACAACCTTCTTTAAAAAACTAGTCTTCAATATTTTAAAAAAAAATTCTTTTTAATATGCAAATATAAGAGTTGAAAAATCCGTTTAGAAACAGTATTATACAAATAAAATATAAAAACGATTACAACCTTAAATACTCATTTATTCATAAAATTTTTAGATCTTTTGTGCAACTCTTATAAAATTGTGATATTGTAATATTATAATAAATTGAAATAACATTATAATTTATTATTATAATTAATAAATTATAATAAACATACCATTATAATTTATTATTTTAATTATTTTCTATGTTTATCCCCTCAAAATGCCCCCTCTGGCATGTGCCCCTCTCCCATTGCTACGCCACTAGATCTACTTGAGTTGTATAGTACAGTTATACTATCACTGTTCAAAATGTGTGTATTCTAAACTAAAATTAACAATTATTTAGCTTTAGTCAGTCTAGAATAAACTATTTATACATAAAGTATTTTTTTGGTTGCAAATACAGAAAATTATGGAATGTTTTGTGATATTAATTCTTTTTCTATTTTGTTAAATTATTTTTTTTTGTAATATGTATATATAAATAATATGATAAATCATTATTAAGTACATACAAAAATAAAACATTTCTATTGTTAAACAATGACAGCACATTTGTACTATGATTTGTACAAAAAAAAAATTGATATTGTATTTGAATAAATTAAGTAATTTTAAGGAAAAAAATGAAACAAGTAGGTTATAGAATTAAAGTAAAAGTTTGTAATTTTAGGATGTAGTTGAGCCAATGTTTATTCAAGTATTTTAACTACCTTGTGATGCTTTTTAGAAAATAGTTGTTTTTATTTTGCTTTTGTTGTTTTTTATCCCTAATTCCTAAAACAATAAATTTCTACTATGATAACTGTTAACAGTTTTTTTTGTAATTGTTTATTTGAAATGATTGAAAGGTTCACGAAAGAAAATATATTAAAAAGAAAATAAGCTACTTATAAGAATGCCATTATTAGATTTTTTTTTCAATTTATATAAAATTAATAAATATTCAAGATACGAAAAAGTATAATAAAGAAAAAAAAAACCTGGTGTGGCCTACACTCAACTTTACTATATTTTTGAAAACTAGAAGTGTAGATTTCGTTTACGTGTTACGTGTATAGATTTTTTATGTGTAAAATATTATAATTAATTAAATATTATAAATAATTTTTTCCATTATAATTCTAAACATCAATTTTATTTCAGTGGATTCACTTAATAAATTTCTAAATCAATCTAAACAATGTAAATAAACACCAATAAATTCTACAAGTATAGCAGGTGATCCATTAGTCTAGGACAGGCCTTCTTAACTATGGTCAAAACAGACAAGCATCATGTTGGCCGAAAGATTTCAATGTCAAATATTTAAATACACAATTACGATTTTATAACTTCTGGATATGTATTTGTGCAGTCACACCACTGGAGTAATACTTCATATAAAAAAAATTGAACAAGATGGCTGACAAAAAAATATTTGAATTTGTATTGTAACCCATAATTTCGATTGCAAGTATGTTAATCTTCATGAGAAATGTGCTTAATTTTCGCATTCAGTTCAGTATGAAGACGAACATAGTAACCATTGAAATCATCTGTTTCAATGCAAAAAAATATTTTTTTCGAAAAAAGTGACATTCCCATCATGCATAATTGTTCCCAAACAATAGGAATCATCTACCCTATAGGGGCCATTTTTGTGAATAGTATCAATTTGATCCATCAAAGATTCTGGACCGTAGCGTGTCCACAAACTTTGAATACATATACACCCCCACACACAAACAGACAGACATCATCAAAAATACTTGATAAAACGTCTTGTGGGACCTCAAAACATAATTCCGTGAAAATCTCGAGGTATAATTTTTTCATAATCACTATACTTTACTTAAAGTAAATTAATAAAACTCTGTATTACTATACTACACAGTAAACAAAATTATGTTTTCCCATCATGCATAATTGCTCCCAAACAATACAGCCATCTGCACTATAAGGCCCATTTTTATATAAATATCAATTTGATCCATTAAAGATTCTGGACCGTAGCGTGGATACATATATAGTATATATCATCGAAACCCACACCCACCCATAGATATCATCGAAAAAACTTGATAAAACGACTTGTGGGACCTCAAAACATGTAATTCCATGAAATCTCGAGATATAATTTTTTCATAATCACTATACTTTACTTAAAGTAAATTAATAAAACTCTGTATTACTATACTACACAGTAAACAAAATTATGTTTTCCCATCATGCATAATTGCTCCCAAACAATACAGCCATCTGCACTATAAGGCCGTATAAATATCAATTTGATCCATTAAAGATTCTGGACCGTAGCGTGGATACATATATAGTTTGTATCATCGAAACCCACACCCACCCATAGATATCATCGAAAAAACTTCATAAAACGACTTGTGGGACCTCAAAACATGTAATTCCGTGAAAATCTCGAGATATAATTTTTTCATAATCACTATACTTTACTTATAGTAAAGTAATAAAACTTACTGTACTAAGTAAAGTACAGATACTTTATCTGTATACAGAACATTTGGAAATTAATGGAGGTACTTTTTAATAAATATACCTGTGTGTTCTTCACCATATGTGGCATAATACCAAATCATTTGCCAATCAACAAAAGACGATTAAAACCGTGAGAATTAAACAAAAGACGATTAAAACAGTAATAATTAAACAAATTTATTAATAAATAAATAAACTTGGAAAGAATAAATGCAAATAAAAAAAAAATGAACCTTTCTATGATAGAATAGAGATTAGGAAAAAAGATCGTGAATGCAAAATCTGCTCTGCTATTTAACAGTATGTGTGCTTGGATAAAGATCTGCTGTCAGTTAATATATATATAACAGATTCAATAATATATCCACCGTTTGATAGAACAAACCTATATATATACGAGTTCAAAATTATAGAAGAGTAACACACAAAGTAAGGAAACACACTTACAGACTCAAATTTTCGGTTAATCCGTCTTCAGCAGAAAATAGAAAGGGCGACCAAGCACGCCGGAAACACAACGGCAGGGTTTCCTGCCGTTCAAAAGAAGTGTGTCTCTTTCTCTGTGTGTTGGTTGCTTTTCTTCGTTTTTGAGCTCATTTGCGTCCAGTTTGGATCGTAATTTTTCGATTTTGAGTGAAAATATATATATATATATATATATATATATATATAGTTCAATGGTATTGAACTATATTTGTCCCTTTCGGATCGTATTTCCAACGAAAAAGTATATATATATATATATTATATATACGGTACTGTTTTCTTGACCACAAAATATTAAACACTTTTCTTCTTCTCGGAGTTTGGTCAGGGTAAATATATGGAATCACCTTTTTGCCAACATTTCGTCTTTATTTTTAAGTCTTAAATAAAGACGAAACGTTTGTAAAAAGGTGATTCCATATATTTACCCTCACCAAACTCCAAGAAGAAGAAAAAGTGTTTGTTTATATATATATATAATAAATATATATATAACAATATAATACATTTCTATTCGTAATAATGTGGGCAATATTTTAATAATAAACACTCCCCGGGAACTGGAGTCCTGTGGTATTTATAAAATTCCGTGCAAAAATTGCCTTAAAATTTATATTGGTCAAACTGGTAAATCATTAAAGACACGTGTAAAACAACACCAATACAACGTAAGTAGACAGGAAAAAAGTAGTGCCTTATTCTTGCATATAAAAAATGAAAATCATCATATTGATTAGACAGGAGCTAAATTTATTACCTATGAAGAATCAATGTTGTTAAGAAATATTATTGAATCGTCTTTAATTATATTTAATAGATCAAATATTATAAACATTAGTAACGGTCTCTTCAAACTTGATACTTTCGTTACGAGGGCAATAGCCTCTTCTAAGAGGGTTGACAGCTAGCGGATGGTTTTTTACTCTTTCTTACTGTTCTTCTTTGTTTCCCCAAACATCCCTTTCTGAATATTTGTCCTTTCCTGCGCTTTCACCCTTTTAAAATACCACTCTTCCTTCCCACTCTTCTCAACCTCTCACTAGATGTTTTCTGCATCTAGTGTTTCAGTTGGGTTTTTGACTCTGACGAAGACCGCTTGTTACTGTTGAAAGATCTTAGTCTTGTTTTCCCATTTCTTATTGTGGTTTGATAATTGATTGTCATTTCACGTGTTTATGTGAAATCTTTATAAATATATATATATAGTAGGTGTGTTCTCTAATCGGGATTCGGTCAATTCCAAAGAAAAAAAAAATCAAACTCTCGTTGGCACGTTTTCGGTTTTATTTTATGAGAGGAGAAAAAAAGATTAAGATCTTTCAACTGTAACAAGCAGTCTTCGTCAGAGTCAAAAACCCAACATTAGTATTAAAATTGCGTTGATTTTTAGTTAGAAAGGGAATCCTAGAGTTTTGACAATTAGAAGCAAAAGTAGTGCCATCTTTTAGGAAAAAAAAAGTGTTAAACTTGAACCCAAAACAACACAACCTCGAAAATCCAACGACGCATGCTGAAAATTAGTACTAATTAAGGGAGTGACACAACTTCGAAAAAATGCAAAACAAAAAGACGCAAAGCGAGGTATAGTGTAGTATACTTTAGGTAGAAGAAGTCTGTTTAGTAGAAATTGGTCATTTTCTTGGGGGCCCCATTCTACACAATACTGAATATATTAGAGTTCTTGCTAGATAAAATATACTTCGACTCAAATGAAATTAGAGCTGTACAGTCTAAAATAAGATAATAAATACACTATGATTATAATTAACCACCTGATGAAGGCGAAGATATAATTGTTTTTATATTTTTGCCTTGACTGTGGCACAGTGGCGTACCTAGAACTTTTGCCGCCCGGGGCAATCTCCAGTTTGCCGCCCTTTCTATTATAAGTTAATCAAATAATAAATATATTACACTAATTTCGGTCCCGACCGAAATAGTGGGTCGGGACCCCCAACCTAAAAACCTAAGCAAGACGCCTTGCTAAGGGATCTGATGAACAGAGTTTTCCACATCCTACGACGAAAAAAAAAATTATAATACAATATTATGCATTATAATACATAATATTATGTATATAATACATAATATTATGATTTTATGTACATAAAATAAGATCTTTCCGGAGAAAAATCGTCATAGATATCAAAAACTCACATGAGAGATGATGGTCAACTACACCAAAATTATTATGGATAAGTTTTAAACTACAATTAAAGATGGAATAACAATTCAAGAAAACAAAAGCCCTAAACATTCAACTTGGTAATTCTTGTAGAATCATAAAATTGTTTAACAACAGACCTACCCGGATTAACCAGGTAGAAGGGGTTTAAACCACCCTTTCGTCTGTACTTAGAAATCCCAGCAGCATAGAGTACTGAAATTGAGATACATACATACATATATACATTCCTACATTGTATATAGATCTTAAGAGTTATAAGCTAATGACCACAAAGGACCATATGCATTCTTCAAATACTATAGATTGAAAGTAAAGGATGAAATAGTACTAATTGAGTACAGATAGTACCTAAGTACAGATACTACTTATTAGTACTATCTATTTATGATAGTAAATTGATAATATTAAATATTATTAAAAATAATATTTATAATAATATTTAAAAAATTATTATAAATTTTATTTATAATAATAAAATTAATAATAAATTATTATTATTATAATTGTATTATAATACTTAATATTATACATATAATACATAATATTATAATTTTATGTATATAAAATAAGATCTTTCAACACCAAATTGTTGAAATTAACTATGTTGAAATTGTAGTAACTATGTTAATACATAGTTTTTTGTATTAGCTACTTACTTATAACCCCTAGTAGAGATTAAATATTAATCAGTAAACTCTCTTACTGATTCGAAATATTTTTTTTAATGCTAAGAAAGTAGAAAAAATAGTTATAATTCAATTATAAAACTAAGTAAGTTTTAAACTTAGTCCCTAGTAAGAGACTAGTTACAGTCTCTTACAGTCCCTAGTAAGAGACTAGTTACAGTCTCTTACAGTCCCTAGTAAGAGACTAGTTACAGTCTCTTACGGTCCCTAGTAAGAGACTAGTTACAGTTTCTTACAGTCCCTAGTAAGAGACTAGTTACAGTCTCTTACAGTCCCTAGTAAGAGACTAGTTACAGTCTCTTACATTCCCTAATAAGAGTTTAGTTATAGTCTCTTACTAGGGACTATAAGAGACTTACAGTCTCTAGTTTCCGGATGAACCATCAATAAGAGTATAGAGATAAGGATACCAAGCACAACTTACAAACAGAAGGTTGAATGTCCATATCTCTACACTCCTGATGACTGTTCAACCGTAAATTATATACTGTTTGTGCGTTCGACCTTACTCTGTATCTATAGTTGACTGTGATAATATTTGTATATAACATAATATAAAGAAGTTTTATCCCTCGACAGTTTCTGTTGCATGAGAATGCACACCTGAAATAAGGAGCTCGGAGGTCCGGAGAAGCATATATATAAGTATAACTACCATTCATTGTCTAGAACAACTACGATTCACCTACCCGCCTGTTTTCGGGAGAAAAAACGTCATAGATATCAGAAACTCACATGAGAGATGATGGTCAACTCCACGAAAATTATTATGGATAAGTTTTAAACTACAATTAAAGATGGAATAATAATTCAAGAAACAACAGCCCTAAAAATTCAACTTGGTAATAGTTGTAGAATATTAAAATTGTTTTACAACAGACCTACCCGGATTAACCAGGTAGAAGGGGTTTCAACCACTTTTTCGTCTGTACTTACAAATACCAACAGTGTAGAGTAATGAAATTGAAATACATACATACATACATACATATATACATTCCTACATTGTGTATAGATGTTAAGAGTTATAAGTTATGTTATATGTGTCAGCACGCGTGCTATAATTTCTAGTGGACTGTGCTTTCAATTTAAACCAAGTGTAGTGTAGCTAAGATTTTTAAAAAGTGTAAAGAATATTTGTACTGTGGCATTGTGTTACAACTGTAAAATAATATTATTATAATAGTAAACTCACTAACTTGTGTACAGGTATCCTTTCGACTGTACTTAAAAATCCCAGCAACGTAGAGAACTGAAATAGAGATACATACATACATATATACATTCCTACATTTTATATAGATTTTTAGAAATATAAGCTTATGTTATATGTGTCTGTACGCGTACTATAACCCCTAGTGGTCCCTGTTTTCAACTTAAACGAAGTGTAGAGTAGATAAGATTATTAAAAAACATTGACAATTGTTGTACAAGTTTGGGATTGTGTTACAACTATCTAATCATATTATTATAATAGTAAATTCACTAACTTGTGTACAGGTATCCTTTCGACTGTACTTAAAGATCCCAGCAGCGTAGAGTACTGAAATAGAGATACATACATACATATATACATTCCTACATTGTGTATAGATGTTAAGAGTTATATAAGCTAATGTTATATGTGTCAGCACGCGTGCTATAATGTCTAGTGGACTGTGATTTCAATTTAAACAAAGTGCAGTGTAGCTAAGATTTTTAAAAAAGTATAAAGAAATTTGTACTGTGGCATTGTGTTGTTACAACTGTCCAATAATATCATATAATAGTAAACTCACTAACCTGTGTACAGGTATCCTTTCGACTGTACTTACAAATCCCAGGAGCGTGGAACCCTGAAAATAAATAGCGCTGTTATTTATCTTCCTTTTTAAAAAAAAAATAAGAGATTACAAATAATAGTTATAATTTACTTTAAAAATATAAAACTTTTTTCACATTACTTTTAGAAATGATTTCTTTCTAATAAACAAAATATTTTATTAGAATATTTGTATGTATTTTATATGTTTTGTAGTTCCCTAAATGGATTTTTAATAATTGTTAGCTATCGGAGTATATGTGGGAGGGAATATATCCAAAAATGTATCCACGACACAGGGTACAGTGCCAGACAGAAAAGTCTGAAATTTGACAAATAAATAGTTATGGTTCTGATAAGAACTGCATAGCTTTTGGGCAAAAGTAAATAATGATAGAGGTATTGTATTTTATATAATATTAAAACAACCGTTTTTTTTCGCTCATCTAACAATTATCAAAAAAAAAATCATTACATAACATCACCATTATATAAGTATTAGGAAAAAAGTTCTTATTTTTAATGGTGCAGATAAAATTTTATCCGGTCTACATTTAACTAAAAGTGTTATAAAAAATAATATGTAGTCAAATAAACTCATTGTTTTATTTTAATGATTTTGTCAAGTATGATTTCAGAACATGCAAATGCTTGAAAATAATTGATATTTGCCCAGAGTTGCCGATTTATGCCGAAATGGGATAAATTTAACCCTTTTCAATCTCAAAATTTTGAATTTAACCATGGTTTTTTATTCTTTTTGTGCCAATTTAACTTGTGTTTTAGCCCTTTATATTTCTTTTTTATAAAATTTAGTTTTAAAGATATATATCTAATATTTTAATGAAATCTTTGTAAAAGCTAAATATATAGCTTTTTTGAGCATTTTACACACATTTCTTATCTCTTACAGTATACTCAAAATTACCAAACTTTTTCGTTAACACCTAGTTTGAATCATGTTCATTGATCGTTGAAAACTCGTAAAAAGGACGTCCAATGGTTTGATCTGACAGACAGAGAGAGAAGCTAACTTGTTCTCTTTAACTCGTATTTTATTTTTTTTTTAAATTATTGCTTTAAAAAGACGTGATTGATCCAAAAAAAAAAACTCTTTCCTCTACAATAGTATATACAAACTATATATATAGTTTGAATTACATCTAAAATGTAATCAATTTTATGTTATTGAAAAGAAATTACTCGTAATTATAAAATCACCTTTGAAAATTCTAACTTAAATGTATATATGAACCTTTGAAAATTCTAACTTAAATGTATATATGAACCTTTGAAAATTCTAACTTAAATGTATATATGAACCTTTGAAAATTCTAACTCAAATGTATATATGAACCTTTGAAAATTCTAACTTAAATGTATATATGAACCTTTGAAAATTCTAACTTAAATGTACATATGAACCTTTGAAAATTCTAACTTAAATGTATATATGAACCTTTGAAAATTCTAACTTAAATGTATATATGAACCTTTGAAAATTCTAACTTAAATGTATATATGGACCTTTGAAAATTCTAACTTAAATGTATATATGAACCTTTGAAAATTCTAACTTAAATGTATATATGGACCTTTGAAAATTCTAACTTAAATGTATATATGAACCTTTGAAAATTCTAACTTAAATGTATATATGAACCTTTGAAAATTCTAACTTAAATATATATATGAACTAACACTTCGTTCGATAATGGCTTAAGAAAGCAGTATTACAACTTCTAATATTTGTATTGTGTATAAAATACAGTTTAGAATACATTTTATAGTATATGGAAAGAAAGTGATAAAAATTAATATCAAATGATATAATCTATGAAAAAATAAGTAGATATTACATTTATTTACTGAGAAGTAATTCCTGACAAATATACACTATAACTTAACAATTACATCTTACTTTATTAGTAGAGTAAATAAAATATCACAGACTATTTCAAATATAATATTATATAAAAACCGTTCCACTGTTTTATTCAAATAGCAAATTATATTTTTGAATTGTTCAAAATTATCTCCTCAGTTTATATAAATTGACAGTATTATTGATTTTAAATTTTTTTTAATGCTAAAAAGTAGAAAAAATAGTTATAATTTAATTTTAAAACATAACTTTTTTATGATGTTACTTCCAGAAATGATTTATTTTATTAATTGATAATCGGTTTATAATACAATATAACAATTAAACTGCTTAATAATGAAACCAACACTAAAGGTTAAATCAGTTATTAATAATTAATATTTGTATTAATATTAACAATTAATTATTATGATTAGCAATATGTCATGCAGCTGGAGGTAATCAAGTAAAATGTTAAAAGTTAATATCAGACATTTATAACTTTGTTTCTTGATTTAGCATATTAAAATAATTGTGTTTGCAGAAAATGACTCTTGTGTGGGTATTACTATTATAATTATTTCAAAGGACATGAACAATAAGCTCTTTGTTGAAAAACTGTAATATATTTTAAAGATTTAGTTATTAAGCTTGACGATTTAAAAATCAAAACACTTTACTGCACTAAATGATAAGTTTTAAGATAAATTTATTAAATTAAATTCCGGGTTTGTACTACCTTTTTTTTTAAAGTATAAAAAAAGTATAAAAGAAGCATAAAAGTATTCTTTTTTATACTTATAGTATAATTATAGCATAAATATAAAGGATAAAATATAAAAGAAGTGTATAAACGTAATATTATAATGAAATTAAGATATTAACTTGATGACGCCTTCGCATAATGAATACATTATGGTACAGGAATTATTTAATATTTAACATTAAACTAATTAACAAAACAATGAAAATACGCAAATAAGTTAAACAGGAATTCGTACTTACTTTTTCAAGTATTATTGAAGGCATTAACTGGTTAACACAAATAATTTTACACAGAATAAAACAGGTTTAAAGATGCAAACGGACGCGGAGAACTAAACTAGGACTGTATTCGCGCCTTTTTACAATGACTAAGGTTCTACCGTCCACTAATCAATGCCATCTACATCATTTCTTTTTAAAATAGTCCCCTTATTTCAGTTTTTTTTTATATTATTATTAATTTAATATACAAAGAATCATCATTACCACATCTGGTGATGAATTATTTTTATTTTCTTCATGTAATTAATATAAAACACATTTTAGAATTGCATTTTTATATAAATACGTTGATGACTATATCCTAACAATATCCCATTATTCACAAGAAACAGTACTAAAATGTTTAAATTTTTTCAATTCAAAATTAATGTTTACATTAAATAAAAAAAAATCTGGAGTGACATACACTCAACTTTACTATAAGTAAATGTAGTAAAAACTATAAAAGTAAAAACAAACTTTTTGCATATATAATGTATAATTTCGACATAATATAAATGTCTAAATGGGAGATGTTTATTAGTATTTCATTCCTGAAGTTTATGAATATTTAAATGAGTGATTGAAACAGTTATTAATATATGCGCTTATTTATGTATATCATACATTTGATGCATATAATATCATTAGAATTACCACAGAACTAATAACACTTTGTAAATCCAAAGTGAAGATTTCGTGTTACGAAATAATCTCTTACAGGAGAAAATGGCATGTAAGAGATCATTTTCTTTCTACAATTTGTGATAAATGGCAATCAGTAAAAATATATCATCAGTGATCTGCTACATTTAATAAAGTTTTTTTCTGATCTCCTCCTAGATTGAAAATTTAAGCTAAACCTTTCCCTTTAAAACCTCAAAATATCTCAATTTTTGTCTGAAAATCAGAAACATGTAAGAAAAAGTGTCAGTTTCATCGAATAAAAGGAGAATCAACTTAAAACTAGTAACTGTTGTTTAATGTAAAACTAAGGAATCCATTCCTCATAATTCAATATTACTCAAAGATAGAAAAAAGATTCATAAACACAAAACAGACTACATCTAATATTAAGTTTTGTTCAAGACTGCAACATTAGAACATTTTATTAGACAAATCCATCATAACATGGAAAGAATCAGAAATTATATGTTTGATTGGTGTTTATTTTTTACACGAGAGGATTTTATTCTTCTTACATCTCATATACGAGTATATGTATATCTCATACTCGTATATTACATCATTTCAATGTTTTTTTTCATTAAACCTATAAACATCAATTTTATTTCAGTTGATTCACTTAAAATATTTCTAAGTCAAAACAAACAATGCAAATTAATATAAAACAAATCCGAAAAGTATAGCAGGTGATCAATTAGTCCAGGATAAACATTCAGTTTTTATAGCTTTATTCCTTTTTATGGTAAATGAAATTTTACGATTTTTCTTTATACAGAGTTAATTTTTGTTCCATTTTTACGGAGAATTTCATTTTTCTTTAATAGACTGTTTAGCGTGAAAGAACATTTTCTGAAGAATATAAAGGGAGAATTATGAAGAAGAATTAAAAATTGAATAAGAGAAGGATATATGGAGGAGAGGAGTTACAAGGTAATTGATGATGATAGAGGGAGAGAAGAGAGAGAGATTTAGAGAGATAGAGGAAGGGGAAGAAAGGGAGATAGATGGTGGGATTGAAAGAGGGAGGGAGAGGGAAAGAGAGGAGAGAGAGGAGGGAGAAAGGGAGGGGAAGGAAAGGGAGGGATAGAGGGATGGAGGAAGGGAGGGAGAGAGGAGGGATATAGAGAAGAAGAGAGGGAGGGTGAGATAGAGGATGGGAGATGAGAGGGAGGGAGAAAGGAGAGAGAGAGAGAGAAGGTGGGAGAGAAAGAGGGAGAGGGAAGAGAGGAAGAGAGATAAAGAAAGAGTGGAAGCGAGAGGGGGTGGGAGAGAAGTAGAGAGAGGGAGGGAGGGTGAATAAGACGGGGGATGGAGGGAGAGAAAGGTGGGAGAGAGAAAGAGAGGAAAGAGAGGAAGGAGAAAGGGAGGATGAGGGAAATGGAGGGATAGAGGGATGGCGGAAGGGAGGGAGAGAGGAGGGATATAGAGTATACGAGTGGGGGAGAGAGGAGGGATATAGAGAATAAGAGTGGGGGAGAGAGGAGGGATATAGAGAATAAGAGTGGGGAGAGAGGAGAGGGATATAGAGAATAAGAGAGGGGGAGAGAGTAGGGATATCGAGAATAAGTGTGGGGGAGAGAGGAGGGATATAGAGAATAAGAGAGGGGGAGAGAGGAGGGATATAGAGAATAAGAGTGGGGAGAGAGGAGAGGGATATAGAGAATAAGAGAGGGGGAGAGAAGAGGGATATAGAGTATACGAGTGGGGGAGAGAGGAGAGGGATATCGAGAATAAGAGAGGGGGAGAGAGGAGGGATATAGAGTATACGAGTGGGGGAGAGAGGAGGGATATAGAGAATAAGAGAGGGGGAGAGAAGAGGGATATAGAGTATACGAGTGGGGGAGAGAGGAGGGATATAGAGAATAAGAGTGGGGAGAGAGGAGGGATATAGAGAATAAGAGTGGGGAGAGAGGAGAGGGATATAGAGAATAAGAGAGGGGGAGAGAGGAGGGATATAGAGTATACAAGTGGGGGAGAGAGGAGGGATATAGAGAATAAGATAGGGGGAGAGAAGAGGGATATAGAGTATACGAGTGGGGGAGAGAGGAGAGATATAGAGAATAAGAGAGGGGGAGAGAGGAGGGATATAGAGTATACGAGTGGGGGAGAGAGGAGGGATATAGAGAATAAGAGTGGGGGAGAGAGGAGGGATATCGAGAATAAAAGTGAGGGACAGAAGGGGAGAGTTGGAGGGAGAGACAGAGGGAGGAAGAGGGAGTGAGAGAGATAAAGAAAGAGCGGAAGTGAGAGCTGGAGGGAGAGAAGTTGAGAAAGAGAGGGAAGGAGGATGACTGAGAGAGGGGTTGGAGGAAATGAGAGAGAGGAGAGACAAAGAGGAGGGAGAGACAGGAAGTAGAAATGTAAAGAGAGATTTCAATAGTATATATCTGATGGAGTGAGAAATTGGGAGAGGGAATATGCTTTATCTTATTACGCTTACATCCGATTTAAAATAATACCAACTCCAGCCGTAATGTAACTGATGACAAAACAAGTGGTAGTAGTTGTTACAGGAAGTTGGCTTGATCCTGCACTAAGGAGTAGGGCTGGTTGTAACTTTGATAGGAGGTGACGAAAACGAGTTGACCAACCACAACTCTATATTTATCTTTAAAGATAATAATGTACCGATATTTATGAGAAAGTACAACCCACAATAAATCGTATGTTTGCTTCAAATTGTGATTGTGAACGGATAGGATTCATTCAAACATATACATGTTATAATGAATATGATTGGTTTAGATGGTGACCAATAGGAATAGAGGATATTGTAGGTCTAGATCAGTGTTTCCCGAACTTTTTCGAGTCACCACCCCCTTGGGTCCAGAAACCGCTAACTCAACACCCTTGAATAATAATCAGATTTCTAGACTAAATAACCAAATGAGTAACATTTTAATAATTAAATTAAAATAATTACTAATCAAATATTTATTTAGAATCCAATAGATGTATTGTTTCATAGCATATTTGTGCAAAAGAATTAATACACAATAAAAGAAACTTAGGTGAGAATATACTTTTAACATAAAAATGAATTATCAAAATAAAATAATTTGAAGAAACTGTTTCCTAGAAGTTTACAGGTCGTGTTTTCACTTAAATTTAAAAATTATATTGCATGAACATTTTCAATTTATGGAAATAGAATCCCCACTCTTTTTTGCATTAGCGCCCCCCGATATCAAAGCACCGCCCACTTTGGGAAACACTGGTCTAGATCAGGGCTTCTTAAACTGTGGGTCGCGAGACTACTGAAAGGGGATCGCAAAGATCTGATACTTTTCAATCATTATAAATAAAATTTTAAAATTAGTATACACACTACGTACAAATATAAATACAAATAAAAATCATACAAAATACTATTGTAGTTTTATTATAACTATTGTTTGAAAAAAGTGGTAATGCAAAACTGTTATGCAGGTTTTTGTTTTGTAACAAAAAATTGTTACAAAAGTTTATTTTTTCTATTGAATAAATATATATATATAGTTTTATGTCATTCTATTTATTGTGTTTTATTACGACCGATATCACATCAACGTTTCCAATTATATATATGTGAAATGAATGGGTACGTATTCTTTAATCCTTATTTTATTTACATTGTAAAATAGTGCGATATTACATCTACATCTACGGTTAATATATATTTCATTATATGGAGGAGGGGGTCGTTTAAAATTTCCTAACCTTGAAGGGGGTCGCTATATAAAAAAGTTTAAGAAGCCCTGGTCTAGATGAGTCCAAGTGTGCGGCTGTTAGAAGGTCCCAGTTACCGCAACACAGAGAAGACTCTGTTATTCCGCCAATAGCTATAGAGGTAGCGCAGTCACTCTTTGAGATAAGGCTATTGATAGAAAACATGACCCTCACTTTACAGTGAACTCCTCATTTCCTTTCAGTTGGTGGTTTAGTGTTGATTTTCCCAATTGTTGACTTCTGATATTAATATTACTTTTATTAAATCTCCTGTTAAGCTTCTATGCAAACTAGCCTTGTCTTCATATCAATACGAGTAGAGCTGTCACAGACCCTCTTGATAACTATGTTTCGACACTGGACTCCCAACTTCTTCACATAGAGACAGACTCCTTCCAGTTATTAGTCTTGTTGAATTTGAAGTTACACTATTGTTTGCACTCCGGATTGTTAATGCTTCTATTTATGTATGGCTTGCTTAAGGGAAGAATTTTTTTTTTGAAATCACCAAACGAAGAGGAAATGTGGAAGTCAAAGTAAATAAACATTTTTATTATAACTGTAAAGCAAGTTAATTATAAAAATTGTTCACGAAGTTGTATTATTTTATAATAAACAGTCGATTCCGGTTAATTGGGACACATCGGGACCGAGGCGTTTTGTCCCAATTAAACGAATTTCACTTTTTTTTTTGGATATTCATTTGATTGGTTTTAGGAACAATGCCATTAAGCAATGGATGGGGGGGGGGGGGGGGTTTTTTGCCGCTGCACTGGCTCGGATGGAAAAGATAGCAAATGTGAACATGAGGCAGCTGTGGATTTTTTAAAACAAACACGGGTATCTGGTTCAGAAAGAAGCCGCCTTTCTGGCTTTCCCGGGATTTAGAAGGGGGTGGTGTTTGTTTTGCCGCTGCACCGGCTCGGTTAAACCGGAACTCAGTTAAAACATACTCGGTTAATCAGGACTCTACTGTATTAAAATCTTAAATTTACTGTCCCAATTAAGCGGAATGTTGTCCCAATTAAACATACAAATTTACAATTGTAGTTCATAGTTTGGTTTCCGTTCTTTGAGATTTGTCCCAAATAAGCGGCTGTCCTAATTAAGTGGTGTCCCAATTAAGCTGAATCCACTGTATTCAGTCAATTAATAATCTTGAGTAACTTATTAATGTGGATAAACCGTACATACTTTAATTTAAACTTTGATTAGTTTAAAGTAACCCAATAATGTCTTATTAACTTCTCTTGGTACAAAGATCTATTGTTTACCAGAACAAGAATAGATTTGTCAAGTCTTGGTAGAAAGGGTAGTATCCACTTCATTTTTTAAAAAAAAAAAACCATATTAGTTCAATAATAATCATGCCACATCTAAAATTCTAAATTTATAACATGTCTATATAAATCATTTTATAAAATATTACGATAGTTTATACTGTATTCTACAGAATAAGATAACACCTACAGAAATTGTACAAACTGTTTTAGCTTTTTGTACATAATATAGAAGCAATTTAAATAGAATATTTCCTTTTAAATACTTCTTCAATTAGTTACACTGTTGTCGCTAGAATGCAGCACTAACCAGGACCTATTGAAATTAGTTTGATTTCCTGTCGCTAGATGCCAGCATCGCATTAGATACATCACTTCCACCAGAAACTTGAAACTCGAACAAGTACTTAATGAACCAATCCCTTTTTCTGATTTTTATGAAAACCTCAAAAAGAAATGTAAAATAGAAAATATAAGTAAACTGAAAGAACTCAGTCTTAGTAAGGGCAACTTTTATTTTAAACATTTCTATTATGATTCGGATAAACCTTGGTTTCATAAAAGCGGTGATCTGCTACGGAAAGTGATAGTTACCATAAACAGGATCAGAATCAATCATTCTTCTCTGAACAGTAGTTTATTCCTTAAAACTAGTGTGCGTAGTGATTTTTGTGTTTGCGAGGAGGGGGTAGATTCTATTGAACACGTATTTTGGAATTGCAAACTGCACGTATCAGAGAGAAAGGACTTGTTAAAAACAGTTCAAAAAGAGGTTGGCTTTGGTCCATACTCAATTTTACCTATGTTGAGTTTCAGGTGTGATAACTATTCAAATGTATTAACAAGTATTGTAAATTTTATTATACGCATTAAGCGAAATATCTGACTGCAC
This sequence comes from Hermatobates lingyangjiaoensis, assembly GCA_026182355.1. Taxonomy (NCBI): domain Eukaryota; kingdom Metazoa; phylum Arthropoda; class Insecta; order Hemiptera; family Hermatobatidae; genus Hermatobates; species Hermatobates lingyangjiaoensis. The sequence goes on along the minus strand of JAPFBL010000462.1, from coordinate 226,877 downwards.
AATTTAGATATATAGGTTGACAATTGTAATGTATGTGTTTTATGGTGTGTTGTAATTTTAATTTGGATTCTCTTGTAATTCTCGCTATGTATATATCTGTATAAAAAGTCAATAAAAATATATTCTATTCTATAAAATTAGTTTGATTTGTTTCGCTAGAATGCAGCACTTAGCAGGACCTATTAAAATTAGTTTGATTTCATGTCGCTAGATGCCAGCATCGCATTAGATACATCACTTCCACATAGTAATGTAAATCTGCGTTAAAAATTATTAGTTGTTTAAGAGGTACTTGGTGGGGGGCCGATTCCAGATGTTCTGCTGTTAATTTTATAAATCCTTGAAAGGTCTAAATTAGAGTATGGAGGTTTTCTATTATCTCCTTGTAATGATGGCGACTTTGGTAACATTGACAAAATTCAAAATGCAGCAATTAATTAGCAATGGGATATAGAAACAGTACACATATTAATGTCATGATTGGGGAATCTAAAATTCCATACTTATCTATTAGATTTAAGGAGTTATGTTACAATATGTTTGAAATGTCTATCAATAAACGAAATAAGCCTATTGCAATTTAGATACTCTATTGCAGTTTCCGATAACTTTCGATAAATTAACTATGTAAACCGTTGTTATTCAAAGTATGAAGAAGTGTGGTTCTTGAAAGATTCCATTCTGGAATCAGATAATCATTTTAGGTATCAAGGCATCTTTAAGTTTCTTTTTTTTAAACCTAAGATTGATTTGTCCAGTTATAAAAATTTTGTTGCTAATCGCTCTCCGAGTGATGAGTGTGACAGGATCTTTCCCAGAAAAGATGATGTTATTCACATTTACACGGATGGGTCTAAGATTATTGAAAATGGAAAGAGTCAAGCCGGTTTTGCTACTTGGTCTTCGAATAAAAATTTTCAGTTAGCATTTAGAATTTTAGATGATGCGTCTATTTTTACAGCCGAGTGTAAGGCTATATATAAAATTGTTGAAAGGATTATTGAAGTGGGAGTGGGAAGTTATGTCATATTCTCGGATTCGGAGAGTGCTTTAAAGGCACTTGACAACGTTTACAATAGTAAGTCAAATTCACCTTTAATTCACCACATTAGACAGAATTTAGCTCATGCTCGTGATAAAGGTATCGAAATTTTGTTAGTGTGGGTACCAGCCCACAAAGGAATTTCGGGTAATGAAGTAGCTGATGAAGCAACAAGAACGGCGGTGAAACTCGAACCAGTTCTTAATGAACCAATCCCTTTTTCTGATTTTTATGCAAACCTCAAAAAGAAATGTAAAATAGAAAATATAAGTAAACTGAAAGAACTCAGTCTTAGTAAGGGCACCTTTTACTTTAGACATTTCTATTATGATTCGGATAAACCTTGGTTTCATAAAAGCGGTGATCTGCTACGGAAAGTGATAGTTACCATAAACAGGATCAGAATCAATCATTCTTCTCTGAACAGTAGTTTATTCCTTAAAACTTGTGTTTAGTGATTTTTGTGTTTGCGAGGAGGGGGTAGATTCCATTGAACACGTATTTTGGAATTGCAAACTACACGTATCAGAGAGAAAGGACTTATTAAAAACAGTTCAAAGAGAGATTGGCTTTGGTCCATACTCAATTTTGCCTATGTTGAGTTTCAGGTGTGATAACTATTCAAATGTATTAACAAGTATTGTAAATTTTATTATACGCATTGAGCGAAATATCTGACTTCACAATTTAGATATATAGGTTGACAATTGTAAGTTTGATGTATGTGTTTTATGGTGTGTGTGGTAATTACTTTACTATAAGTAAAGTATAGTGATCGTGAAAAAATTCGATCTCGAGATTTTGACGGAATTACATGTTTTGAGGTCCCAGAAGTCGTTTTATGACGTTTTTACGATGATGTCTGTGTGTGTGTGTGGGTGGGTGGGTGGGTGGGTGGGTGCGTGTGTTAGCATTGCTTGTTACCACGCTACGGTCCAGAATCTTTGATGGATCAAGTTGATATTTTACACAAAAATGGGCCCCATTTAGACGAAGATCCCTATTGTTTGGGAAGAATTATGCATGATGGGAAAGTCACTTTTTTTGCCAAAAACTGTTTTTTTTAAAACATTTATTTCTCCTAAACTACTAACCCTAGAGTTTTGAGATTTTGACATTATCTTTGGGGGTTACAAATGGAACAAAGGAAAAATATATTCAAAATTTTATATCAACAGGAAATATTTTTTTTTTCAATAAAATGTACAAATTTTGACTCATAAATCAATCTCAAACCTTGTGAGAGCGATACAAGCCATACTGTTTGACGGACAAGAATGAAACTATGCCTATAAATAGAACAATATATGGACAATGAGTTGAGATATTTTTTTTTAAAATTACATTCGCTAAAGGGGCGTTAGAGTACGATTTGTGTTTTCAGAAAATTTTTTTTGACGCTAAACGGCTCGTTAAAAAATTATGAAAATTTGAACAAAAATGGAACAAAAAATTAGAAATTCATAAAAAAAAAATCATGAAGTTTCAATTACGGAAAAGAGCAATAACGATATAAAAACTCTTTGTTTATCCTAGACTAAGAGATCACCTGCTATACTTGTCGAATTTTTTGTATTTTTTTACATTGTTTACATTGACTTAGAAATTTTTTGAGCGAATCCTCTGAGATAAAATTGATGTTTCTAATGGAAAAATGAAAATATATTATTGACTTATAAGAGATGTAAGAGGAATAATATTGTGCAGGTAAATAATAACACTCATTAAAAAAAAAATCGTATATATGTTATTTGACAAAGTGGAAGGAAAATGATCTTATTATATACTAAGAAGCCATAAAATTCCCAGTATAATAATTCTGTTAAAAACCAAAAATGTAAAAGATAATTCAAAATATAAATCTTTCGTTTAGAGATTAATAACTGTAATTATCGTACATCTTTAATTAACAAATCACCTTAAAACAACATTTTCTTCGCTGTTTAAGATGTTTTTCAGAGAAAAAAAGGGTATTTTACTGTTTTAAATTTGAAAATTTTACATTAATATTCAATGTAGAAGGATGTTAAGTAAACGATGTAAGAAATCTACTGGCTATTTGAACAATAGCCATGTTCTCTTGTAGGATAATATTTCGTTTCAAGAAATGTTCACATTGGTTTTTCAAAAATGATATTACTGCTGTAGTTATACTAATGAAATTATTTGCAAATAATAAATTATTTGTGATGTACAAAAATAAGCTTATAAATTGTTATGTCCTTCAATCACTATATGTACTACCTCACGAATGCAATGCTAATACTTATATCCCATTTAGATATTTATGTTATGCTTAAATGATACGTTATGTTTTATATACTCAAGAAATTTGACATTGAGTTACTTATAGTAAAGTAGAGTGTAGGCCACTCCAGATTTTTTTAATTTGTATTCTCTTGTAATTCTGGCTATGTATATATCTGTATAAAAAGCCAATAAAAATATATTCTATTCTACTTCCCCATATTATTTTTTTTTTAAGGACTTGTTAAAAACAGTTCAAAGAGAGATTGGCTTTGGTCCATACTCAATTTTGCCTATGTTGAGTTTCAGGTGTGATAACTATTCAAATGTTTGAACAAGTATTGTAAATTTTATTATACGCATTAAGCGAAATATCTGACTGCGCAATTTAGATATATAGGTTGACAATTGTAAGTTTGATGTATATGTTTTATGGTGTGTTGTAATTTTAATTTGTATTCTCTTGTAATTCTGGCTATGTATATATCTGTATAAAAAGCCAATAAAAATATATTCTATTCTATAAAATTAGTTTGATTTGTTTCGCTAGAATGCAGCACTTAGCAGGGACCTATTAAAATTAGTTTGATTTCCTCTCGCTAGATCGCATTAGCATCGCATTAGAATATTTTTATGATGTTCTTTACGAATTAAATATTATGTCTGATTCAAATGATGTACTATATTAAAACATACTTCCTATTACTATTTCTTCTTTATTTTATATTTTATTATCATAACTTTTATTATTATAATTTATGTTCCGATATTATAAATACTTAAAAGAATTTATTTATATAATTATATTGTATAATATGACTTACTGTATAGGATTACTTACGAGGAATTATAATAAAATCTACAAATCTTTTATAATAAATATTTAGAAAAGCCTATCTGTATAATAAATGGTAGAGAAAAATTTTACCTAACTTATTTTAAAAAGGCCATGATTGTATCTTTAGAATATCTGTTCTGAAAATTGGCTATGAGATTATAGTTGTCACATCAGCAAAGATGTGCCTTGTATAGTCACCTGCGTAAAGAGATAACCAAGTAAGGTGGGTGATTTAGCTAAGAAACTTAGCTAATAAACTGAGTTAGGTGAGGGGGGAAAAAAGTAAGAAATTCAGCTATGAAACTGAGTTAGCTAAGAAATATGTTAGAAATTTAGCTACGAAATACGTTAGAAAGTGGGTTAAGAAAGTGAGTTAGATATGAAACTATGCTAAAATCTTAGTTAAGAAACTGAGTTAGCTAAATCATTAGTTGTGCAATCCGTAATTGTGTGGTATTTACTCATTCTGAGGTAAAATGGATAAACCAACAAAAGTCTCCACACAAATTTGTGTGGAGACTTTTGTTGGTTTATCCATTTTACCTCAGAATGAGTTAGCTAAGAAATAAGTTATAATCATAGTTAAGTAGCTGAGTTAACAAAGAAATAAGTTTTATTTTAATAAATGAGCCGCTTATTTTGAAAGTGGCCTAATTCCATTTATGTTAAAATCGAGATATTTAAGGGTTTGCGTTTTACAAAATTTAATAATATTGTCATTTTATTTATCAACTAATTTTTGTTATAAAAATTCTTAGTAATTTTAAATAAATTTTGTACAATTTGCTACAAAAGGTAAAGATAACGTAAAAATGTAATTATTTAAATAGCTAGCTAAATTTTTTTGGAAAATGGAATTAGGCCACTTTCAAAATAAACGGCTCAAATGTCAAATTAAAAAACTGTCTTCTACAGATCGAAATGCAGTGTATTGTTTCTAAAATGCTTGTTTACCAAGTTCGTAAATTCTAACGTTACCAGGAGCTTATGTTTCTTATAAACCAAAAGACCAGATGAATCTGTATCTTCAATATTAATGTAATCTAATTACATATTTCAACATCTTTTAAATTATTAAACCATATTATATTATTCGAAAATTCTTTCGAAGACATGTTTATTTATTTAAACTATATCTTATATAACTTGTTGATGTAAATACGTACTTATTTATGTTGGTTTTTATGTTTGCTTTGAGAAACAGAAATTATATATTTTGTTTCATTCTTAAATTTGAAAATGAGGTAATTAAGGTATGAAGAATTGATTTACAATGATAGTGATTGAACAAGACAATTTGTTAATATTCATTAGCAATATACTAAGCGAACTTATTAAACTTAGTCACGAGGCTACCCTGTTAACCTGCTATATGCAGGGACAAATGAAAGAGGAGGAGAAGGTGATCAAGGGCTGGGCCTGATCACCTTCGTTTCACAACCTTCCTAATCCCCAAATCCCCTCCTTTTATCTCAGCCCCAATCTAAGGTGTTATGCGATCCATACTGAAGAATGGATGATACAGGGGTTACTGTATTATGAACGGAGCCTCAAGGGTACCAGGCAACCCCCTTGAGTAAATAGCCTTACTCCGGTATGAGGTGCTCTGCCTGGAGCAAACAAAATACCACCAATAGACGTTCAGTAATTTTCCCCTGTATAATACCAAGGAGAAGGAAATCCAGAGACCATTCTCAGAATGCGCAGAGGATCCAAAAGCGCTAACTAGTGGGAGCCAACCCTCCTACAAGTGCACCAAAGGATCCGAAGAAGACCGTCCCGAAGAAGGGAAAGAAAGTTACTTTTTCCCGATACAAAGGTAGCCTGAATGGACATTATCAATGATGGTTTTGTGCAGATTCAGCAAAAAAAGAGGAAAAAGACCATTGCACCTGCTGACTAACTTCAAGGCAACTTTGCTGCACAGAGGTAAGTGCTTCAAGACATTCAACAAAGACCAAAGAAAAACTTTTACAGCTGGACCTAGCAAAAGTGCTGAGTTTCTTCGAGGCGTTGAAGCTAACTGCTAGGGTACTTTAGGACAAAAGAGGAGAAGTACAATAGTTTTTTTTTTATGATTCAGTTCTATAGTCACTCTCAAATAATAATAATAATAAAAAGTCGCAAATATTGTGAACAATATTTGTTTACAAATCTTGTTCTCGATTTTCTGGTTATCGGTTTTAAAAAGCAATAACTGAAGCGAGTAGGTTTGGAAAATAATTATTAAGTTTATTAGAGTATAAATAAAATCAATATGGATTATACTCCATCAATGGAGTATACTACATCTCAAAAGTATGAGATCACCATTGACAGAGGCAAATAAACAATATTCAGAGTTTGATAAATACAACACAATTAGTTAAAACGAATAACAAATGATTTATTGCTTTGACAGGCTTTTGACTGTACATTTACCATCTTATGGTAAATTTTATAAAACTTTAGTTCTAACATTTTAAAGAAATTAAGAAATATGCAGCCATCAATAAGCTAAGAGATTCTAATGTAGTGCAATCAGTTATTATGTAGTATTTACTCATTGTAGGGTAAAAATCTAATGAATTAAAAATGGTCTACACATATAAAAATTATTAATTTTTTGTTTATATCATTAAAAATTTTTATATGTGGAGACCATTTCATTAGATTTTTACCCTACAAGCTAAGAGATGTTGTTTATTCCTAAATTTTCTTTTTTTTGTTGCTTATTTCTAAGTTATACCATCTATATATTTGTGCAATTTAACCTGAAAATGGTAAATAATTTGTCGAATGATTTTTCAAAGTGAGAGGAAAGAGGAGAAGGAGGGAGAGTGAGAAGAAGGGAGGAAGAAAGAGAGAGTGAGAGAGAGGATGAAAGAAAGGGTAGGGGAGAGAGGATTACATAAGTATTCAATCTTAAGGTATGTTATTCAATCATAAGGTATGTTATTCAATCATTACATTCAATCATAAGGTATGTTATTCAATCTTAAGGTATGTTATTCAATCTTAAGGTATGTTATTCAATCATAAGGTATGTTATTCAATCATAACATTCAAACATAAGGTATGTTATTCAATCATAACATTCAATCATAAGGTATGTTATTCAATCTTAAGGTATGTTATTCAATCATAACATTCAATCATAAGGTATAACATGACAATATTATAGAGAGTATAATAATATGACTTTATTAATTAATAAGATTCAATATAACATATATATATATGTGATAATGAATATGATTAGTTTAGATAAATGACCAATTGGAATAGATTTTTTTATTCTTTGTGGGGAAGAATATGTTAGGAAGAATATGTGGGGAAGAATATGTTAGGAAGAATATGTGGGGAATAATATGTTAGGAAGAATATGTGGGGAAGATTATGTGGGGAAGAATATGTGGGGAAGAATATGTTAGGAAGAATATGTGGGGAAGAATATGTTAGGAAGAATATGTTAGGAAGAATATGTTAGGAAGAATATAAGGGGAAGAATATGTGGGGAAGAATATGTGGGGAAGATCACAGACCAAATCATGTTGATCTGTGATCGTAAACTTTACCAGAAATATTAAGTTACATAGTTTCCTTACAATTAACAGAAAACATTACGATATACAGTGGTACCTCGGTTACGAGTTTAATTCGTTCTGTAACTTTGCTCGTATGTCAGTTTACTCGTATCTCAAAGCAATTTTCCCCATTGAAATCAATTGAAATGCCATTAATCCGTTCCAGCCCCAAAAATACTTACCCCTAATTGTTTTTGTTACGTAATTTTAAATAAGAAAAATGTATTTATAAATGACAAATTTTGTATAAAAACATAATAAAAGAAAATGTAGAGGTGGTTAGAAAAAAATCTGGAGTGGCCTACACTCTACTTTACTATAAGTAACTTAATGTCAAATTTCTTGAGTATATAAAACCTAACGTCTCATTTAAGCATAACGTAAACATCTAAATGGGATATAATTATTAGCCTGTCATTCCTGAGGTAGTACAGATAGTGATTGAAGGACATATTAATTTATAAGCTTATTTTTGTACATCACAAATAATTTATTATTTGCAAATAATTTCATTAGTATAACTACAGCAGTAATATCATTTTTGAAAAACCAAAGTGAACATTTCTTGAAACGAAATGGTATCCTACAAGAGAACATGGCTATTGTTCAAATAGCCAGTAGATTTCTTACATCGTTTATTTGACATCCTTCTACATTGAATATTAATGTAAAATTTTCAAATTTGAAACAGTAAAATACTCTTTTTTTCTCTGAAAAACTTCTTAAACAGCGAAGAAAATGTTGTTTTAAGGTGATTTGTTAATTAAAGATGTACGATAATTACAGTTATTAATCTCTAAACGAAAGATTTATATTTTGAATTATCTTTTACATTTTTGGTTTTTAACAGAATTATTATACTGGGAATTTTATGGCTTCTTAGTATTTAATAAGATCATTTTCCTTCCCCTTTGTCAAATAACATATATACGAATTTTTTTTATTCAGTGTTATCATTTACCTGCACAATATTATTCCTCTTACATCTCTTATAAGTCAATAATATATTTTCATTTTTCCATTAGAAACATCAATTTTATCTCAGAGGATTCGCTCAAAAAATTTCTAAGTCAATGTAAACAATGTAAAAAAATACAAAAAATTCGACAAGTATAGCAGGTGATCTCTTAGTCTAGGATAAACAAAGAGTTTTTATATCGTTATTGCTCTTTCCCGTAATTGAAACTTCATGAATTTTTTTTTTGTGAATTTCTAATTTTTTGTTCCATTTTTGTTCAAATTTTCATAATTTTTTAACGAGCCGTTTAGCGTCAAAAAAAATTTTCTGAAAACACAAATCGTACTCTAACGCCCCTTTAGCGAATGTAATTTTAAAAAAAAATATCTCAACTCATTGTCCATATATTGTTCTATTTATAGGCATAGTTTCATTCTTGTCCGTCAAACAGTATGGCTTGTATCGCTCTCACAAGGTTTGAGATTGATTTATGAGTCAAAATTTGTACATTTTATTGAAAAAAAAATATTTCCTGTTGATATAAAATTTTGAATATATTTTTCCTTTGTTCCATTTGTAACCCCAAAGATAATGTCAAAATCTCAAAACTCTAGGGTTAGTAGTTTAGGAGAAATAAATGTTTTAAAAAAAACAGTTTTTGGCAAAAAAAGTGACTTTCCCATCATGCATAATTCTTCCCAAACAATAGGGATCTTCGTCTAAATGGGGCCCATTTTTGTGTAAAATATCAACTTGATCCATCAAAGATTCTGGACCGTAGCGTGGTAACAAGCAATGCTAACACACGCACCCACCCACCCACCCACACACACACAGACATCATCGTAAAAACGTCATAAAACGACTTCTGGTACCTCAAAACATGTAATTCCGTCAAAATCTCGAGATCGAATTTTTTCACGATCACTATACTTTACTTATAGTAAAGTAAAAACTGGTTTTATTAAGTTTACGTACATATGTAATTAGTATTTTGGTTATTTAAATTTAACTTAGACATAACTTAAATGCTACTGTATTAAAAAAATACAGTAGCTTTGCAGGATTAAAAAAAAATTGTCCAAGGAGGTTTGTTTCTTCCTCCCTTTCAGAATGCTACGGAAATGAGTTAGGCAAGTTTCATTAAATAGATCCGATGTACGACCAGTTGCAACTTTTTCGGGGTGTTTCTTTGCCACGAACTGTGAAACTCTCTCCCACATTCCCAAGATCTTCCAATTGAATTGATCTTCCAATTTTCAAAGGTCAACTGAGAACTGAGTGGGCCGTAGGCGGTATCGTAGAAAAATGAAATGTACATATTTATAAATGACCTGGTACTACAATTGGCTGTTCCTCGTATCTCAGATTTCACTCTTATTTCAAAACAAAATTTTGCTCATTTGACAGCTCGTATCTCAAATAACTCGTATGTTGGGGCACTCGTATCACGAGGTACCAGTGTATTTCGATTATCAGTTTTTATTCATTTTAACTAGTACTATTAGGGAATTACTTCAAGACTAAAGGAAAATAGTAAGACAATTTTTTACAGTCAGCAAAAAAAAGTCGTTAATTTAGAGGTTGCTGCAATTTCAATTGATTATATCTAAAAGAATGCTACCAATACATCGATATCTATTAAGCTTTGGTAGTCAAACAGTTTAAACAGTATCTAATTTAATAAACAATGGACAGTGTTTGATACCCTAAGAAAAATTATTACTAACAGAAACTGAAAACAATGAATTTTAAAGCGACTGAACAGTGAATTAATTAATTTTAATTAACAAGAATTAATGAAAGCCTTAAAAATGCAAATATCATTACTGAATTTTTCTGCATTAAATAACCCTTTCATACTTGATTAAGATATTCCAGAAAACCAAATGTTCCATTCTTATTGATTTAACAAATTGTAAATTAAAATTATGATAGGAGTTAATTATATATATTTGTTTTTTTTTTCATAATCAGTGATGTAATTTTTCAACCGTTGATATCAGGCAACACTGCTAATACGCGGGAAACGACTGTTGGAGCGCGGTTCATATTTCCTCGTTTTGTTGTTATTCTATTTATTCATTTCATACAGTTTTAAATGCTTAATTTTGCGGTTTGCAATAAAAGTGTTCAATGTTAAGTTATTAAAATGTGATTAAAATATATATATATATATAGTGAAGAAGTTTTCGAGTTAATTTTACAAAATAATGTCCGAAAATAATTCAATTTGTTTAATTCCAAAATCTGTTCAAAAATATGATGATTGTTATTCAGTTTCATCAACTTCTCCTGAACCAGGGATTAGAACAGAATGTAGACGTGGTCGACCAAAAGCGGCAATGTTAACGAGTTTAATGATAGAAGGTGCTTCATCTCTAAGTGGGATAAGGTGTGAAATTTGTAATAGGGTGTTCCCACGGGATAAAAGTCTACAGGCTCATCTAAGAGTACATACAGGTATAAAAAAAGTTAAATTTTGCTTTAAATGAACTTTAATTTCTATATTTTTATTTACTTTTGCTGTTTGGATAAAGGTATGTTGGATGCCGTATCCTGTTAAAGGTACAATTCATTGTTATATACGTTAAATTGCAAATTATGGTTTTATAACAATGATGAGAATTAGATAAAAAAGTTTAAACTTAAAGGAATATGTTTTTATTTTGCAAGTAAATTGTTAAAATACTTTAAAGTTATCTTCCCTTTAAAAGTGTCTCTAATCATGACCTTGATCAAATCGTTATTAGTGATATATTTCATTGAATTTATCTGCAAGATATGTATATTGTTGAATACAGTAATGAAAACGTTTGTATTAAGGAAGTATATTTAGAAAAATTCGTCTAAATGGCCCCCAATGCAAGTTAAAACGAATTATGTTGTGTTTCCTCAATATCAAAAAGGCTTACCTTTTTATTTTACAATATACCTTTCCTATTACTTCTTATTTATTCAGTTCAACACCTTTAACAAGTTACTATACTATTCTTCCCTTTTTGATGTTTCGTACTCCTTATCTATTTTCTTTACTTTATTTAATAGGTTACTTTGTCAGCTTCTTTTCAAGTTGAACTCGATTAGTAGGAAGTTGTTTAGAAGTATCGAATCTGTCAGTCTAAAGATCGTGAATGCTGAGACAACAGTTTACTTTAATGAAACTTGTCTAAAAGCAATTCTGCTATATATTTATACCAATATATATGTTAGCAGCATTGTTCAAAACCGAATAAGCTATAATCAAAATATTTTATATATAAAATAAGTTTCTGCTATATATGTTACAGAATTACAAGCTTGGTACAAAAGTTCACCTTTTTTTTTGAGGTATTTTGCATAAAAAAAACCTGTGTTTTACCGTTGTTCTATATATAATTCAGAACTTTTTAGTGAAAATTTAATATATTTAGGATGCGATGCGTTCAGAAATTGTCCTTCAAAACCAAAATTTCAAAAACCTATTCTATATTAGTCATATAAACGATTTTTCAAAGGATAATGTTTGCTTTGATGGGGATGTTAAACAAATATATTTGTGTATACAAATATATCAATGATCAAACCACAATAAGAAAATGGGAAAACAAGACTAACATCTTTACTTGGGTTTTTGACTCTGATGAAAACTGCTTGTTACGGTTGAAAAATCTTAGTCTTGTTTTCCCATTTTCTTATTGTGGTTTGATCACTGATTGTTATTTCACGTGTTTATGTGAAATCTATACAGGGTGCGGCATAAGTAATACCCTTTCTTTTTACACCTTATACTGTGTACATAATAAATAATTGCCAAATATTTATTTTTTCAGATATTTTATAAAACTATGATCTAAAACCACTGGACTTTTCTTTTCATTTTATTTTTATGGACTGTACTGAAAGATAAAGTTAACAATCTTAAACCGAAAACAATTCCAGAATTAAAAAATTACAATTTCATGAAATTACTATAAAAGTGTGACAAAAATGTTGTAATCATATAGAGTTGTATTAAACATGAAGGGGAAGTTAAATATCTGATCTAAATATTGAATGTATAATTTTTTTTTGTTTTATTTGGTTGGATTTCATTTTTATTGAACCATTTTAATGCAAAATAACCATTATTTAAATTTTGTTTGTATCTATTTTACTTTGGAAAAGATTCATGTTTAAAAAAAATAATGGATAATGGGAAGAGGTTCTAATTTTGTTTCACTAAAACAAGTGGTGTTACTTATACCGCAACCTATATATATATATAAATGAAAATAGACAACATATAGAAGATATATATATATATATATATATATATATATTAATTTTATATATATATTATATAATATATACAAAACTAAAGTTTATCGAGACTAGGTCAGTTCTTCAGGTTCAAATTAAACTCTCATTGCCAACGTTTCGGTCTTTAAAACCTTTTCCATAGGCAGAAGTATAAATTTTGAAACAGAAAAACTAAGTATTACATTACAAATTATTTTTCTTTGTAAAATAATATAAGAAGAACATGTGGATGTGATATGAGCCTATGAAAAAGGTTTTAAATAAAAACTGAAACGTTGGCAATGTGAGTTTAATTTGATCCTGAAGAACTGACCTAGAACCGATAAACTTTAGTTTTGTTTCTATTCCACGGTCGATACTTTTATCTATCTATCTATCTATATATATATATATTGTTAAAAAATATGGACCGTGGAATAGAAACAAAACTAAAGTTTATCGGGACTTGGTCAGTTCTTCAGGTTCAACAAATTAAACTCTCATTGCCACCGTTTCGGTTTTTATTTAAAACCTTTTTCATAGGCAGAACTTCTACTTATGAGAGTTTCATTTGTTGAACCTGACCTAGTCTCGATAAACTTTAGTTTTGTATATATATATATTCTTTTCTCCTGAAGACGGATTGCCCGAAAATTTGAGTTTGTAAGAGTGTTTCTTTACTTTGTGTGCTGCCTATCTTCAATTTTGAACTGTTATATATTTATATATATATATACTATATGTTGACTGTCGTCCCTCCGTCAATTCACTTCTTCTCCTGAGGACGACCGCCATTATGGTCGAAATATAGAAAAGTGAGTCTTGTTATGTTTGTCTGTGTGTCATAGTTTATTTTAAGTGTAATCTGTCCTGCCGGACCGTTTCCGTTTATCATGGATATATATATATATATATATATATATATATACGAGTATATATATATATATATACTTTAACACAGAGAAAAGAACACAGTAAATACTGGATTACTGTATTTACATTTGCCAACTCCGGCTTAGAACTAACTTGTGGATTAATAATCCATTTTCGTTAAGTTTGTTTAAATTAGTTAGATATTTTAGAAATTCAGTACAGCTTTAATAAAATTCATTTTATTTGTTTCAGTCTTTTCAGTATATTATTGTTTATAATGAATGTGGTACAGTATTTTTCAGAAAATAAGTCCTAACATGAGTTTCAGCACGTTTTGACTATAAACCCTCTCCTGAAAATAGGCTCTAGTTAATGTCAAAAATATAATTCGTTAAAAAATTGCTGTTAAATGTAGCAGGTATTTCTAGCTGTAGTTATATTTCCGAGAATTCTTTGGAAAAAAAAACATTCCAAGAAATTCATTGTTTACCTCTAAAATTCGTTTCAAGGAGGCTACTTAGACAAGAAGTATTAATTTAACCACAGCTATATTGCAAGACATGATAGATTGAGACAAATGATTCTACAGGAAATAGATTTGGAGGAAAATCAAAACGGAATTCCAAATTTTGATAATTTTATGAAAAGTAAAATAGATACAAAGAAAATTTAAATAATGGTTATTTTGTATTAAAATGGTTCAATAAAAATGAAATCCAACCAAATAAAACAAAAAACAAAATTATACATTCAAAATTTAGATCAGATGTTTAACTTCCCCTTCATGTTTAATAAGATGACCATGTTCCAGAAGATGACATGACTGTAATCGAATAAATTTAAATTTCTATATAAAAATAAATATTAAACAAAAATATGTAAATCTACTTAATGTACTTGAAGCCCTCCCCCGAGAATAAGCCCTAGCACGGATTTTGACCTAAAAATAAAGTAATACCGTGTATTATTTTCAGAAAAAGATAGTAGTAGTATACTGCTTGTTGAAACATTTCTTACTAAGTATAAAGTGAATGAAATTAATATGTTTTAAACATCTAATAGAGTTAATTTTTAACTTGTAAAAGTAAAATTTTGCTTTGATATTTTTTTTTTCTTTTTAGGTGAACGTCCATACTCGTGTGACTACCCTGGATGTGTAAGAAAGTTTAAACAAAGCGGACAATTAAAAACGCATCAAAGACTTCATACAGGAGAACGACCTTTTCTTTGTTCTTATTTAGGGTAAGTCAAATATGTTAAAATGCAGAATTGAGGGCCACCCTTGACAACTACCAATTGCCAAATGTCTATAATGCCTTTACCATAATACACCGATTATTCTATGGCATTTCAAGTTAATATGCTGATTACATTAGAATATTACTTCTATATAAATAAAAGAAAGGTTTTATCAACAAACCGACAGACAGAAATTTTTTTAAGGATGAGTTTTGTTTCTCTAATATATGAGACGTAAAGATAACTTGAAATGAGTCAGTTCAATTTTCGATTCAAACTTAAAGTGTATATATTGAAATATATATAAGATAATAAAATCAAAAATACTATATTTTTGAATAAAAATATTATTAACGTAGGATTTCATGACTTAATCGGCTTAAGCTTTTGAAAAATTCATTAAAAAATATCATAATCATTAAAAGTGTTGAAATTTTCTCATACTATCAATTTTTTTTTATTTTATAAATTTACTGTTTAGCATTAATGCAGCGAATATAGAAATATTCCTATATATTTCAAAGTAATGCTAAACGATTTATAAAAAATAAAAGAAAAAAAAGGTCCATATATTTATTTTGTGATGTTAATGTACGTATAAGCAGTTGTGGTCTTCTTGTAACTCTAGAAGAACTAAGGATCTTCTTTCTAGGAATAGAAGAGATGTAGCCAATGTGATCGCTTCTTTTTTTTTTTTTTTATTTACTGGGTCAAGCAAAATGATCTGACATATTTTTAGTTTTAATAAAAGCCAAATAAGTAAATCATTAGTTGTGCAATCCGTAATTTTATGGTATTTACTCATTCTGAGGTAAAATGGATATGCAAACAAAGCTCTCTACAAAAATGAAGTTTTATTCAACAAACAACAACGAGTTTCAAATACTTTGTGTTCATGATCAGGAAGATACCAAAGGATGTGGTGTCTTCCTGATGATGAACACGACAAAGTGTTCGAAAAGCGTTGTTGTTAGTTGATTCTGAGGTAAAATGGATAAACCAACAAAAGTCTCGGAAGACACTAGGAAACTCCACTAGGAAACTAGTGGAGTTTCCTACTAGTTGTTTTCACTTGACCAACCCGTCAGTACCACATCCTTGGTGTCTTCCTGATGATGAACACAAAGTGTTCGAAACGCGTTGAATAAAACTTCATTTGTGTGGAGACTTTTGTTGGTTTATCCATTTTACCTCAGAATGAGTAAATACCACACAATTACGGATTGCACAACTAATGATTGTTAGTTGAATAAAACTTCACTTGTTTGGAGACTTTTGTTTTGTTTATCCATTTTACCTCAGTTCAAATAAAGTAAGGAAATAAAAAATTTTTATTTTTGTAAAAATACATATAAATGCCAATCTGATTTCA
Source organism: Hermatobates lingyangjiaoensis (assembly GCA_026182355.1). NCBI lineage: Eukaryota > Metazoa > Arthropoda > Insecta > Hemiptera > Hermatobatidae > Hermatobates > Hermatobates lingyangjiaoensis. The sequence continues at coordinate 210,482 of JAPFBL010000462.1, read as the reverse complement.
TTAAGTTTTAAAAATGAAATCAATCAAATGGAATCTCCATTATTGCCCTTAAACTTTTTAAGAAAGCATATGTTTTTCAATTCATGCATATTGTTAATTCCACAGAGATTAGTAAAGAAGATATTATTATCAACAGTCATACCTCGCCTATCGCTTTTGAAGTCGCCCGACCGGTTTCATAATGGCTGCATCATCACTGGAACTAATGTAACCTTTCAAAATCACGGATATTGATGATGCAGCCATTCCGAAACCGGTCGGGCGACTTCAACAGCAATAGACTAGGTATGACGGTTGATAATAATATCATTTGTTTTTTAATTTCACTTTGTTTCTTCATCTACATTAAACTTTATTTGTCCGTTGCGGATCGTATTTTCATCGACAAAGTATATATACTTCTGTATTGTTTTTTAGCAGTAATTCATTTAATTTTTTTTATTTTATTTTTTTTAGATGTGATAAAAGGTTTACCCATGCGAATAGGCATTGTCCTTCCCATCCCTCTGCCTCATTGATAAGATCTGATGATTTCATCCCTCATCATTCAGATTCTACTCAATCTGAAGATGTCAAAAATTGGTTGATTAGGTAAGTTAATTTCTATTTTTTTTTTAATTGTTTTTATAAATAGACAAGATACATACAATTTTGGATAACAAGATTTTTACATAAACACGTTAAATAACAATCAATGATCAAACTACAATATGAAATGTGGAAAAAAAGACTAAGATCTTTCAACTGTAACAAGCGGCCTTCGTCAGAGTCAAAAAACCCAACTCTGACGTTGGCCTCTTGTTATGGTTGAAAGATCTTAGTCTGTTTTTGTCCCATTTCATATTGCGGTTTGATCATTGATTGTTATTTCACGTGTTTATGTGAAATCTTTATATATATATGGGAAAACATATATATATCCCTTCAGTGCAACAGAAAAGGTTAGAAACTGTTAAAACGATACGTTAAATAGATATATGAGGCAATAAAAGGATATAATACAAACAAGAGAAGAAAATAATATTATAAAAGGGGATAATGAGGTAATAAGATAATAGGAGAAGCTTACGAGGTGTGTAAATAAAGTAGTGAGACTGGCAACGTCGCTTTCGATCTGGCAACGCTGGAGACGCGTGGCCTTGAGTAGCGTCAGGTGCACGTGTGATGCGCCTCCAGTATGAATCTGAACTCGCCACAGTCATTTGTTTGTCCGTAACGTTGGTTTTCGTGAAATGGTTTCTTTCTTGGGCGTTTTAAAAATGAGTGACCTCATTAAGGTGTGCAATCAAATTTTGCTTCAGACTTGGACATAATGCAACCGAAACTTTTGAAAAACTTCAGGAGGCCTATGGAGAACGTGTTTTATCAAGGGCACAGGTTTTTCGGTGGTTTAAGGAATTTTCAGAAGGAAGAGAGTCGATTGAAGATGAACCACGAAGCGGAAGGCCTTCAAGTGCAAACACCGATGAAAATGTCAACAGAGTACGGAACCTTGTGCGTTCAGATCGACGCTTGACAGTCAGAATGATCGGGGAACAGTTGAATTTGAATCACACCTCCGTTCATCACATTTTGACCAATGAATTGGAGATGAGAATCGTGGGTGTTGCATCACGACAACGCGCCCTGTCACACTGACATCTCAATAAACGAGTTTTTGGCCAGTAAAAACATTCCTGTTGCTCCTCAGCCTCCTTATTCACCAGACTTGAGTCCTTGTGACTTTTTCCTCTTCCCGAGATTGAAAAATCACCTCAAGGGAACTCATTTCGGGACACTACAAAACATACAAACTGCTGTAACCGACCAGCTGAAGGCCATTCCAGAATCCGAGTTCCAGCAATGCTACAATGATTGGAAGGACCGACTCCAGCGCTGTGTGGCTTCCGAAGGGAACTATTTTGAAGGTGACAATATCACATTGTAATTATATTTGAATAGAAAATTTAAAAAAAATCAGTCTCACTACTTTATTTACACACCTCGTACATAAGGTATAAGAAAACAGGCTAAGGTTAAATAAGGTATATAAGTTAGTAGTTTAAGAATAAATAAGGCATATAAGTAAAGAGAGTAAAGATAAATAAGGGATCTTTCAACCGTAACCTTGTTTTTCCATTTCATATTGTGGTTTGATCATTGATATATATATATAAGTGAAGGTTGGTAGCAATCCTTCTTGCAAACAAGTTTCTAAAAACTGTATGCCAATTTCATGCTTGGTTACCTTTTTTGAGAGTTTCTCTAATGTCCTACAGGCTCTTTTCTCAGTTCCTCGGGGAATAAAAAAAATCAACTGGCCCAAACTTTCCTTTTCATAACTTTAAATAGTGTTAGAATGTGTAGTTATTAAAAGAAAAGTTTCTGCCAGTTGATTTTTTGATTCCCCGAGGAACTGAGAAAGCCTGTGGGACATTAGAGATACTCTCAAAAAAGATAACCAAGATTGAAATTGGCATATATATATATAGGATTATGGATTATGTATATATATAGTCTTTATTATATATACATATAAAGTTTCACATAAACACGTGTAATAACAATCAATGACAAACTACAATATGAAATGGGGAAAAAAGTCTAAGATCTTTCAACCGTAACAAGTGGTCTTTGTTAGAGTCAAAAACCCAACTGAAACACTAGATTCAGAAACATCATGGTGAGGGGTTGAGAAGAGTGGGAGGGAAGAGTGGTATTTTAAAAGGGTGAAAGCGCAGGAAAGGACTAATGTTCAGAAAGGGATGTTTGAAGAAACAAAGGAGTACAGTAAGAAAGAGTAAAAAAACTATCTGCTAGCTGTCAACTCTCTTAGAAGAGGCTATTACCCTCATAAGGAAAGTATCAAGTTTGAAGAGACCGTTTTGGTTTTTTCGGTAGAGGGCAATAGCCTCTTCTAACAGAGTTCACAACTAGCGGATAGTTTTTTTTACTCTTTCTTACTGTACTCCTTTATTTCTCCAAACAACCCTCTCTAGACATTTCTCCTTTTCTACACTCTCACTCTTTTAAAATATCACTCTTCCCTTCCACTCTTCTCAACCCCTCACCAGATGTTTCTGCATCTTTTATTTGAGTTGGGTTTTTGACTCTGACGAAGACCGCTTGTTACGGTTGAAAGATCTTAGGTATTTTTCCGTATTTCATATTGTGGTTTGATCATTGAGACAATTTTAGATATGTAAACAAATTTATAATTTCATGAAATTTGAGTCAAACACACTTTGAAGCTCAAAAAATAATGCTTGAAGCTCAAACACACTTTGACAAATAATGAAACTTCATTAGTTGTGCAATCCATAATTGTGTGGTATTTACTCATTCTGAGGTAAAATGGATAAACCAACAAAAGTCTCTACACAAATGAAGTTTTATTCAACGCGTTTCGAACATTTTGTGTTCATCATCAGGAAAACACCAAGGAAGTGGTACTGACGGGTTGGTCAAGTGAAAACAACTGTTTGGTTGTTTTCACTTGACCAACCCGTCAGTACCACTTCCTTGGTGTTTTCCTGATGATGAACACAAAGTGTTCGAAACGCGTTGAATAAAACTTCATTTGTGTGGAGACTTTTGTTGGTTTATCCATTTTACCTCAGAATAATGAAACTTGTTGGTTTATATATTTCCTTCGTGGTTTTGTGAAATATTACACAATTGTAAAGGAACTTTATGTAAAATGGGAAATTATTAATTTTTGTTTAAATTCTGATGGTTGGGGATTTTAGTAACTAAAGAAATTTAGTATGTCTTATTGTCATTTATGAATACATTTTTGACTATTAGATATATATATAATATATATATATATATATATATATATATATAATGAAAGGTCCTTGTGGACAATAAACACTTTAACACAGAGAAAAGAACACAGAAAGACACTACAGAACTCACTTCGATATTTCGACATCCGTCGGCATCGGGAAGTTGTGCGAAGTACTCGCGTTGAGAAGCAAACTGCTACTCTAGGAGTAGCTGTTTGCTTCTCAACGCGAGTACTTCGCACTTATTCCCGATGACGACGGATGTCGAAATATCGAAGTGAGTTCTGTAGTGTCTTTCTGTGTTCTTTTCTCTGTGTTAAAGTGCATATATATAAATATATATATTATATATATATATATATATATATTATGTATTATTATATTATGGATTATGTATATATATAGTGCTTATTATATATACATATAAAGTTTCACATAAACACGTGTAATAACAATCAATGATAAACTACAATATGAAATGGGGGAAAAAAGTCTTTCAACCGTACTTTTTATGCGAAAGTATGTTAAATCCAAGAATTACTAATAACATTTTAGACGTTGTATTATTTCAAATTGTTGTATATCAATAAAATGAGAACCATTACATTCAACATCAGATATCCAAATAAGTAATTTATTAGAAATAAATTAGTTTAAAAGTGAGGAAAATAACATTCAAATTTAAGAATAAACGTAACTATTCACTTAATTCTGATTAAATTCTTATGAAAAATATAATACTATAATTAAGTATATTATTTGAGATTATTTTAGCATAAATTCTATGATAAAATAGATTATCTTTAATGACATTTCATAATTTAATTTATAATTAATTCATTGAGTGTTACTTATTGGTTGTTCAAAGTGAAAAAGTATTATAAAAATAACAGTATTAAAATAACGGAATTGATTGCTACTGTATTTGAAAATCATTTATTTATAGTAATGTCATTTCTTTTGTTTTTCAAAATATTTACAAACCATAGTATCATTTGTTATAAGGTTACTAATTCAATATATAATTATATATATAATTAAATATGAAATGGCAGTTAAATAAAAATATTTCCCAATTATTTAAAGCAATGATGGAAAGAAAATTAGTTATTAAGTGACTAAGTTTGGTTGTATGCGTTATAATATGAAAAAAAATTCTGGCTTGGTTTTTGTGATTTAGAATAATTTTTATTGCGAAAGTATGTTAAATCCAAGAATTACTAATAAATTTTACTTAATACAAATTAAATTTTATATTTCTTAACTTCTTATATCTGACAGTACAATTAGGATTATCAAAAATACTGATAAAGTTCTAAATTGCACATTATTTGTTATTAGTATTGTATGAACGTTAACAATTTGAAATTATATAATACTTGAATAGGGATTTTATTATTCTTATGTTGGCCAGAGTGTAGGCATTGTAACCTTCCGCCAGGTTACAGTTTGGGCTCGTAATTGGAGTTTGTTTTTGTGTATTCTTTAAAATGGAAGTTGATGGTGATATTCAAAGTGAACTTATTCTACCAGGAGAAATTATTTCCGATGAACTTTTAAAAAGTGCCCATAAAAATAATCCACTTATTTTGGGTCCTGGTTTAAAAAGAGATCATGAAAACGTGGTGGCGTCTCAAGCTGGTTATTTATTAAAATCTGGCAATAAATTATGGTTGAGTGGTTATCAAAAACATTATACACCTGTTGTTGGTGAATATGTGGTAGGAATTGTTGAAAAAAAGATCGGAGATTATTATATGGTTGATATTGGAGGCCCTGATGCTGCTACATTATATTTTCTATCTTTTGATAAAGCTACAAAAAAGAACAGGAGTAATATTGCCATCGGTGATGTTGTTTATGGTAGATTAAAAACAGCTTGCCCTGACACTGAACCAGAATTAGATTGTACAAATGAAAGGCTTCCAAATGAAGTAGGTAGTAGATCTCCTAGACTTGGTATTCTTTCTTCTGAAGGTTTAATATTTAGTTGTAGTCTACATTTAGTTAGAAGAATATTAAATGAAAAATGTATATTACTTAAAACTCTTGGTAAAATTTATCCATTTGAATCAGCTATTGGAATGAATGGAAAAGTTTGGATTAAAGCAGCAAAATGTGTTCATGCTATTAATGTTTCTGGTGCAATTCTTGGAGCAGAAAAATTTACAATTAAAGAAATAAATGAGATCTGTACTTCTGATTCTACAGAAGGATATCCTAATTTGCAAAAATTGTTTGAATAATATGGAGAAAATGGCTTAACCGAACAACTTGAGGAATTTATATGATTTAGTAAATGCAGACCTCATCCATTGGATACCATAATTGTTCAAATTCGATTTAAATATAGTAAGTGAAATTTATTTTTGTCTACTATATTAATTGAAAAATAAGAAGATTGGTAGTGCATGAATTTTATTATTTTTAACAATGATGAAAATCGTTTAACAAGATGTATCGTTTTGATTGCTACATCATGCAGATTAACTGTCAGAAGATTTAGAACAGAGGAAGTTTACGAACTCCAGAGTTGACAAATCAACAATGGCCAAAATGTTGATAAAACTAATTTCTTTTAATAATTTCAAAATGAAAAACATGGATGGATTTTGTTTTAATTGATAATTTCAGATAAATAATGTCTATTTATTTAGAGTCAAAGAAGTGTTTGGTCTTCTCCCAAACCAGGAATATAGCAAGAAGTAATATAGCAAACTTATACTTATATTGCAGTAATGTTTATTTTCAATATAAGTTTATTGAATCTATATGAGTTTTCTAAAGACTTAAAAATTCCTACTGAAGAGTAGTAGGGAAACCTCTATAACCTCTGTGTAAAGGTCTGTCTCTGTATACGCTAAGGCTGCTATAGTAAACGAAGAAACTGAAATAAACGAATTCGTAAGCAAAGATTATTATCTATAAAGAGATTTGACTGTAAACCCTAGTTGAAACTGGATAATTTGTTTTTGCTAAACCTTCATCAATAGTGCAAAAAAAAATGGTTGATTCTTGAAAGTTTTAGATCATAATATTCAAGAGCAGCTAAAAATTTTTAGAAATTTCATCCGCATTTTGAAAAAAAAACCTGGTTTTTTTGCAGTTCTTAAATTAGGTCTATTTTTATTTTACCACTCAATTTAGTGCAGTGTATATGTCAAGTTTATCTTTAATAAAATTCTTAAAACATGCCTCCTATATATCTTTAGAGATTGAAATTTGGCAATATATATAAAAAACTGTGTTATATTTTTATTATGCTCAATGTGTCGAATCATGAATAATGAAAATCATCTTTATGCTAGAAAAAAAAAGTATGTACAAATTATTAGTGAAGCCCTCTATAATCATGGTACAAGACTCTGGGTGATCAAAACTTCTAGAAATTGTTAGAAATAATAAAAATTACAGACAAACATTTTTTGAAGTTGTCACTATTCTTTGTGAAAAGGGTGATTAGCCAAATTTTGTCTTCTTTTTTTTTTTGATTAATTGATCTTTTTAAACACCTTTAATTGTATCAATTTAATTAATAAATGATTAAAACAGATACTTGAGATGTTGCTAAATTATTATTTAATATAAATTTGAATACTTAGTTTAAATTATTGATTATATATATATATATTGTTTTTTTAATAAATAGTTTTCTGTTTATTTAGCAGCAAATTCCTCCTCCTTTTTTTTTTATTCTATCAGATTTTCTTCTTCCCTCTTATGTCCTAATGGTCCAGCGTCAAAGAATTCTCAATAAAAATTCCTTTAAGCCAACGTTTCGTATATATTTGTAGACATCTTCAGGATTACAAAAGGTAGACGAAACATTGGCTTTAACGTATGTTATTGTGTATTTGTGTAGCCCTGAAGATGTCTACAAATATGGATGAAACATTGGCTTAAAGTATTTTATTGATAAGTGTTTGGTTCTCGCTGATCATACCTCGATAAAAGAAAATGGTGGTTTATGTATTATTTATATATATATTCATAATATTCAAATAAGATCCAAATGGGCAAATCAGTTACAACGAAGAAAAGCAACACACATGATGAAAGGAATTTAAAACTCAGATTTCGTTTTTTTTTTTACCAGTAGATTTGTGTGGTCTAATTAATATAGGCTCTAAATTGATTGGAAATTAACGTAAGTGAAGTTTGGACGTTTAACGCAAATTTTTTTTTGCGTTAAACGTCCATAACTTCACTTTACTGAATTTTTAATCAATTTAGCCTATATTTTAATGTTAACCTACCAATTATTTGAAATTAGTTTGTCAATGTTCTCTTTCTCTGTGTTGCTTTCTTCATATTGTGAATTGATATATATATATCATATATATTATATATATTATATTATGTATTTGGGGAGCAGGCCTTCATTTAACAAGTTCTATTAAAACTTATGCCTCTTTCTAATTTAACACCTTTTTGGATTAATTTTTCCAATCTTCTCATCTCTGGCTTCCATAAGTTCGGGACATTGATATATCAGTTATCCGAAAATTTTTATTTTTATATACCCAACATGTTTCGGTCCACATCGACCATTTTACAAGGCTATTTTTATACAGTTACACAACATACATTAATGATACAAAACTAAACAAAATAGCCTTAAAAATGGTCTATGTGGACCGAAACATGTTGGTATATAAAAATAAAAATTTCGGAAAACTGAAATCTTGTCCCGAACTAATGGAAGCCAGAGGTGAGAAGATTGGAAAAATTAATCCGAAAAGGTGTTAAATTAGAAATAGGCATAAGTTGTAATAGAACTTGTGTATATATATATATATATATATATATAATATATATATATATATATATATTCACAACTAGGGAGGTTATCAAAGGTAAAGGTATGTTGAGGTTTCACCAGGCTCTTGGTTACCTTCCATCCGTCATTTGTATCTGGGAAGGTAATCGATTAACTTCTATACCTCTCCCAGACTGGTTCACCTTCTGACTGCCTTCATATAATTTTAGAATTCTTGAAAATCCTCCTCCTTGGCTGTTAATACTAGGTTGCTTTTCGAGGATCAAGATAGCTTCCAAAATTTGCAATCTGGTGTGGTCATGTTCTTGTTGTAATATTACAGTATTGTCTGTTAACATTTCCCTGGTTAATTGCACTCCATGTGTTAACCTAACGTGCTCTTTGGGTCCTCCGGATGCCAGATGCATGGTGAGCCTTCGTGAAAGCGTGGTTGTGGTGGAACCAACCTATTTCGAGCGTATTTCGATTACCTTCCCAGATACAAATGACGGATGGAAGGTAACCAAGAGCCTGGTGAAACCTCAACATATATATATATATATATTCTAAACTAATTGCGATCCAGAAGGACTGGTTACACTTACATAAACTGTGACATATAGAAAAAAACGTAATAATAGGACTCACTTTTCAATATTTCGACCGTTTTGGCTGTCGAAATATTGAAAAGTGAGTACTATTGTTACGTTTCTTTCTATCTTTGTCACAGTTTATTTTAAGTATATATATATACATATATATATAAAAGTTTCGACCGTGGAATAGTAACAAAACTTTAGTTTTGTATATATAAATATATATAGTTCAATGTACATAAAGAAACGTAGAGAAATTAAAAACACACACTTACAGTCTCTAATTTTCGGTTGGACCGTCTTCAGGAGAGATAAGAAAGGGAAACCAAGCTCTCTCTGTACCAGTGCGCTTGGTTTCCCTTTCTTATCTCTCCTGAAGACGGTTCAACCGAAAATTAGAGATGTAAGTGTGTGTTTTTAATTTCTCTACGTTTCTTTATGTACATTGAACTGTATTTGTCCATTTCGGATCGTATTTTCATCAAAAAAGTATATATATATATATATATATATATTTCTATGAGTTGTCCGGGGAAAGGAATATGATTTGTTGCGATGTTGAACCAATAGGAGTAGAGTTACAGGTCCATGCGTAAGGTCCCAGTTGCCCGCTGGGCAACTCCCATTGGTCAACATCGCAACAAATATATATATAAATAGTTAGTAGTTATGTGTTAGTAGTGTATATGAATTTATATACATAATATATATATATATATACACTTTAACACATAGAAAAGAACACAGAAAGACACTACAGAACTCACTTCGATATTTCGACATCCGTCGTCATCGGGAATAAGTGCGAAATACTCGCGTTGAGAAGCAAACTGCTACTGTAAATATATATATATATATATATAATATATATATATGATTAAACATCACAATAAACAAATATATATTAATTCAGTGCTCTAAGACCTTTCGTTACATCATCAGAGAGCTAAATGAACCAAAAAAAAAAAAAAAAAAAAAAAATATAATAACAAGTTAACCTGGTTGATTGAAGTCTTCAGGATTGCTGGAATCCCTGTCTGAATTTAATGTTCCTAAAATTGAAGGACTCTTGATCTGCTTGCTTATTTCTTTTATAAATATTTTATGTAGTTTGTAAAGTCCCGGACTATTGTTCATTACATTTTCATAGAAGTTCTTTATGAGTGCTCTTTTCAATAATGTTTCTCCTCCTTTCTGAAGGTACAAGGGGGTACAGGAGAAATATTATTCAAAGTGCACTCATAAAGAACTTCTATGGAAATTTAATGAACAATAGCCCGGGACTTTACAAACTACATAAAATATTTATAAAAGAAATAAGTAAGCAGATCAAGACTCCTTCAATTTCAGGAACATTACATTCAGACAGGGATGCCAGTAATCCTAAAGACTTCAATCAACCAGGTTAACTTGTTATTATATTTTTTTTTTTTTTTTGGTTCATTTAGCTCTCTGATGATGTAACGAAAGGTCTTAGAGCACTGAATTAATATATATTTGTTTATTGTGGTGTTTAATTCATATATTATATCAAGAGCTATTGTTGATTATTAATTTATATATATATATATATATATATATATATATATATATATATATATAACAAATTCAATAATATATCAACCGTTAGATAGAATAGGTGTATAATGTAATCGGGATTCGGTCAATTTTCCAGGATCAAAATCAAACTCTCAATGCCAACGTTTCGGTTTTATTTAAAACCTTTTTCATAGGCAGAAGTCAGAATTTTTGAATTAGAAAAATGATGAAATTTACATTATATAAAATGAAGTAACAATAGATAGTTAGTTAACTAACATCTTAACTGGTCAAAAACTTGGACCAGACTTTTTTTGGTCCAAGTTTTTGACCAGTTAAGATGTTAGTTCACTAACTATCTATTGTTACTTCATTTTATATAATGTAAATTTCATCATTTTTCTAATTCAAAAATTCTGACTTCTGCCTATGAAAATGGTTTTAAATAAAACCGAAACGTTGGCATTGAGAGTTTGATTTTGATCCTGGAAAATTGACCGAATCCCGATTACATTATACACCTATATATATATATATATATAAAGATTTCACATAAACACGTGAAAAAACAATCAATGATCAAATTGGATCAGTTGGGTTTTTGACTCTGACGAGGACCGATTGTTGCGGATGAAAGATCTTAGTCTTGTTTTCCCATTTCATATTGTGGTTTGATCAAATGTATTCAAAGACGGGTACGTTTGCTAGTATTTAATATTTTACCCTCGTTTTCATATTTTATGACATTGTATATTTTTTTTTTACTCATCCAACATTATTATACAATTTTATATATTATATTATTATATAATCTTTTTACTACATAATATTACTGCGTGTAGGGAATTTTTTTTAATATATATAATATATATATTATATATTAATTTAATATATATTATAAACATTATTTGACTAATTATGAATAATATTGGATAAATTATCATTAGCTGATAGGATCTTAGAAAAATATTATATATATTTATATTATCCATATTTGAAGTATTAAGTCCATTTTAATTTATTTACCTATTTATTTTATTTTTTTTAGATACATGAATGAAAAGAAAGAACCAAAATCTGAAAAGAAAATTAAAGTAGAAAAAAGTGAAATTAAATTAAAATTAGATTGGGAAGAAAAATCAACAACAAAATCAAATGGTGAACTTTCAGATATGACTAATTTATCAATTAGAAGATTTAGTCCTCGAAAATTACTTCATAGTCCTGGAACTCCTGAAAGGAAAGTATTTCGAGAAGAAATTCCTTCTAGAAAACTTCCACAACTTTGTCTAAGTCCGAAAAGATATTGTCATCAAACTTCGCCAAGTCCTCACAGAGTACAGTCGACTTATAGGTAATCAAAATTTATTTATATAAATTTACCAGTTTATGTTTTGACTATTTTATATGTGAGGGATTTTACTAAAGGAGATATATAAACATTTTGAAAAATATTGTAATCATTTAATAGAAAAAAAAAGTTGATTTGGCATTAGGTCAGTTTCATTTTGCGATTCTCTTCTCTCTCTCTCTCTCCCTCTCTCTCTCTCTCCCTCTCTCTCTCTCCCTCCCTCCCCCCCTCTTTCTCTCCCTCTCTCTCTCTCCCTCTATTTATATACAATCATTCAAAAATCAAACATATATAAAAGTGCAATTAGTTACAATTAAGAAATTACAATAGAATTTTTGACTATAGGTTAGTGAGAAAACTTACAGAAGTATAAATTTTGAAACAAAAAAACTAAGTATTACATTACAAATTATTTTACAAAGAAAAATAGTATGTTGATTTTAACAACAACTGTAGTCTGAATGAATTATATTAATTATAGAAGTGACATTTCAAATATGAATAGTATTTATTCGGGTGTGTTAAGTTAAACATTGTTGATTGATGAAAAATTGTGTTAGTGTCTTTTTGGTTGTCTGGTGAAATTTGGTTACCTTGCTTGGTTATTTCAGTTCAGTGTCACGTGTTCATTCAGACTACAGTTGTTATTAAAATCCACATACTATTCTTCATTGTAAAATAATTTGTAATGTAATACTTGGTTTTTCTGTTTCAAAATTTATACTTCTGTAAGTTTTTTCACTAACCTATAGACAAAATTTCTATTTTAATTTCTTAATTGTAACTAGTTGCACTTTTATGTATGTTTGATTTTTGAATAATTGTATTATTTCTTATATTTCCTCTGTTTTTGTAGGCCTATGAAAAAGGTGTTTTAAATAAAGACCGAAACGTTGGCAATGAGAGTTTAATTAGAACCTGAAGAACTGACCGAGTCCCGATAAACTATAGTTTTGTATATGTGTATATTATATATCATATTATATATATATATATATATATCTATCATCAATAAAATAACAAACGAAGGATTTAACACATCAGAAAGACACAGACATAACTCACATCCGTATATTTCGACTTAATCGTCGTCATCAGGAGGGCGAAGAGTCGAAGAGTCCCGCAGGCTAACTGACAGGGCGTATTAGTATGATACTCTGATTATTATCCGTTTTTTCAGCCAGTATTTTACCATTCTTATCCACCATTTTAGCGGGGGAATTTTTTTTGAATTTATGTTTTGTTTAAGTCTGTATTTATGTTATTTTTTTATTATTTAGTACGGGAGGATTTTGATTGCCACAATTATAGACAAGGTTACCAAGAGGAAATACTTGTTTATTTTTTCGAAAATTATAATTATAAAAATTATAAAAAAAAATAAAAAAAAAAAGAAAAAACATAAATGGTAGAATCCGAGGGAAGAAACCCTCCCCATCCAAGGGGAGGAGGAGAATAAACAATAATAAAGATAAAAATTATAAAAAATAAAAAAAAAGTAGATAAATCAAATTAAAATTAATAAAAATAATAAATAAAAAGTAAAATAAAAAATAATAAATAAATAAAAAATAATAAATAAATAAATAAAAAATAATAAATAAATAAATAAATCATAAATAAATTATCGGTTGAGGTTGAGTCCGGGGGAAGAGCGAGCATCAAGTAAGCATATGTATGCCTCCTCTGAAGCTCTTAGGGTAACTTTATTGTTGGATTCGGGGATCTGTTTCAGGATCTGAACCCTGAAACAGTCATTGAAACTTTTTTTGGTTGAGTCCGGGGGAAGAGCTCTTCGCTCTTCGCTCTTCGCACCTCCTGATGACGACGATTGTCGAAATATCGATGTGAGTTATGTCTGTGTCTTTCTGTGTGTTTCCTTCGTTTTTTATTTTATTGTAAAAAAGTCCGCTGGACCGTTTCTTTTAATTGTATATATATATATATATAAATATATATACTTCTTCGTTGGAAATACGATCCAAAACGGACAAATATAGTTCAATATAGACAAAGAAACATAGAGAAATCAAAAGAACACACTTAGAGTCTCTAATTTTCGGTTTGAACCGTCTTCAGGAGAGATAAGAGAGGGAAACCAAGCGCACTGGCACAGAGACGGTTGGAGACTCCAACCGTTGGGTCTCCAACCGTCTCTGAACCAGTGCGCTTGGTTTCCCTCTCTTATCTCTCCTGAAGACGGTTCAAACCGAAAATTAGAGACTGTAAGTGTGTTCTTTTGATATCTCTATGTTTCTTTGTCTATATTGAACTATATATATATACCATAATAAACGAAAAACGGCCCGGCAGGACAGATTACACTTAAAATGAACTGTCACACATAGACTGAAACATAACAAAGACTCACTTTTCAATATTTCGACCATAATGTCGGTCATCCTCAGAAGAAGAAGTGAATTGACGGAGGGACGACAGTCAACTGAGTTGACTGTACACATACTCAAATTTTCTGAAAATTCATCTTCAAAAGAAAATAAACTGATAGACCAAGCAACTGGGGCTTATCTTCCAAAAAGTTTCGAAAATCACCTTAGTGTTTATTTTCGTGAGATGTCTTATGTCAGAGCGGTCTTCGTCAGAGTCAAAAACCCAACTTGACTCTGACGAAGACCGCTTGTTACGGTTGAACGATCTTAGTCTTGTTTCACCATTTCATTTGTGGTTTGATCATTGATATATATATATATATATATATATATATATAATGTTATGCCAATTTCATGCTCTTATACTGTTGGAAAAAGACGGTATATGTGTTTTTAAAAAAAAATCTGTTCTTATTATTGTCTATCACCAGCCCTATTTATAGAATTAAATAAAGTTTTATGTTTTAGCCCAGTGAGTCCGACTAAATGTGGATTACCATTAGGGGCTTCAACACCTGTTAATCGTCCTCCAATAAAGAATCTGTTCAACGATTCCCGAATCACATCTCCAAGGAAGAGAGAACTGCCAAAGAAAAGGTAAAAAGGTTTTTAGAAATTCTATTCTAATACAATTTAACCCCTTCAACCAACCAACTTCCTTCTCACAAAAAAAAATAACATTCATTTTCATTGAATTTAAATTAAACTCTCATTGCCAACGTGCATAAGCCTATATAGGTCTATGAAAAAGGATTTAAATAAAAACCGAAACGTTGGCAATGAGAGTTAAATTTGAATCTGAAGAACCGACCGAGTCCTGATAAACTATAATTTTGTATATAGCCGGAAAGATGATCCAAACTGGACATACACCGGAGAAGAGCAGTAATAAAAAATTGTTCTTCTCCGGTGTATAATAATAATAAATATTATTATTATTATTATTAAATAATAATAATATTTAATAATAATAATAATTGAAAAGTATTTTTGTAATTCTATTGCAATACAGGTATCAATAATTTTAATTGAATAATAACAATAATTGAAAAAAGGCTCCTTGAAATTATATTTTAATAATTTTTTAATAAATCCCATCAACCAACCTACTAATATATACATATTTCACTCAAAATTCGAAAAAACGGTCCTAACTGGACGCAAATCAGTTCAAAAACGAAGGAAAGCAACACAATGAGAAAGAGACACACTTACAAACTCAAATTTTCGGATGAACCGTCTTTTCATTTTTACGATCCAAACTGGACACACAATAACACTTCAAAATGTTCAACCCGTCTTCAGGAGAAAAGAGAAAGGGAGACCAAGCACGTTGTAGACGAAACGGCAAGTAATGCAACGGGTTACTTGCCGTTGCGTCTACAACGTGCTTGGTCTCCCTTTCTCTTTTCTCCTTAAGACGGATTACCCGAAAGTTTGAGTCTGTAAGTGTGTTTCCTTACTCTGTGTGTTACTCTTCTTGAATTTTGAACTCGTGTGTATATATATATATATATATATATAAAAAGATTTGACATAAACACGTGAAACAACAATCAATGATCAAACCACAATAAGAAATGGGAAAACAAGACTAAGATCATTCAACCTAACAAGCGGTCTTCGTCAGAGTCAAAAACCCAACTGAACACTAGATGCAGAAAACATCTGGTGAGGAGTTGAGAAGAGTGGGAGGGAAGAGTGGTATTTTAAAAGGGTGAAAGCACAGGAAAGGAAATAATATAGATATCGATAATTTAAATATTTTAAAAGGAATGGTATACGGTCTTTCAGAAAAAACGGATGTTGTCAGCGTTCCTAGACGTTTTATCGAGGCTTATTCTAGGCTTAAAAAAGATAATACTATAAAAATCACTAAAGCCGATAAATCTAAAGTAACTGTAATATTAAATAAAAAAGATTACGTCGATAAAATAGAGAATATGTTAAATGATGAAAATGTGTATAAAAAGTTAAGGTCTAATCCTTTGGATAGGGTCAATAGTTCATTTAATAAAAAAATTAAAACTATCTTAAAAAATCAACCCGATCTTATTACTAAATTTATATCAAAATCCCCTTCTTTGCCATATATGTACGGGTTGATCAAGACACATAAAGATAATTACCCAATACGTTTAATTGTGAGTTCGGTTGGTTCGGCATCATATGGCTTGTCGAAATGGTTAGTAAGTATTTTAAGCCCCTTAATTGGAAAAATTTCAGGCAGCCATATAAAAAACAATGTGGATTTAATTAAAAAATTAAAAAGCGTCAACATGAACAAAAATTATAGATTAATCAGTTTCGATGTGAAGTCTCTTTTTACGAATGTACCTGTAACTGATCTGTTGAGCTTACTCCAGGAGGAATTAATTAATTATTCCCTTCCCCTTCCATCTACCACTATAATAGAGTTAATTAAGTTATGTGTGGTAGATTGTCATTTTCAATTTGAAAATAATTATTATATATAAAAATTTGGTCTGGCTATGGGTAACTGTTTATCCCCCCTCCTAAGTAATTTATATATGGAGTTTTTTGAGAGTAAAATGTTAAGCTCAATTTTGCCCAAAAATGTTAAATGGTATAGATATGTTGACGATATTCTTTGCATTTGTCCCAAATCTTTAAATAAAGTTGATTTCCTAACAAAATTGAATTCATTAGTGCCGACAATCAAATTCACAATGGAAGAAGAAATAAGTGGTAATTTGCCCTTCTTAGATGTCCTGATCCATAGGTTACCTAATGAGTTACGCTTTAGTGTATATAGAAAACCTACGAATGTACTTGCATACGTTTATTTTTATTCGTCGCATCCAAAAAAATGTTAAAATTTCTGTTTTTAGAAATATGTTTTTGAGAGCTTTAAGAGTTTCCTCTCCAGAATTTCTTAATGAAGAGATTAATAACATTAGGTCAATTGCCCTTTCATTAAAATACCCCTCTTCTTATATCGATTTAGCTTTGAAGGGTGCTAAAAAAACTTTCTCTAATACTTCAAAAGAGCCCCTTTTATTATCAAATTCTGTAGTTTTGCCATACCACGAATCATTGGACCCCCTTCCAAGATTAGCCAAACAACTTGATTTTAATATAGTGTTTTCTAATCGTAATAACGTGGGTAATATGTTAATAAAAAACTCTCCAAGCGAATTGGAGTCCGCTGGTATTTATAAAATTCCGTGCAAAAATTGCCATAAAATTTATATTGGTCAAACTGGTAAATCATTAAAAACACGTGTAAAACAACACCAATATAACGTAAGTAGACAGGAAAACAGTAGTGCCTTATTCTTGCATATAAAAAATGAAAATCATCATATTGATTGGACAGGAGCTAAATTTATTACCTATGAAAAAAATCAATGTTGTTAAGAAATATTATTGAATCGTCTCTAATTAAATTTAATAGATCTAATATTATAAACATTAGTAACGGTCTCTTCAAACTTGATACTTTCGTCACGAGGGCAATAGCCTCTTCAAAGAGGGTTGACAGCTAGCGGATAGTTTTTTACTTTTTCTTACTGTAGTCCTTTGTTTCCCCAAACATCCCTTTCTGGACATTAGTCCTTTCCTGTGCTTTCACCCTTTTAAAATACCACTCTTCCCTCCCACTCTTCTCAACTCCTCACCAGATGTTTTCTGCATCTAGTGTTCAGTTGGGTTTTTGACTCTGACGAAGACCGCTTGTTACGGTTGAAAGATCTTAGTCTTGTTTTCCCATTTCTTATTGTGGTTTGATCATTTATATATATATATATACACTTTAACACATAGAAAAGAACACAGAAAGACACTACAGAACTCACTTCGATATTTCGACATCCGTCGTCATATCAGTTTGAGAAGCAAACTGCTACTGGCCTCCAGAGTAACTCGTGGAACCATATATATATATATATATATATATATATATATATATATATATATATTATATTGTGTGTGTGTGTGTGTGTGTGTGTGTGTGTGTGAGGTAAATAACCAGTTTGTTTATTGTTCCAGATGGCTTAGAATAGCTTCAAAAGAACAAGAATGTCTTGCAAACCAAACTCGACCAACTGTCCTGAGATTTCTTGCATCACCTCAACCTCAAAATCTCTTTCTCTCTCCACCAAATTCAGTTGAAAGAAATAATTTACAAACTTTTACACCTCAAAATAAATGCAATTATCATCATAATGATGTTGCTAATCATAATTGCGATTTTACTGAAAATAATTATCTAACACCTCCTTATTCTGTAAGTAAATTTAATTATTCAGAAACATGTTTTAATCGAAAAGATGATGATTGTCATATGACTGATGATGAAGCATTAGCAGTCCCACTTCCACATGACAGCCTTTCAGAATCTATCTGTCAGTTTTAATTATTGTGGTTTTTTTTATGATGATTATCATCGTATTATTGTTCTAATCGAAGAGATGGTGATTATCATATGGCTGATGATGAATTATTAGTCCCACTTTGACTTGATAGCCTTTCAAGATCTTTTTATCAGTTTAATTATGCTTTTCTAAGATGATTATCATCATATTTCTCTTGCAAAATGGAAAGGCGTGATTGTCATATGGCTGATGATGGAACAGTAGCGGGTTCATTTACATGAAACAGACTGTCAGAATATCTTTACCAGTGGTAATTATTTTATTGTTTATGATGATTTTCATCAGATTTGTTTGTTATTCAAAAGACAATTACTATATGTCTGATCAACCATTAACCTCTTCCACTTCTAGAAGATTGTCTTTCAGATTTTTTTGTATCAGTTTTAATTATCATCAGAAGATTATTGATGTAGTTTCATCCAAATCAGAAAGTATTTATAGTCATCGATTTCAAAAACATCCCTTTAATCATTCATCATCAGATATTTGTCGAAATTGTAAATGAGATGTTAGAGTAATGTATGCCACATTCTTTGATAGCATTTCGCAATGTTTACATCATTTCTAAATTTATGTTTTATCTGATGATTATCATCAGATTATTGATCATGCCTTTGAGCATATTCATATCAAAGTTTATTGATTCTCAGTTTTAGATAAGAATATAAGATTATTATTGTAATATAAAAGTTTATGTTTAAAAATTTCTCAACTCTCATTATTGATACATTATGATGATTATCATCAGCTTATAGTAATGTAGCTCATCAGAATTTATAGTATTGGAATTTATGGTTATGAATTTTAATTCCGGTATTTTTAATGATCGTCAGATAATTGTAATATTTATTGTATTTCTACTTCCACATGATGAAGACTCAGAATCTTATAATTTTAATTTTTTATTCTTTTTATGATTGGCATCAGTTTTTATATGAAGTTAAAGCTTTTTTATATCATTGAATATTTTTCAATTTTTTTTCTAATATATGAAGTAATGATCGTCAGTTTATTGTTAAACTCGAAGATATCATAAAATATCTGATTATTAAGCATTTTAGCTTCATCATCAGATATATTATGATAAAATAAAAATTTTTCATGTTACTTTAATTAAATTTTTTATTGATGTAGCCCTGAAGAAGTCTACAAATATAGACGAAACGTCGTCTTAAATGTGTTGTATTGTTTACAGCTCGACCAAACCTCGGTAAAAATGAAAAATAGTGATATATAGATAACAAGATTTCAATATAAGAAACGTGAAATGAAAAAAAAAAACATTTAAACCACAATAATAATCAAAAAGTGACTAAAGTCTTTTAACTAAACTAAACGGTCTTCGTCAGAGTCCAACTGATACTGAGTCAGTATCGGTTGAACTTTGACGAAGACCGCTTGTTTTGGTTAAAAGATGTTAGTCATTTTCTGTTATAATACTGTGATTTAAACGTTTATATATATTGTAATTTGGGAGCAACCAATCGTTTAGACATATTTTATTGAATAGAACGCCATATTTAGTGTTTTTATCATTTTTAATATAAGTTAAAATATTTTAAAATATAAAAAGAAGTCGAACTGTTAAACAAAGCCTGAAAATGATTCGAAATATTGAAACTTGTCTCGAAATATCAATGATCAAACCACAATATGAAATGAGAATAAAAAGACTAAGATCTTTCAACCGTAACAAGATGTCTTCGTCAGAGTCAAAAACCCAACTGACGAAGACCGCTTGTTATGGTTGAGAGAACTTAGTCTTTTTTCCCTATTTCACATTGAGGTTTGATCATTGATTGTTATTTCACGTGTTTATGTCAAATCTTAATATATATTATATATATATAGCAATGATGAAACCACAATATTAAATGGGAAAACAAGACTAAGATCTTTCAACCGTAACAAGCGGTCTTCGTCAGAGTCAAAAACCCAATAGATTGGGTATCATATATATGATACATTATATATTATATATATATCAATAATCAAACCACAAATGAAATGGTAAAACAAGACTAAGATCGTTCAACCGTAACAAGCGGTCTTCGTCAGTGTCAAGTTGGGTTTTTGACTCTGACGAAGACCGCTTGTTACGGTTGAATGATCTTTGTCTTGTTTTCCCATTCCTTATTGTGATTTGATCATTGATATATATATATATATAATATATATATATATATATATATAACGGTCCTCGATTATTACAGTCAAATGAATTCTTTAATGAAATCTTGTTTTATATATTCAGTGTTTCCTTATTGGGACCACATATATTCAACACTATTTTTTTTTTTTTATCGAGGTTCGGTCTAGCGTCAAACAGTAAACGTTTCGGTCTATATAGTACATTAATTTAGAAATTAATACACAGTAACATGAAAACATTTTTTTTTTTATAAGGTACTTTATTTATAATAACATGAAGAAAAAAATTAGTTCGTAACTAACTTACAAGTCACGCGGCCTGTTCAACAAACTGGATTTACCGGGGAAGATATTACTTTGAAAAAGCTAATGTTTTGTATTGGTTTTTCCTATTTATTTTTGAAGAAATGAATTATTTTTTCCTTTTTAATTTCTAGAAATATGGAATCAGTATAATTTTTTATGGCATCACTGTTACATCACTTAGGCATTTTTATTTTATTATATATATAATGAAATTACCGTTGAGAACTGTTTACTGCTAACATTTAGCAGTAAATTACATGTTCTGCTTACGAAATAATAGTTTTGTAGTTGTTGCAGTGTTTTTCTAGTGTTTCTTTTTGTATAATTTGATTCATTGACCAATAAATATAAATGTTTAGTATATTTATATATCGTAATATGTACACAACTTAAAATAAACTGAGACACATAGAAAGATACGTAACAATAAGACTCACTTTTCAAATATTTCGACCGTTATGGTGGTCATCCTCAGTAGAAGATGTGAATTGACGGAGGAAGAGCGTTAATTTTACTTCAACGGCGACTGTCGTACTGTCCTTTCAATTCACTTCTCCTGAGGATGACAACCATAACAGTTAAAATGTTGAAAACTGAGTCTTCTCGTTACGTTTCTATCTATTTGTCACAGTTCATTTTAAGTTGTAATCATTCTTTTTGTATTGCATTTCATAATATAATATTTGTATTCACTCGTAATATATATATATATATTATATATACAAAATAAAAGGTCCGTGTGGACAATAAACACTTTAACACAGAGAAAAGAACACAGAAAGACACTACAGAACACACTTCGATATTTCGACATCCGTCGTCATCGGGAAGAAACTGCTAGTAGCAGTTTGCTTCTCAACGCGAGTACTTCGCACTTCTTCCCGATGACGACGGATGTCGAAATATCGAAGTGAGTTCTGTAGTGTCTTTCTGTGTTCAAGTATATATATATATATATATATATATATATCCACTTAAAATTCGAAAAAACGATCCAAACTGGACGCAAATCAGTTCACAAACGAAGAAAAGCAACACACAGAGAAAGAGACACACTTACAAACTCAAATTTTCGGATGATCCGTCTTCAGGAGAAAAGAGAGAATGGGCACATATATATATATTCATCATGATTTGTTTTCTTGATCCAATATTTATATGATGTAATTTTTTTGAGGGTTGAAGTCCAATGATTTTAAACTAGTCCTTTTGCCGGTGTTTCGACACATATATTTATGTCATCTTCAGGGCTACACCATATTGTTTTACAATTAGCACTACTATTTGCTAATTTATTACATTTTAATATGTACAGTAACAAAGAGGAATTTATTGATAAATCAGTTATTTCTACTATGGATTTTTTTTTTTATACATTTACATAATGATATTGTTATAATTATTCAATTGCTTTAGAATTATTTCATAAGTATAGAGATCACTATTTGATTACCTTGGAAATCTGTTTATGTTGCAGCATAGCTATTTACTACTGTTTCATGATGGCTACTATTTAGATAAACTAACTTACTAAAGAAACCTCCCAGCAAACAAATAGTAGCCATCATGAAACAGTAGTAAATAGCTATGCTGCAACATAAACAGATTTCCAAGGTAATCAAATAGTGATCTCTATACTTATGAAATAATTCTAAAGCAATTGAATAATTATAACAATATCCTTATATCAATGTATAAAAAAAATCCATAGTCGAAAAAACTGATTTATCAAAAAAATCCTCTTTGTTACTGTACATATTAAAATGTAATAAACTACCAAATAGTAGTAATAGTAGTGCTAATTGTAAAACAATCATGTTGTAGCCCTGAAGATGACATAAATATATGTCGAAACGTCGGCAAAAGGACTAGTTCAAAATCATTGGACCTCAATCCTCAAAGAAAGTACGTTATATATATATATAGTTCAATGTACATAAAGAAACATAGAGAAATTAAAAACACACACTTACAGTTTCTAATTTTCGGTTGAACCGTCTTCAGGAGAGTATTTGTAAATTTCGGATCGTATTTTCAACGAAAAAGTATATATATATATATATATATATATAAGGTCAAAAAGGAATAAGGGTTTCCTGCCGTTGTGTTTCCGGCGTGCTTGGTCGCCCATTCTCTTTTCTCCTGAAGACGGATCATCCGAAAATTTGAGTTTGTAAGTATGTCTCTTTCTCTGTGTGTTGCTTTTCATCGTTTTTGAGCTGATATATATAAATATATATATAGAGTAGGCTTTTGTCTTTTCGCTACTTAACTTCCTTTCCTGAAGATGACCGTTAAAAGGGTTGAAATTATGAAATAACAATCAATGATCAAACCACAATAGGAAATGGGAAAGCAAGACTAAGATCTTTCAACCGTAATAAGCGGTCTTCGTCAGAGTCAAAAACCTAACTGACGTTGCATTGAGTTAGTTATACAACTAACAACTCAGTTGGGTTTTTGACTCTGACGAGGACCTCTTGTTACTGTTGAAAGATCTTAGTCTTTTTTCCCTTTTTATATTGTGGTTTGATCATTCATAGATATATATCTCAGGATTTCGCAATAAATAAGCCAAATAACAAGTAACGTCCAAACTACAATAAGAAATGGGAAAAAAAATGCTATTTTACATATATAATGACATCTTGTATAAGAAATTTATTTATTTTTCATAATTTTAATTTGTATCTTAAAATTTTCTTCATGATTGTATAATTAATTTTAATTTAATTTGATTATGAAATTAATGTTTCTTCTCAAAACCCGAAATACTCTTACATGTGTCTATGAGAAGACATAAATAAACTCAAAATTTGCATAAAATAGAAAAGAAAACTTCACAATATACAAGTAAAATAACAATCAATGTGCAAAACACAATAAGAAATGAAGAAAAAAAAAGACATAAGATCTTTCATCTGAAATAAGTGGTCTTTATCAAGAGTCAAATTCCAACTGATTTGAGATCCCAACAGTTTAGATTTTATTTGTAAACCTCTTGTAACGGTTGAAAGATCTTAGTCCTTTTTTTTTCTTATTTCTTTCTAGTGAAATACATTGTTAATACCACTGAGGTTAGTATGATTTATATTAGAAATAGGTAAAACCGTCATACCTCGTAAGATGATCATGGAGTCGTTGGAGCGCTTTCGGATCTTGTCCATCTTCGATCGCTCAATAGGTTGTTTGTTGCGATTGAAGATGGACAACGTCCGAAAACAATCCAACGACTCCATGATCATCTTACGAGGTATGACGGTTTGCCATAATAATAATAATAAAAATTCTTTATTGTGGTTTGGACATTGATACAATAGAAAAGAGAACAATATCAGATTTTCGGTATGAATGGTATGAATCTCATTCCAACAACTCAAACAAGGACTACCAACTATAACCGTTACTTTCTTGGTATGTTTGGAAGATCCAATAATTTTATTTCCTGATAACAATTTAACAATAAATTAAGAAAAGGCTATAAAATAAATTCAACACGAAGGAAACACACAGAAAGACACAGACGTAACTCACATCGATATTTCGACCATCGTCGTCATCAGTAGGTGTGAAGAGCGAAGAGTCCTGCAGGAAGGCAGGGAGTCACCGCCCTGCCTTCCTGCGGGACTCTTCGCTCTTTACACCTCCTGATGACCGAAATATCGATGTGAGTTACGTCTGTGTGTTTCCTCCATTTTGAATTTATTTTATTTAAAAAAGTCCGCTGTACCGTTTCTTTTAATTGTATATATATATATATATATATATATATATATATATAAAACTTGAAATGGTCCAACAGGACTACTAGTTAACACATGAAAGAGAAAAAACAAATAAAGATACACACAAAAGACTCAGAACGATATTTCGACAGTCGTCGTCATCGGGTAGAAGTAGTACCTTTGAGTAGCTGAAGCTAACTGTTAGCTTCAGCTACTCAAAGGGACTACTTCTACCCGATGACGACGACTGTCGAAATATCGTTGTGAGTCTTTTGTGTGTGTCTTTATTTGTTTTTTCTCTTTCATGTGTTAACTATATATATATATATATAAAGAGATTTCACATAAACACGTGAAATAACAATCAATGATCAAACCACAATAAGAAATGGGAAAACAAGACTAAGATCTTTCAACCGTAACAAGCGGTTGAAAGATCTTAGTCTTGTTTTCCCATTTCTTATTTTGGTTTGATCATTGATGTATATATATATATATATATTGTTGAAAATCAGAGCAGATTCCGCATTCACGACTTTTTTAAGTAGCTGTTCTTTTTTCCTAATTACACTTCTATGTTGCTGAGGCAATGCAAATAGTAGATTTCCCAGTGACATTTTCAGATAAAAAAAACATAGTCAAATAACTACTACAATTTTATTCACTACTTTTTAAACAC
This sequence comes from Hermatobates lingyangjiaoensis, assembly GCA_026182355.1. Taxonomy (NCBI): domain Eukaryota; kingdom Metazoa; phylum Arthropoda; class Insecta; order Hemiptera; family Hermatobatidae; genus Hermatobates; species Hermatobates lingyangjiaoensis. The sequence continues at coordinate 184,819 of JAPFBL010000462.1, read as the reverse complement.
AAATCTACTATTTGCATTACCTCTGCAACATAGAAGTGTAATTAGGAAAAAAAGAACAGCTACTTAAAAAAAGTCGTTAATGCAGAATCTGCTCTGATTTTTTCAACAATGTATGCCTGGATGAAGATCTGCTGCCAACTTATACACATCTGAATAATTTTTATATAGTTTATGCGAAATATTTATATATGTATGACAAAGTTACAATACGCATGTATAACTCTACAAGGAAATCACCACAATGAATCGATACAATATAAAGAACAAAATGGAAAAAGTATTATACTCTTTCGATTGCATGATTCAAATTGTTATTCATTTTTCCTGCTTAAAAATTTCTTAGATACATATGTACAATTGTATTTAAAGTATATATTATTTTTTAAATATTTTTCTTTTTTTTAACATTTTTCTCATCATTGTATCATAAGCTTTAGTATAATCCTAAAATTCTTAGTCACCTCAAAAACTTAGTTTTTGTTTTTAATCATCACATTTTTTTTTTCTTTTAGGTTATAATATAGCGACTTTTATACCATTTATTTTAGTTCCTTGAATTGAATTTGTATGTATATATATATACTTATCATTGCTTGATAAAAAAACATTCTTTGTAATCATTCAGGTATAATGATTTAAATTTCTATGCTATAATTGTGTCACTTTCAGAGTTTTAATGTAAATAATATTTGTTTTATAAATATGTTTATTATTTATATCCCTTATCATTTTCGTTCTTACTTTATTGTAAATAAAGTATTGTCATTAAAACTAATTACGGATTTACAATTTTTGAGGTCCTGTTGATCCATATTAGACATTTTTTGTTTACTATAAGTAAAGTATAGTGATTGTGAAAAAATTCGATCTCGAGATTTTGACGGAATTATATGTTTTGAGGTACCAAAAGTCGTTTTATCAAGTTTTTTCGATGATGTCTATTGTGTGTGGGTGGGTAGGTGAGTATGTTAGCATTGCTTGTTACCACGCTACGGTCCAGAAAAATCTTTGATGGATCAAGTTAATATTTTACACAAAAATGGGCCCCATAGTGTAGATGATCCCTATTGTTTGGGAAGAACTATGCATCATGGAAAAGTTACTTTTATGGCAAAAACCTGTTTTCAGAAAACATTTTTTTCTCCTAAACGACTAATTCTAGAGTTTTGAAATTATGGCATTATCTTTGAGGTTACAAATGGAATAAACGAAAAATATATTCAGAATTTTAAAACAACGGGAAATATTTTTTTTTCAATAAAATGTAAACATTTTGAATTATAATTCAATCTCAAAGCTTTTGAGACCGATACAAGCCATACCGTTTAACGGATCAAAATGAAACAAGTATGCCTAAAAATAGATCAATAGTGTCATTGGGTAAAATTGAAGTGTGAGGAATGGTCTCTTTCCTAAAGAAAGAGGAGTTATGTTTGTTGACAAGTATTCAGAAATTTCACTATTCTAGTCTAGTAGTTCGTATCTATAATTTTTAAAAATTTCAAGCTTCCATATATAAAAGTTATAAATTATACTTAATAGCCTGCATCTACTTTGATTTGAGTATGTAAAATTGACTAATTGCTAATGTATTTTTTCTCACATACCCTATAACATTCACAGCAACCATATAACAGAGTACAATAGGCAGGAAAAAATTAACATTCACTCCGAGTGAATTAGTATATATAATTTTTGACAAATGGAAAGAAAAGTGGTTTTTAATAAATACTAGTAACTCTTGAAACTCCCAATAAAGTAATTCTATAAAAGACCAAAAATATAAAACATCATTCAAAATTGAAAACATCTTTGAAGAAAAATAAATGAAATCATCCGACATCTTAAATTAAGAATTATCTTAAAATGAAATTTTTTCATAGATGTTTCTGATATTTATCAGACGAGATAGGAATATTTTCAAGTTTTAAATGGGAAAATTTGTCTTAAATATTCAATGTAGAAGGAGGTCAGATTATAGTAATGATATTATATGCATTAGTGGTGTGATATACAAAAATAAACATATATTTTGATACTTTGTGTACTACATCCATGAATGAAAGACTAATAAACATCTCCCATGTAGGCATTTATATTATACCTAAATGGAACATTATTTATTATATACCTAAGAAGTATGATATTATGTTTACTTATAGTAAAATTGAGTGTAGGGCACTCCAGATTTTTTATTGTAGCCATCTTCTTCTTAGAGAGGGGTATACATTGCAGAAAAACTAGACCTAATAGAGATAAAGCGACATCATTTCTCAAATCAGCGCCCCTAAAGTAGGTAAAAACCTACTTTAGGTATTAACTAGGTAAAACGGTTAAAACATCTTAGGCACCATGTAAAACATTTTTTTTTTGTAGGTCAGTGTTATTGTTACTGATATATACAAATGTTTTTGAACTATTGATCATATTAAATTATTTATTCTAATGTCAATGATCAAACCACAATAAGAAATGGGAAAACAAGACTAAAATCTTTCAACCGTAACAAGCGGTTTTCGTCAGAGTCAAAAACCCAACTGAACACTAGATGCAGAAAACATCTGGTGAGGAGTTGAGAAGAGTGGTATTTTAAAAGGGTGAAAGCGCAGGAAAGGACTAATGTTTATGTGAAATCTTTTTATTCTAATGTGTATGACTCAATCATAAAAACATATTATTCATACCCAGTTGATCAATTCATTCATCTTTTAGGTTAAAATGCAGTATGGGGGGCCCCTTGATACTGCAATAACCAACTGTGGATAATTCCTGTACCATAATATATCGATTATTAAATGGCCTCTTGAAGTTAATATGCTGATTCCTTATATATTATATCTTTAATATAATATTAAATATACAGGGTGTCCATAAAGTCCGTGTGAACTTTAAAAAATTTATAACTTTATTTGTATTTGCAATAGAAATAATCTGTAAAAAGGATTAGAAAGAAGTAAATCTATATTTTTTAAAGTTTTATTGAAATTTTATCCACTTAACCTCCATCATGTGGTAACCTCTTCCATACAGATAAATCACGAACTTCCTAACAGATGAATCGGAAGAGGTGAACCATTTCATTCATCTTCACATTTGCCAGACTTGACTCCATTAGATTTTTCTTATAGGGGTATGTGAAAACAACTGTGTATGCATCTAAATCTTGTCCATTTGAAGATTTGAAAGCTAAAAATAATTTATTCTGGTTTTATTTTAAAAATAATTTTTAGTTTCCACAGTCCTACATTATTAGCAATATAGAGGGTAATACGTTTTTGCTGTTTACGGAAAACATGCGCCAACTGATTTACAATAATCTGTAAAATCTTATTAGTTATTTTAGCTTTCAAATCTTCAAATGAACAAGATTTAGATGCATACACAGTTGTTTTCACATACCCCCCATAAGAAAAATCTAATGGAGTCAAGTCTGGCGTGAAGATGAATGAAATGGTTCACCTCTTCTGATTCATCTGTTAGGAAGTTCGTGATTTATCTGTATGGAAGAGTTTACCACATGATGGAGGTTAAGTGGATAACATTTTAAAAAAATATAGATTTACTTCTTTCTAATCCTTTTTACAGATTATTTCTATTGCAAATACAAATAAAGTTATAAATTTTTTAAAGTTCACACGGACTTTATGGACACCCTGTATTATAGAATATATTTCTTTTATTTTTGATACGTTACATTTATTTTATACTTTTAACTTATCAGTATAAATAAGTAAACCTTCATATATCTTTATGATTACAAAAAAATAGGTAGTAATAACTCGGCATTTAATTTAATAAATTATCAGAGAACTTACTATTTATTCCAATAAAGTGTTTTGATTTTTAAATCGAAACTAAGTTTAATATCTGAATGTTTAAAATATATTTAAGGTTCATCAAACCGGAACTAATAGAAGAGGGCATTACTTCCGTATAACAGACTGGTTGATAACAGAGCCCCCCCGTATTTTAACTTTCTTTTGAATATACTGATATTTTAACTAATTTATTGTATTTGAATCATATTACTAATTAATTGTAACAAATTATTTAAAGTTATTTGTTGAAAAAAATAGATTCATAAATAGAATTATCATATCAACTGATTGGTTGAAATGAATATAAGTCTTTTTCTCTATCTACGACTTATGTTATACCATGTTATGCTTCCTTGCTTATAGCTGAATTACTAACGACCAACGAATATATCCGCGCACTATAGTGCACGTCGTAACCAGCAGTTCCAGACCAGAGGCCTTCTACTGCTTGCTTACTGTGCTACTATAACTTGTAATGTCAGTAATTCATGTCAGATATAAGTTCGTCTGTGCAGTAAAGATGTCGTATTCGCGGTCATGTGGTCTTGTTGAGGTCATGGTTTTCAAGGTTTTTAGTCATCAGTTGGAAAAGTAGTCAGTGGATGAAGTAATTGTTCAGGTTGGTGGCAGGATTTAGAGTTTGTACCAGGAGGTTTGGATGAGTAGATAGTTTGTTGTCTACATTGGTAGTAAGTCGAGTGATGTAATCACTATCTATGGATTCCATTTTCAAGTCATGGTGAATATCAACATTACGGGCGTACCAAGGAGCCCTGGCTATAAGGCGGGCACACTTATTTTGAACAATCTGGATACACGCTTTGTTCGATGGTAGCTGAATTAGTTACATCATCTGTCAACAGATGGCAGCACTATACTGATACAGGACTGGTTTAGTTAACTGAAATACCAAATTATATGAAATTATTCACGTACAGGTTAAAGAAAACAGTGAGAAGTGAATTACTTTACAAATAATTGCATTAAAAAGAAAAAAATAATTAAAAAGAAGTTCCCTCAACATAAATAAGGTAAACTGGATGACTCCACTAAAAATCAAAATACTTTATTGGAATAAATTGTAAGTTCTCTGATAATTTATTCAATTAAATACCGAGTTTATTATTACCTTATTTAACTCGGTTAAACTTAAATAAGGTTTACTTATTTATACTGATAAGTACAAAAGTATATAATATATGTAAAGTATAAAAAATAAAAGAAATATTTTTTATAATATAAAAGAACTCTACATATTAACTTCAAGAGGCCATTTAATAATCGATATATTATGGTACAGGAATTATCGACAGTTGGTTATTGCAGTACCAAGGGGTACTGCATACCAATACTACATTTTAACCTAAAAGATGAATGGATTGATCAACTGGGTATGAATAATGTTTTTATGATTGAGTAATACACATCATATTAGAGGAAATAATTTAATATGATCAATAGTTCAAAAACGATTTTACAGTATCAGTAACGACGAATAACACTGACCTATAAAAAAAATGTTTCACATGGTTCCTAAGGTGTTTTAACAGTTTTTACCTAATTTAAGGGCGCTGATTTCAGAAATACTGTCGATTTTTCTCTATCAGGTCTAGTTTTTCTGCAATGTACAACCCTCTCTGTAAGAAGGAGATGGGCTAGAATAAAAAAACAAATTATTACAAATCGAAGAAAAAATATTTTTATTTAACTCTAAGACACATATTCATTAATCACACCAAAATATTTCTGAGGTATAATGGATAAACCAACAAAAGTCTCCACACAAATGAACTTTGTGTTCATCATCAGGAAGACACTATCATGAACACAAAGTGTTCGAAACGCGTTGAATAAAACTTCATTTGTGTGGAGACTTTTGTTGGTTTATCCATTTTACTTCAGAATGAGTAAATACCACACAATTACGGATTGCACAACTAATGAACCAAAATATTTGTAATACGTATGGTTACATTTGTATTTCAACGTATATTCCCGGCAAATACAGCAAAACACATTTATTTTGTAAAAGCAACGTCGCTTTGGAGAGGATGTAACCATATTTAATTTTTACTTCAAAAATCTGCAGGGCATGTAAAATAATGACTTTTACTTTTAAGTTTGTCACGTCTTAATTATTTAACATAAATTACAATAACAACCTACAATAGCAATTATGACGCTAGAATGTATTAAGAAATACGCCTAATTTTAACGTAAAACGGGTTAGACATAGCAAACATCTCAGTAACTTGACCTGATGAGGAAAAATTAGTATGATTTTCGGAATCAGCACCCCTAAATTAATCTAAATCAGCTTAGAAATTGAGGACACCAAAACATGCGTTCACCAGAGTAATCAAGTTGTGAAGTAGCCATAGTATTTCACTTTAATAAATTAGTAATGTTTGTTATAAATTATTAACAGTATGTATAAATCTCTGTTCCATTAAGAGAACAATTTTAAATAATCAGTAATTATGAAATGAATGTACAAAAAAATCTATTCTACTATACATAATATAGGACAGTGTTTACCAAACTTTTCGAGCGACTGCCCCCTTGGGTCCGTAAAACCTATACTCAACACTCCTTAATAATCAGAATCTTAACGAAATGAGTAACATTTTAATAATTAAATTAATATAATGACTAATCGAATATTTATTTATAATCCAATGTATGTATTGTTTCATAGCATATTTATGCAAAAGAATTAATACACAATAAAAGAAACTTGGATGAAAATATACTTTTAACATAAAAATGTATTATCAAAACAAATAATTTTAAGAAACATTTTCCTAGAAGTTTACATGTGGTGTTTTCAATTAAATTTAGAAATTATATTGCATGAACATTTTCAATTTATGGAAATAGAATCCCTAACTCCTTTTTGCATTAGTGCCCCCCCGATATCAAAGCACCGCCCCCAGGGGGGCGGTACCGCCCACTTTGGGAAACACTGATATAATACCTTATTATCATAGAAGTCAGTAGTGAATGAAACAAGCTGATTATTTTTATGTAATGCCACACAGAGTAATTTGGTCGTTGGAAACCCTTATTTCATTTCACAAATAAATTTAATTAATTTTAAAGAATATAGTCACATACGTCTATAACTACAATGAATTAGTTAAAATAACCTTCATATTTGAAACATTCTCTTTGATTTAGTTAACTTCAAACCTAACTTTGAATTATTAGTAATTTAGAATTAGTAATATACTTTTTATTAGAATAATAAAATGGTAAGTATGCTGTAACAAATATGTTAAGATTATGCTAGTAACTTGTTTGATTTATTGGCATGTTCCTCAGTCTTTCGACCACACCATGTAATAAAGCAGACCAGGCTGATGTTTTTTACGTGGAGCCCTTTAGCCACACTGGGCAGAGAAGACTGTTCTCAAAGGGAAACAGAAGGCTCATCCCAGTGTGCCCAAAGTGGACCTCGCGGAGGCGGGCTACCACGAACTACATCACTAAAGAAAAAGACTAACAAGTAGTCAAGTATGACTAAAATGGTCATAATCTAGTGTTCCTAGGGGTACTAGGATATTCCCCCTAGGACGAGCTTAAGGCTAAGGTAGTAAAAACTAATATAAATAAAAAGATACGATACAGAAAGTACGTGCCTGGTCCAAGAGGTACTTGGCCATATTCCCTCAAGGACATAAGTTACAAACTAACATAAAAAGAACAAGGGACATATAAATATACAAACATAAACCCGGACAGTATATAAATAAAATAAATAACTATAAATAATTTAAGACTAAGATTCCTAGGGGTACTGGGATATTCCCCCTAGGGATTATGCTAGTAACTATAAATAATTAGTAATTATGAATTAGTAATATATGTTTAATAGTAATTTATAGTACATTAGCTGCAAACTTTGTAGAGGCGGTTCTCCATCATAAGAAGAACGAAAGTGGTGTGAGGCAAGGGCAATGATTGAACGAATGGGGACAAGAAGGTGAATCCTATTCAGGAGGACTGAGGCACCGGCATCAAGTAATGTGTAAACGGTTTCCGTGTCGGGTATTGCCAGGAAATAGGATGTGGTTTTTTAGTGGGTCGGGACCCCCAACCCCCACATACCCTAAGCAAGACGTCTTGCTAAGGGATCTGATGAAGAACAGATTTTTCCACATCCTACGACGAAAAAAAAAAATAATTATAGTACATTTTAATATTTTAGTTGATTACCCATCACTTTGCCAATAGATATAGCAACTTTTTGACACAAACATAAATATAATATCTCAAAATCACAAAGAAAAAATCTGGAGTGGCCTTCACTCAACTTTACTATAAGTAACTTAATATCAAATTTCTTGAGTATATAATATACAACGTCCCATTTAAGCATAATGTAAACATCTAAATGGGATATGATTATTAGTCATTCATTCCTGAAAGAGTACAGATAGTGATTGAAGGACATATCAATATATAAGCTTATTTTGGTACATCACACAGCTGATGCAAATAATTACATTAGTATAACTACAGCAGTAATAACATTTTTGAAAAACCTAAGTGAACATTTCTTGAAACGAAATATTCTCCTACAAGAGAACATTAAAGTAAAATATTCAAATTTAAAACAGGAAAATACCCTTTTTTTCTCGGAAAAACATCATAAACAGCGAAGAAAATGTTGTTTGCATCGCTCTCACAAGGTTTGAGATTGAATTAAAAGTCAAAATTTTTACATTTTAGTGAAAAAAAAATATTTCCTGTTGTTTTAAAATTCTGAATATATTTTTCGTTTGTTGCATTTGTAACCTCAAAGATAATGTCAAAATTTCAAAACTCTAGGGTTATCAGTAGTTTAGGAGAAATAAATGTTTTAAGAAAAACGGTTTTTGGCAAAAAAAGTGACTTTTCCATTATGCATAATTCTTCCCAAACAATAGGGATCTTCGTCTTTATGGGGCCCATTTTTCTGTAAAATATCAACTTGATCCATCAAAGATTCTGGACCGTAGCGTGGTAACAAGCAATGCTAACACTCACCCACCCACCCACCCACCCACACAGACATCATCGTAAAAACGTCATAAAACGACTTCTGGGACCTCAAAACATGTAATTCCGTCAAAATCTCGAGATCGAATTTTTTCACGATCACTATACTTTACTTATAGTAAAGTAAAAAGTAGGTTATTTTAAAAAACTTTACATGTTGAAACAAATTTTATGAATCTTATTTACAAAATGAAAATGAAAAACTTAAAACAATTTGCCTAGTCTTGAAAATGATTAATTCAAGGAAGGATATACTTCCATGATTCTTTAAAAAACAGAACAAATATATTTCCGGTGATATCATTCTAATGAATCATATTTTGTACTATTTGCGAATAACACATTTAGGTTTTATCACAAGTGATGTATTTATTATTTGTATTATGCTAATACATCTAACCCAGCGGTTCCCAACCTTTCAAATATAGTGACCCATTTTAGAACAAGCAATCAGGAAGCCACCCCAATCGTTAAAATATCTTTTATACATTTATTTTTTCTATAAGAAACTGGCATATATTGCAATTTATTAGTGAAGTAACTGTATATTCCTTAAATATATGATTAATATAGAATTTATTCATTAATTTCAAAGCTCCTACAAAACATTAATTAATTGCAAATCAATTTCAAAGTATTCAAACAAACAAATTTCATACCGTTATGTAACTTTACTAAAGTATGTTTATGAACTGACCTTAATGAGACGGCTGGTATTGCAGCTTTTTAGCTAGCAATTCTATCCTGGGCTCCTTTGTCGATATGGCACACCTCAATTCGTGTTCCACATCTAATTTATTTCGGTCTGCAGTTTAATCAGATATTTTTTTCGATCTATTGTCAACATTGGTTGTTTAGCATCAAAAGGGTGCGTAATATTCCTAGCACAACTAGATCATGCTTGTATATTTTTGCATAACTTTTTAAGTAGTGTTTTTTTTACGTCCAAACCACATAAGAAAAGAGAAAGAAGACTAAGGTCTTTCAAGTGAAACGAAACATGTTCAATACATTTCTCGGACGTTATGTTCAGTGACTAATGAACTGTTACATTTAGTTTCATAGTGTGAATTTATATAATTGTCTTAATTTTATTTTATAATGTTATTTATTTAACTGTCTTCTGTTTTTACCGTGTTTTATATAATATTCACGTTCGGGTCAAAATCAATTGGCGACCCCATGGCATTGGTGTCACGACCCCGTTTGGGGTCGCGACCCACAGGTTGGGAACCACTGATCTAACCGTAAAATAATACTTGTCTTTATATCCATTGCTATTTTGCTTGTTGAAATATTTACATATATAAGCATAATTTGAAAATTTTTTTCACATAAAATGTAACAATTTTGACTTAATATGCGATCAGAAAGGATGTAAGGTGGATATAAGCTATACTGTTTGACAGATCAGAATGAAATTACACCTAAATATAAATCATTATTTGGGAGGCAAAATGAGGTAATTTTTAAAAAAAAATTACATTAACAAAAAGAAGCATTCTGGTGTATATTGTATTTTCAAAAAATATTTCTTTTTTTTTAGTGCTAAACCAAGTACTACCGAATAATGAGATTTTGTCAAAAAACTAAATATAAAATTAGCAATTAACAAAAAAAATTTCATAAAATTTCGATTATAGCAAAGGGCAATATATCTATAAAAAAAATAATAATCCATTTTGGAATAATGGTTCAGTTGCTATACTTCTCGAATTTGTTTCAATTTGTGAAGAACGGACTGACAAGGTTTCTTTTATAATGGTATAGATTAGGGTAGAATCATATAAAATGAAGAGTTAGTATTTATAAATTAGTTCAGTTTTTTTTTTAAATTAATAAGTTATATGATCAAAAAGTTTACTTTCTATTTTGTAGTTCAATCAACTTTGAAATATTCATAAATATGACTTAGATATGTATCTAATTCCACTAATTTAGATGAAATAATCAGCATGTTTAAAAGATTATTTCATTCTGCAAATAAATATATATATTTGGTAATTAAGAATTAGCAATGTACATTTAATTTTAATAAATTATTAAAGAGATTTATTAATCTTTATACCATTGATTAAATGATATAAATTTCATTCATTAATTTATAATTGTGAACGAGACATACAATCGATTTGAATAAACTAATTCAAATGATGACCATGAATAAAGTCTTATTTAATGAAGAAACTCTATATTATAGTATATCTGGAAAAGTAATATTCATTTAATTTGAATAAATTAGTTAAAATGATCAACAAACTTGTTTCATTATACACATAAATTTGAATTACTAGTGATTATTAATTATTCATTTAAGTTTAATTTGAATTAATGGTTAAAATGATCACCATGTTTAAAACTCTGTTTCATTGAACACACAACATTGAATTACTAAAAATATTTAATTCTACTTGTCATATAATTTGAATAAGTTAAAATTAGTTATAATGATCGTCGTGTAGGGACGTAATTGGATTGTGCAAATAACTATGAATAATTAGTAATAATGAATTAATTGGTCATGCACAGATAATTTCAGTATATAGTTAAAATGATCATCAACTTAACGAAAATTTTTTTGAGAAAATAACTTTGACTAACTGGTAATTAAGAATTAGTCATAAATATTCATTCTAACAAATTATTCAACATATCAGCATGTTATATAAAACCACTATTAATTATTATTCAATATGAAATATCATACACATATTACTTGAGTAAATTAGTAGAAATTATAAAACTCTATTTAATTGACAAATATAGTTGAAGAATTTCTAATTATGAATTAGTTATGTACGTTAAATTAAATAAATTATTTAAAATGATCAACACTTTAAATACCTTACTCGATTGAGCAAGAACCATAAATAAATTGTAGTTAAACTGATAAAAATTAAGTATAAAAGAATTATGTTATCAGGATCTTTAAAACATATGTCGATTGTAGAAAGAACTGTGCTTACCTAGTAATTATGAACAAGCCATGTACATTTAAATTCTATAAATATCACCAAAACGATCAACTTGCGATATTAGTGATTTGATAGTGGAAGTGAATTACTCATACACATTTATTTAAATAAATTACTAAAAAAGATTTCATGAGTCAAACGTTATTTCATTGTATTATAGCTATGAATAATCAGAAATGATTAACTAACTGAAACACAATTTGAAATGAACTGCTATTAAAACTTGTGAATTAGTAATATGTATTTAAATTGAATAAATTAGTTAAAATGATAAGAATATATCACTGGTGTTTCCCATTATACAAATTAGTATGAATATTCAGTAATAATGTATTAACAACACACATTCTATCTTAATACATTTTTGAAATGTATTCTTGAAACCCACTTTATCTTTAAAAGTCTGTTTTATTGATCACTAAACTATGAATTATTAGTTGACTTGATAACTTATTTCAAATGGCCGCCATGTTTGAAACACCATCATACTCAAAAGTACATTACAATTCGTAATTCAGAATCATCAATAATGTTAGTTTAATTTGAATAAATTAGTTCACATGATCATAATATTTAAAACACAATTCGATTGTTCAAATAAATATGAATGATAAGTTGATATAATTTAGTCACACACATTCCATCTAAATATAATATTAATGTAACCGGCATCTCTAAACCTCAACGTCATAGAATATATAATTTGAATAATTAATAAACGTTAATTAGCATGTGTGTTTAATCTGAATAAATAAGTTAAAATTATATGCAAATATGACTAGTGTTTCCCATTATAGAAATAATTAGTAGATTTTATAACTTATTTCAAATGGCCGCCATGTTTAAAGCACCATCTTACTGAAAAGTACATTACAATTACTAATCCAGAATCATCAGTCATATTGGTTTAATTTGAATAAATTAGTTCAGATGATCATAATATTTAAAACATAATTCGACTGTTTAAATAGATATAAATGATAAAGTTCATATAATTTAGTCACACACATTCATCTAAATATAATACTAATCTTACTGGCGTCTCAAACCTCAACTTCATGAATACGTAATTGTGAATAATTAATAAACATTAATTAGCATGTACGTTTAATTGAATAAAGAAGTTAAAATAATAAGTATTTCATCAATAATATAACGTTGAACAATAATTTGTTAGATGCACGTTTAATCTCAATAAGTTAATATGGCGGACATATCTAATACTTCACAAGTTCTGAATAATAAATTTGTGTAATTTATCCATATACAATCTATTGAATAAATTATATCAAATGACTAGTATTTTTAAAACACTAGGTGACAATGACTATGAATAATATGTGGTCATGACTATCATAGTATGAAAACTTCACATACCTGCAGAATCGTAGCTGTAGGCGACGCACAACCGTGTTCGTTCAAACGTAGCGCACTTCCATCTGAAATGGCCCTGGCCCAAGGGCCTTATATGACCTACGTACAAGTATGCCAACCCATGGCTTATTTTTTTTATCATTTATATTACTTATTATCTCAATATATTCTTTTATGATTTAATACAAAATTAATTAATATTATTTATGACTATTACTTATTACCTGATTTACTTTTTATGATCTAAATCATCAGTATCATCTTTTCGATTGGTGTATATCTGTTTGGAGATTAATGCTTTCATTTAGAAGTTATCTTAAATAGTTCAATTATGTCCACTTTATTTTAATAAATTAGTTGAAGTCATGACCCTGTTAAAATATCTATCTATTCAAGAAATAATTTCAAATAATTTATAAGTCTGAGAAGGTTATGTTGGTTTCATTTCAATAAATCAGTTAAAATAATGACAATTCTTAGAAACTAATTATTTGAAAAAGAATTTTAAATAAATTTCTAATGCAGATAAGATAAGTAATGCTCGTATAATTAAAAGAAATTACTTAAAGTAATGGCAATGTTTAGAACTCTATTCTTTTGAACATATTACTTCAAATAAGTTCTAAATGTGAATACGTAATATTCGTTTGATTTGAGTAAATTATTTAAAATGATAACCGTGTTTAGAACTTCATTAATTGTAGAAAAAAACTTTCATTAATTTGCAAATCTCAATAAATAATGTCTTCTAAGTTTAAAAAATTAGTTAAAATAATGAAAATGTTTAGAACTTCCATTTTTTGATGAAATTACATAAAATAATTTGTAAATGTGAATAGGTAATATTCGTTTGATTTGAATAAATGAGTCAAAGTGATGACAATCTTTAAAAGTCATGGCTTATCTGTTACTGATTGAATAATTTCAAATATTTTCTTAATCTGAATAGGGAATGTTCAATTGATATCAATAATAAATCAGTAAAAATAATGATGGTTCATTGTCATCAATACAAAAGAATTTATGTATAGCTTGACCAGCTGTGAACCCAGTGTTAAAAAATTATATCAACAGTTAATGAAATAAATTCACGTTATTGTGTTTTTTGTTCTTAAGTGATGAAAACTGAAGTGTTATATGGCCGGCCCATGCTAGTGATATAGTATTCTTTAGATGATTCAAGAAATATACACAGTAAGTACATTTAATAAAATACAACATACTTTTAAACATGAAATATTCCACTCATTTTATGTCATCATTTATCTTTATAACATTACCTTAGAAAATCTATATTGACAATAATCTTTACAAAAGGTACATTTTAAAGGACACTTTGACATTTTAATTTCTACAGAAGTTTTTGTTTTATAAGCAAAAGTATTCAATGTTCGGAATTTTAAAAAACAATAAACGGACTCATCTGTTATCTGGAGGGCTCTTATTTAACAAATGTACTTATCGGTTAACAGGAAGATTTGACTAACAAATACCAAAAAAATAAAAAGTAATATTTCGTTACTTATAGATTCTAGGAGTGTTGTTTTGTACCAAAGTGCTTTTCTTTATCGACATAACAATAGCCTCCCGACAACCCATAACTACTCAATAAACTAAATAACTTACAACTTCAGGAATAGACACTTCACACAACTAAAAAACAATAAACGGACTCATCTGTTATCTGGAGGGCTCTTATTTAACAAATGTACTTATCGGTTAACAGGAAGATTTGACTAACAAATACCAAAAAAATAAAAAGTAATATTTCGTTACTTATAGATTCTAGGAGTGTTGTTTTGTACCAAAGTGCTTTTCTTTATCGACATAACAATAGCCTCCCGACAACCCATAACTACTCAATAAACTAAATAACTTACAACTTCAGGAATAGACACTTCACACAACTGTCAAGTTTAACCAAAATACTACTGTGGTCAACCACACTATAATGTCATTTATATTACACAATAATACATATAACACTCAACACAGCTTTCAAATGTAACGTTTTGTTTAAGCTGACAATTGTGTAAAGTTGTATTCCTAAGGCTATTCATTTTTAAGCTATTGCAATTTACGTACTTCCAACATTTCATACTTCTGCATACGACCAAGATTTTAAATCAAAACGTTCCCTTCAGTTTGATTTGAAGCTTGAAATTTACCGATTCCTGGTAAATATAATTTCTTGTGTGTATGTAACACTTTACTGTGAAAAAAATTGTCTAAACCACAATAAATAATTCATAAAATGAGACAAAGATCTTTTGATATAAAATAACAAGTTATTTTACTCGTATATCAGGAATACATATAAAGTATATTATTTCTATAAAGTCATTAATGTTCTTTACTTAAGTTGAATTACTTTTGCATTCTTCTTTGTTTTTAATGTGATTTTATTTGTAAAGTAAAACAAAACTCACTGTCTTCTTTAATATTTATCTCAATAATTTGGCAAAAACTGTAATTAACACGTAAACATAAACAAAAACCTCTTACTTCTATTATGGTGCTACCTTCATGGCAAATATAACAAACTCACCAGCATCCAAGCAGTTTTTTAATATAAATAATGTACATTTACATAGAACTTAGATATGTAATCTATATAACGAACATTTTGTAGAAATAATTTTCCAATTAAGTTCTTTTATATGATTTTAACTTTCAATAAAAGGCTTTCTTCTCCAACTTAACGTCTTGATAACATCTTCTTAACTTCTTAACAACTCCAAATGGCTCCCTCCAAATAACATCTTGCTAATCAAAACATTAAACAATGACTGACTGTCCTTCTTGATCATCAGTTTTATATTCACTAAAATTATTATCCTTTTCTCAATGAATCATCTCTTGCTATCACTAAAACACTGGATTATTGGGATGGATAAACGATAACCTTTAATATATCATAATAACCGACAAAAATATGTTCTTTACTTATAGCATCTCATTTAGTTCTCTTTTGATCTGGAACTTTTGCAAATGCTCGGCAATTCCTATTCTTCAATTATATAAGTTTACCTTTTTTCTGATCAAGCTTTCTCTGGGGATCAGCTGTCATGTCGAGAACAGCTTTGTAGGTGTTTTGTTTTTAATATAATTTACTGTATTGTGTGTTCAATATTTCCTTGATAAACTAGCTTCCTGTATCATACTTCGAGCCTTTTCAACTAAAGCCCTTTTCAGGATCTCAGCTAATCCATTCTGTTGAGGACTATACGGTATTGATGTTTGATGCAAAACACCATTACTGGATAAACATTTTTAACATATTCTTTCCCATTATCACTGAAGAGTATTTTTATCTTTCATCCTGACTTATTCTCAACTAAATTTTTCTTTAACTTCCTACTTACTACACAATATGTACAAGAAACTTTTTCGACTGAAATCGTTGGTAAGTTTAAGACATAATGTGCTCTACCCCAGCTTCTTTGTTCTATGGGTTCTCATAAGTGAGAATGAACTATTTCCAATTTATTGTTATCTCTAGAACTAATTCCTTTAAATTCTGCTCTTGCTTGCTTACTTTTGAGACATGACTCACATTGTTCTTTGTCAGATGGCCAAATGGAGTTGATTCGGAAAGCCGATGATTCCTTCAGCCATGCCTTGTTCTAAAAGTTTCATTGCTTTCTAACAATCGTGGACAAGTCTAAAATGCCAAGTCGTTCAGTAGCTGTTGACACACTTGTGTTATAATTTATTTGTTTAGTTTTATCAAGATATGACAGCTTACGTATTCCATTTTCTTCGCATTCATGAGCTACTTGAAAACTTTACAACTGTACATCCTTCCTTATAAAGGAAGTTTTCTATGAAAACCACAGCTAGAACTGTATCCGTTACTTTACTCACTGATAACAAATTTGTTGACAACTGAGGAACGTATGGGTTTCTGTTATTCCAAATGTCATCATCAATGTTTACATCTTAAAGTTTATCTTTTTGTTATCAGTTACAGTGTCTCCTTGAACTTCAAGGTTGATGTAATTTATCTAGTCATTTCTGATGGTCATATGACACAAGCACTACTGTCAATGATCCATCCTGAATTATTTGTAGAGATGTACGAATTGTTTGAAAGAGCTGCTAACAATACTTCAACCTTTTGAAGTCCTTTATCACTAAATTTGTTCTTTTCTTTATTATCAGGATATTGACAGGATTTATAACCTCTTTTTCAGGGCCTTTAACATTAGACTGATAGGTCTCAATGATTGGCATGTAAAGGTTTTAATTTTTGCTCTCGTTTTCATCATCCTTTTTGGTGCTATAATAGTATGCTACCTACCTTTAATGTTGTTATCTACCACTTACAATATAATATCATTTCATATTATACAACTTAAGATTCACCACAAGTGTGCTAAGAAAAAAATATCTTTTAAATGTATTGATTTGGAAAATTCAACATCTACTGTGACCATATGGCTGATTCTAAAGATTTGCATACTAAAAAAGATAAGAGTTGTACCTCAACAGCATTTGCAATATCATTTATACCAACACAATTGGAAAGTTCTGATAAAACAGGATGATATATTTCCACCTTTCTTGAACGATGCAAGATATGTTTACAAACAGTACTAGAATACATTTTGACAGGTTATGTTATGTATTTTACTTCTTTTAATTTTGTAAAGTTTATGTTTTGAATAATGTAAAATTTTTGTGTAATGAATTGTGAAGGAATCCTCCTCATAATCATTTAACTAATTCTTCTCCTAAATAAGGTACTGCTGATAATAAGTTAGTAATTATGGTTGCACCTCAAAATGATATTTGTCCTCATGATAAAACATATCCTCAAAATGGGGTTCCTATAATAAAGAATAACAACTACTACTGTTCATGCAATGTTTCCTCTAATTTTTCACATATCTGGGCTTACACACAAGCTCCCTTACCAAACTGGGGACCATTGTGAGTAACATTATCACTAAAAAAAAAGACAAAAACGGAAAAATTGAATGTGTAGATGTTATATGTGAGAGTCCTGCTTTGGCCTAACTGAGGGTCTTGTTCTGGAAGATATAAGACATATAAATCTTTCAGACATAACATTTTGCTTACATATTTTGCACAGTGACTTTTTTACTGTAGCTTGCAATACATTTCAAATTCCTGTAACACATTATACTTAAAATATCTAATTACAAAGTTTTTCTTGACATTTCTACTACCCATAAATGATTTAATAGTAACAATATTTAATGATTAATATCAATATGTCTAATATTAGATATTTATTGATTTATATTGATTTTTGTATGCGCTGGATAGATTTTTTTTGTATACCGAGAATGTACGGGCAGTGCGCGATTGCGCATGCGTGGAGCTTAGAAGGTGTATTGTGCTCATGTTATAAATATCTTGTATAATCCTTCTGATATAAGCAAATAAAAAATATTGATGCTCCATTAGCATGAATTATCCTTTTCAATAATTATCCTTTAACAATTCTTTTAAATGCTAGTTCGATGTCACCTGTTTAAAGTATAGTCCGGAAGATTTCTGTAATAATTTAAATTATTAAACATATTTATTTTTAAGTTTAAAGGGAATTAGTATTTTTAGCCTGGTTTTTTATTTAAATACTGTTAAAATTTATATATTTTGTTTTTCTTTAATTATTATTTTAACTCATTAGTTGTGCAATCCGTAATTGTGTGGTATTTACTCATTCTGAGTGGTTATACAAAAGTCTCCACACAAATGACTCCACATCATTTGTGTAGAGACTTTTGTATAACGAGTTTACCTTAGAATTATTTTTACTTTACTCTAAGTAAAGTATAGTGATCATGAAAAAATTCTATCTTGAGATTTTTATGGAATTATATGTTTTGAGGTCCCAGAAGTCGTTTTATGAAGTTTTTTCGATGATGTCTGTTTGTGGGTGGGTGAGTATGTTAGCATTGCTTGTTATCACGCTACAGTCCAGAATCTTTAATGGATCAAAGTTGATATTTTACATAAAAATGGGCCTAAAAATAGAACATTATATAGAGAATGATTTGAGATACATTTTTTCAAAATTACATTCACCAGGGGGGCGTTAAAGTACGATTGCTTTTTACAGAAAATTTTTTTTGCAATCTCTTATTATGAGGTATTTACTCATTGTAGGGTAAAAAGTTAATGAAATAGTTTCCACATATAAAAATTTAATGAAACGTGTTGTTTATACCATTAATTTTTTATATGTGGAGACCATTTCATTAACTTCTTACCCTACAATGTTTTTTTGGCGTTAAACGGATCATTAATTTTTTAATTTATTTAAATAGCTTAAATTTAAAGCGTGGCCCTGAAGAGGCTAACACAGGATTTCCTTTAAAGTATTTAAGGAAGCTACCTCCAATTTTTTTAATAAAAATGAAATGTTTATTATTTAAATTACTTAAATAAGAGATAAACGGATTTCAAACTCTTTAAAGGACAGTTAGCAGCTTCCCCTAGATTCTTCATTCACTTTTATTAGGTAATTCTACCAGTTTTTTTTTTCATTAACAATAAAATGCCTCTAATTTAGTTTTAATTATATAAAGAAGCAGAACTTTATTATAATAGTTATTTCTACTATGAAGTATTTTACTTTAAACAAGGAGCAAAACTGTAAAATTTAGGTTGAATCTAAACATAAAATTTTTTATTTCATTGCCCATTTTTCTTATTTCATATTGTGGTTTGATCATTTATAAAAGGTGGCCCAAAAGTCACTGACAGTTAAAAAAAATTCATAACTCTTTTGTTTCTGATTATTTTTCTTATATTTTTTCAGAGCATTTAGAACTACCCTTCCGACATTATTATGAACAAATATAGCACCGAGGAACGAATCCTCATTGTACAGTGGTACTTTGAGTCAAATGGTTCAAATTCAGAAACCCAGCGTTGTTACCGTCGACATTTTAATACCAGGAATGCCCCAAGCGTAAATGCCATTAAAGAAAGGGTGTATAGGAATAAACCTCGGACAACAAACGACTTAAAACGTAATATCGAAGATCAAATAAAAGACATAAGCCCGAAAATGCTTTCAAATGTTATGGAAAGTGTGTTGGATAGGGCTATTCAGTGCGAAACCGAAAATGGTGGACATTTAAAAAACATTATTTTTAAAAATTAGGTAAATTTTACTTCCCTATTTTAATTAGTGATAAATTTAAGTGTAGATGAATAATTATAACCATATATATTGCCAAAAATATCGGATCAGTTTACCTACTGCTAAAATTTGGTGAGTATAACTTATGAATTACAGGAGCTATTGAACATTTAAAAGTGTCAGTGGCTTTTGGGCCACCTTTTATTATGTGTGTTAATATTTATATAGATTGGTTGAGAATAACATTAATATGTAAAACACGTAGATCTTGCTGAATTGACATTTTAAATGTAAACATTTCAAGGTCACTCTAATAACTATGCAGCTGTAATATTCCCGCCGCTTATTATAGTATAACCTCTTTATTAGCAACTATAATGCTTCTTATAAAATGGTTGTCTATATTATAAGAAGAGTAAGGGTTTACTTTAAAAAAAAATATTTCACTAAAAAAAAAAAATGTAAATACGAATGTTTCCTGGCAAAGGTTTTCTTTGATACAGGTAGTAGAACCCCGTTTATCCAGCACGATCGGGGGGGGGGGGGGGGGGAGACCATGCCGGATAAAGCGTTTTGCCGTTGTTTTGAGTGTTACTCTTCTAAATACACACGAATTAATTAAAAGTTAGAAAATAGCAAAACAATCATAGAAAACACACTCGCAATTACCTTCCTAGAGCGCAGGCTTGACTGTAGACTGTAATGTAATCCATTGTAAAGGCACTTTTAATAAACGTAAACTTTATTTTTCATATTTTATTTTCCTTAGGTCAGGGCAGGCATATTTATAGGCTAGTTGTAAACTTATATTTCGATACTGTATTTAACTCTATTTTTTAAACTTATTTTCTTATTTCTATACTGTATTTAACTCTATGTTTTCACTTATTTTCGTATTTATCTTACTGTACTAATGTCCTTAAGCCTAATTGTCTTGTTTTTAACTTTACATTGGAGGGGGGTCGTCAGGTAATTCTTCGTCAGACCAGGGGAGCTTCGCGCGGCGTATTTAAAATTACGTGGTTGTACATTTTTTGTGTTTTTGCATATTTTTTACCCAATATTTTCGGGAAATTACCCTGGTCAAAATTTTGCCGTTGTTTTGAGCGTGCCGGACGTTTGGATACCGGATAAAGGGGGTTCTACAGTAAATAAAAAAACTCAACCTATTTAAGCAGTAACTGTATAGAAATATACATTCTCTTGTATATGAGAGTAGAGCAGCTCTCTTGTCCTTTCCATTTGTAGTCATTTTGGGGTTATAGTGTTAGAATATAGAAGATTTACTGTTTTTGTAAAGGTTTGTTAAAGATATTTAAATTAATATGTGGAGCAGCATTTTTCTTCCATATAACTGTTATATGTTACAAGAAAAGCTGCTGTTCTACGCAGTATACGAAGCTGTAGATAAAGGCATATGCACAGCTGCATATTTGTTGCGTGAATTATGTTCAATCAGGCAGGTCAATAAAGCTGGTTTTGTGTAGGAATTATTTGGAACGTTCTAGATAGCCATTTCTTTTTTTTTTAATTTTTATTTTATTATATCCCTTATTGTTTAAACAGGGGGCCAGGTTAGCTCAGTGTTTCACATACTCTCCTCTGAACTGATAGGACCGGGGTTCGAACCTGTGTTGACCTTTATACGCACCAAGCCATATTTCAGGCCATATCGTTTTTAAATCAAGTCAGGTTGTCTTTTTACGATTTGCCCTTTAGCCGTCCCATGTTCATATGGCGACGCGTTACACTGGGTACGAATGATATTTCGGAGCAAAAGGAAGATCCCATGTAACATAACTAGGTCAGAGGTTGTCTTATACATTATACATTTACTTTTTCTTTTTATTAAACTATATGTAGGTTCGAACCCCACCTAGCCCTCGATTTATTTATGCGGAAGGTGAATAAATCTGAGCATGTCGTCCCAAGGAAAAGGACGTTAAACCGTCGGTCTCGAGCCTGTACGATGTCAGGTACTCGTTAAAGATCTCTATTTTAAATACACATGAATTAGGCAAAATTTAGGACACCCACTGTGGAATTAATCTTCATTGTGTGGTATCACAAAGGGTCAATGCTTGGCCTACGTGTGTTTCCTTGTGGGACTGCCACTGCAACCTAACCTAACCTATTGTTTAAACTGATCCCCTAGCAGATGATAACGTCAGCCGTTTGCACTGCCACTGCAACCTAACATAATCTATTGTTTAAACCGATCCCCTATCAGGTGATAACGTCAGCCGTTTACTGGCTTTTTGTTTGATTTGTGATTCTAAAGATTCTAACATTGGGAATCCAAAATTTTACTTAATTCAAGCGCATTTCGAGTAAGGATCTTTAACGAGTATTTGACATCGTACAGGCTCGGGACCGACGGCTTAACGTCCTCACCGAGAGACGACGTACTCAGATTTATTCACCTACCATCAATGATCAAACAACAATATGAAATGGGAAAACAAGACTAAGATCTTTCAATCGTAACAAGCGGTCTTCGTCAGAGTCAAAAACCCGAAAAACAGTCAAAATCGGTTTTTTTTTACTCTGACGAAGACCTCTTGTTACGGTTGAAAGATCTTAGCCTTGTTTTCCCATTTCATATTGTGGTTTAATCATTGATTATTATTTCACGTGTTTATGTGAAAACGTTTTATCACCTACCATATGAATAAATCGAGGACCAGGTGGGGATTGAACCCCGGACTACCAGCCCGGCTAATAATTCGCCAAAGGCGAATACGCTAACCAATGAGCTAACCTGGTACTCAATTATACCCGTTAAATTATTTTCCTTACAATATCCAAATGAAATAAATATAAAGTATACATTTTTAAACAAATAATTTTTTTAGATTCAAATGATCTAGAATTATTTTCCGTATGGTAGAGATACTTTTATAAAAAAAATTGTTGTGATACAGAGGAAAAAAAGAATAGATACATAAAAAAGAAACATACAAACTTTATTTTTCTTTTTTCGAATGATCTAAATATAACATTTTGGAAACTGTAATTATATCCATATCGTACATTTGAGGAACAGAA
The DNA here is from genome assembly GCA_026182355.1 of Hermatobates lingyangjiaoensis. Taxonomy (NCBI): domain Eukaryota; kingdom Metazoa; phylum Arthropoda; class Insecta; order Hemiptera; family Hermatobatidae; genus Hermatobates; species Hermatobates lingyangjiaoensis. Next base: position 161,438 of record JAPFBL010000462.1, on the reverse strand, counting down.
CCAGAAGCTTGTTTACTCTGAGGTTTTGAAAAAGAATCACTTAATATTCTAGAATCTGTTGAATCTGGAGTCATTATTTGATTAATTGCTGGATATATGAAAAAAGCAACTGTTGCTAAAGTTGTTAGAACCCAAATTGGAAGAGCAACTGCCCAATATCGTGAAGGTAATGCTAAATCAAGATGGCTACTATCATAGGGTACTAAAGACCATAGGAGATATAGGAAAAATCCAGCAATTGAGCCTAAATATAATGAAAATCCATAGTTTGCTCGACTTGGTGAAGGATTAGGTCCACTGACGACTTCTTCTGTCATACCTAAAAAGAAAAAAATCTGGTATAAGATACCAAACTCTGTTCATAACTATGATAAAAAGATTTCAGATAAACACATAAAATAACAATCAATGATCAAACCACAATTAGAAAATGGAAAAATAAGACTTAAGATCTTTCAACCGTAACAAGCGGTCTTCGTCAGAGTCAAAACCCAACTGAAACACTAGATGCAGAAAACATCCCCAAACATCCATTTCTTGACATTAGTCCTTTCCTGCGCTTTCACCCTTTTAAAATACCACTCTTCCCTCCCACTCTTCTCAACCTCTCACCAGATGTTTTCTACATCTAGTGTTTCAGTTGGGTTTTTGACTCTGACGAAGACCGCTTGTTACGGTTGAAAGATCTTAGTCTTGTTTTCCCATTTCATATTGTGGTTTGATCATTTATTGTTATTTCACTTGTTTTTGCAAAATCTTTTATATACGTATATAATCACAAAATTTATCGTAAATTTTCCATATCACCATATTATATATATATATATATATATATATATATATATATATATATATATATATATATAATATATACTTTAACACAGAGAAAAGAACACAGAAAGACACTACAGAACTCACTTCGATATTTCGACATCCGTCGTCATCGGGAAGAAGTGCGAAGTACTCGCGTTGAGAAGCAAACTGCTACTCAGTTTAGCAGTTTGCTTCTCAACGCGAGTACTTCGCACTTCTTCCCGATGACGACAGATGTCGAAATATCTAAGTGAGTTCTGTAGTGTCTTTCTGTGTTCTTTTCTCTGTGTTAAAGTGTTTATTGTCCACACGGACCTTTCATTATATATATATATATATATAAAGATTTCACATAAACACGTGAAATAACAATCAATGATCAAACCACAATTAGAAAATGGAAAAACAAGACTTAAGATCTTTCAACCGTAACAAGCGGTGTTCGTCAGAGTCAAAAACCCTATTTAGATCTTAGTCTTGGTTTCCCATTTTCTAATTGTGGTTTGATCATTCCTAACTATGAGTACTGTAGGGTAAAAAGCTAATGAAATGGTCTCCATATATAAAAAAATATTGAATCATTAGTTGTACAATCCGTAATTGTGTGGTATTTACTCATTCTGAGGTAAAATGGATAAACCAACAAAAGTCTCCATACAAATGAAGTTTTATTCAACAGCAACAACGCGTTTCGAACACTTTGTGTTCATCATCAGGAAGACATTACAATACAAATTGTATCTAACCAGTTACAAAATTAGAGTGAAATAATAAAATTCAATTAATATATATTATTAATATATCAATTATGTCTTGAATTCTCTTAATTGAATTTTATTATTTCATTCTAATTTTGTAACTGATTAGATATAATTTGTATTATAGTGTCTTCCTGATGATGAACATAAAGTGTTCGAAACGCGTTGTTGCTGTTGAATAAAACTTCATTTGTGTGGAGACTTTTGCTTGTTTATCCATTTTACCTCAGAAAATGTATTGGAATACGTAGTGTTCTTCCTCAGGCATTAACTAAAAAATACAATGACACCAGAGAGTTATCTGTAGTATATAGTAAATATAGTACAAAATAACTGTATACTGTAGATAACTTACTGTATACTATAGATAACTCTCTCTGGTGTCATTGTATTTTTTAGTTAATGCTTGAGGAAGAACACTATGTGTTCGAAACGCGTTGTTAATACCAATAAATGTTTATATGTGGAGACCATTTCATTAGCTTTTTACCCTACAATGAGTAAATACCATATAATAAGTGATTGCACTACGTTAGAACTAACAATGACTACGTAATAATGACGTGCAGTCAGGGACAGCACTTCCTTTCCTGTCATAATGAGAGGAAAAAGAAACAAAACAATAAAATAACACAAGTATTAATATTTCTATTCTAGACTATCATTTTTGGTGTGGTTTTTAATGTATTTTCACCATTTTTATGGTAAAAATCGCAGAAAATTCTGTATTTCCTGTTTAAATAAATGGAGTTTCCTTTGGAGATGAGAGGTGAGGCATGGACAGTCTGAAACTTCTTCCAGATTGCACAATCGCTAACAAATTGGATTGAACACGTGCTTGTTCTCATTTTTGTGTTGGTTTATAATAATGATGGTTGAGGACACTTTCATGTAATAAAAGGATATATCTTCTTTTTTATGGTTTTCGTTTGTAATATTGACATCTTATTAATATGACATAAATCCAAGAGGGAAAAATGCTTGACTTGAGGCAGGCAGTACCTCTGCCTCAAGGAAGCATCTTCCTCTCCATGCTATTCTATTGGCATCCTCCTGCATGCTTGTAAATCTGACCTGTAAGTCAGTGCCTCCACACTCCAACCCTCATTTCACGTTATCGCTACGTAATAATAGCTAAGACTCCGACTATGAAGTATTTATGGGTTAGACCCCATAGAAGAGCTACGACTCCTATGTAATTTCCTTATGAATCTAACTCCGACTCTCCAATCAATAGCTACGACTCCGACTATGCAATGACTACTCAGACTCTACACAAGATCTACAGCTCCTAAGTAATTTCCTTATGAATCTAACTCCGACTCTCCAATCAATAGCTACAACTCCGACTATGAAATGACTACTCAGACTCTACACAAGATCTACAGCTCCTAAGTAATTTCCTTATGAACTCGATAACTGCTACACTTTGTACTAACTCAGATCTAAATAGCTACACTCCGACTATGAAAATTATACTCAGACTCTCATAAAAGCTACGACTCCTTATGAAACTTACCATCATACTCCACTCCTATGAATCTTATAACTCCGACTCTCAATCAATAGCTACTACTCCGACTATGCAAAATTATACTCAGACTCCATACAAACTACGCTCCTATGAATCTTATAACCCGACTCTAATCAATAGCTACGACTTCCGACTATGCAAAAACTTAACTCAGACTCCTACAAAGCTACGCTCCTATGCAATACTTATGAACCTCAGACTCTTCAATCAATAGCTACGACTTCCGACTATGCAAACTATGACTCAGACTCTATACAATAGTCTACGACTCCTATGAATTCTTATGATTACTCCGACTCTAACAATAGCTACGACTCCGACTATGACAATTATGACTCAGACTCCATACAAAGCTACGACTCACTATGTCAATACTTATAACCTCGACTCTAACAATAGCTACTACTCCGACTATGCAAAACTTAACTCAGACTCCATACAAAGTCTACGACTCCATATGTAATTCTTATAACTCCAGACTCTATACAATAGCTACGACTTCCGACTATACAACTGTATGACTCAGACTCCATACAATCTACGACTCAACTATGCAATACTTATAACCTCGACTCTATACAATAGCTACGACTCCGACTATGCAATACTTATAACCAGACTCATACAAAGCTACGACTCACTATGCAATCTTATAACCCGACTCTATCAATAGCTACGACTTCGACTATGCAAAAGACTTTGACTCAGACTCCATACAATAGCTACACTCCAATATGCATCATAACTCCAGACTCTATATCAATAGCTACGACTCGACTATGCAAAACTTATGACTCAGACTCCATACAAAGCTACACTCCAAGTAATTCCTGCTATGAATCTTATAACCCAGACTCTATCAATAGCTACGACTCCGACTATGCAATACTTATGACTCAGACTCTATACAATAGCTACGACTCCGACTATGCAATACTTATGACTCAGACTCCATACAAGAGCTACGACTCCGACTATGCAATACTTATAACCCAGACTCTATACAATAGCTACGACTTCGACTATGCAAAAACTTATGACTCAACTCCATACAATAGCTACGACTCCAACTATGCAATACTTATAACCCAGACTCTATACAATAGCTACGACTTCGACTATGCAAAAACTTATGACTCAGACTCCATACAATAGCTACGACTCCAACTATGCAATACTTATAACCCAGACTCTATACAATAGCTACGACTTCGACTATGCAATACTTATAACCCAGACTCTATACAATAGCTACGACTTCGACTATGCAAAAACTTATGACTCAACTCCATACAATAGCTACGACTCCAACTATGCAATACTTATAACCCAGACTCTATACAATAGCTACGACTTCGACTATGCAAAAACTTATGACTCAGACTCCATACAATAGCTACGACTCCAACTATGCAATACTTATAACCCAGACTCTATACAATAGCTACGACTTCGACTATACAAAACTTATGACTCAGACTCCATACAATAGCTACGACTCCAACTATGCAATACTTATAACCATAGACTCTATACAATAGCTACGACTCCGACTATGCAATACTTATGAAGACCCACGACTCTATACAATAGCTACGACTTCGACTATGCAATACTTATAACCTCAGACTCCTATACAATAGCTACGACTCCGACTATGCAAAACTTATGACTCAGACTCCATACAATAGCTACGACTCAACTATGCAATACTTATGACTCAGACTCCATACAATAGCTACGACTCCGACTATGCAATACTTATACTCAGACTCTATACAATAGCTACACTCCGAACTATGCAATACTTATAACCCAGACTCTATACAATAGCTACGACTTCGACTATGCAAAAACTTATGACTCAGACTCCATACAATAGCTACGACTCCAAGTAATCCTTATGCAATACTTATAACCCAGACTCTATACAATAGCTACGACTTCCGACTATGCAAAAACTATGACTCAGACTCCATACAATAGCTACGACTCACTATGCAATACTTATAACCCAGACTCTATACAATAGCTACGACTTCGACTATGCAAAAACTTATGACTCAGACTCCATACAATAGCTACGACTCCAACTATGCAATACTTATAACCCAGACTCTATACAATAGCTACGACTTCGACTATGCAAAAACTTATGACTCAGACTCTATACAATAGCTACGACTCCAACTATGCAATACTTATAACTCCAGACTCTCATACAATAGCTACGACTCCGACTATGAATGCACTCAGACTCTATACAAATCACAGACTCTATGCTAATTCGACTTATAATAACCCAGACTCTATACAATAGCTACGACTTCGACTATGCAAAAACTTATGACTCAGACTCCATACAATAGCTACGACTCCAACTATGCAATTAGCTTATAATCTAACTCCAGATCTCTATCAATCAATAGCTACGACTTCGACTATGCAAAAACTTATGACTCAGACTCCATACAATAGCTACGACTCCAACTATGCAATACTTATAACCCAGACTCTATACAATAGCTACGACTTCGACTATGCAAAATTATGCTCAGACTCATACAAAGCTACGATAACTATGCAAACTTAAACCATATCAATAGCTACGACTCCGACTATGCAATACTTATAACCCAGACTCTATACAATAGCTACGACTCGACTATGAAACTTATGCTAACTCCATACAATAGCTACGACTCCAACTATGCAATACTTATAACCCGACTCTATACAATAGCTACGACTTCGACTATGCAAAAACTTATGACTCAGACTCCATACAATAGCTACGACTCCAACTATGCAATACTTATAACCCAGACTCTATACAATAGCTACGACTTCGACTATGCAAAAACTTATGACTCAGACTCCATACAATAGCTACGACTCCAACTATGCAATACTTATAACCCAGACTCTATACAATAGCTACGACTTCGACTATGCAATACTTATGACTCAGACTCTCATACAATAGCTACGACTCCGACTATGCAAACTTATACCAGACTCATACAATAGCTACGACTCCAACTATGCAATACTTATAACCCAGACTCTATACAATAGCTACGACTTCGACTATGCAAAAACTTATGACTCAGACTCCATACAATAGCTACGACTCCAACTATGCAATACTTATAACCCAGACTCTATACAATAGCTACGACTTCGACTATGCAAAAACTTATGACTCAGACTCCATACAATAGCTACGACTCCAACTATGCAATACTTATAACCCAGACTCTATACAATAGCTACGACTTCGACTATGCAAAAACTTATGACTCAGACTCCATACAATAGCTACGACTCCAACTATGCAATACTTATAACCCAGACTCTATACAATAGCTACGACTTCGACTATGCAAAAACTTATGACTCAGACTCCATACAATAGCTACGACTCCAACTATGCAATACTTATAACCCAGACTCTATACAATAGCTACGACTTCGACTATGCAATACTTATAACCCAGACTCTATACAATAGCTACGACTTCGACTATGCAAAAACTTATGACTCAGACTCCTATACAATAGCTACGACTCCAACTATGCAATACTTATAACCCAGACTCTATACAATAGCTACGACTTCGACTATGCAAATAACTTATGACCTCAGACTCCTATACAATAGCTACGACTTCGACTATGCAAAAACTTATGACTCAGACTCCATACAATAGCTACGACTCCAACTATGCAATACTTATAACCCAGACTCTATACAATAGCTACGACTTCGACTATGCAAAAACTTATGACTCAGACTCCATACAATAGCTACGACTCCAACTATGCAATACTTATAACCCAGACTCTATACAATAGCTACGACTTCGACTATGCAAAAACTTATGACTCAGACTCCATACAATAGCTACGACTCCAACTATGCAATACTTATAACCCAGACTCTATACAATAGCTACGACTTCGACTATGCAAAAACTTATGACTCAGACTCCATACAATAGCTACGACTCCAACTATGCAATACTTATAACCCAGACTCTATACAATAGCTACGACTCCAACTATGCAATACTTATAACCCAGACTCTATACAATAGCTACGACTTCGACTATGCAAAAACTTATGACTCAGACTCCATACAATAGCTACGACTCCAACTATGCAATACTTATAACCCAGACTCTATACAATAGCTACGACTTCGACTATGCAAACTTATACCAGACTCTATACAATAGCTACGACTCACTATGCAAACTATACCAACTCATACAATAGCTACGACTCCAACTATGCAATACTTATAACCCAGACTCTATACAATAGCTACGACTTCGACTATGCAAAACTTATGACTCAGACTCCATACAATAGCTACGACTCCAACTATGCAATACTTATAACCCAGACTCTATACAATAGCTACGCACTTCGACTATGCAAAACTTATAACCCAGACTCTATACAATAGCTACGACTTCGACTATGCAAAAACTTATGACTCAGACTCCTATACAATAGCTACGACTCCAACTATGCAATACTTATAACCCAGACTCTATACAATAGCTACGACTTCGACTATGCAAAAACTTATGACTCAGACTCCATACAATAGCTACGACTCCAACTATGCAATACTTATAACCCAGACTCTATACAATAGCTACGACTTCGACTATGCAAAAACTTATGACTCAGACTCCATACAATAGCTACGACTCCAACTATGCAATACTTATAACCCAGACTCTATACAAAGTAGTCTACGACTTCGAGACTATGCAAAAACTTATGACTCAGACTCCATACAATAGCTACGACTCCAACTATGCAATACTTATAACCCAGACTCTATACAATAGCTACGACTTCGACTATGCAAAAACTTATGACTCAGACTCCTATACAATAGCTACGACTTCGACTATGCAATACTTATAACCCAGACTCTATACAATAGCTACGACTTCGACTATGCAAAAACTTATGACTCAGACTCCTATACAATAGCTACGACTCCAACTATGCAATACTTATAACCCAGACTCTATACAATAGCTACGACTTCGACTATGCAAATAACTTATGACCTCAGACTCTATACAATAGCTACGACTTCGACTATGCAAATAACTTATGACTCCAGACTCCTATACAATAGCTACGACTTCGACTATGCAATACTTATAACCCAGACTCTATACAATAGCTACGACTTCGACTATGCAAAAACTTATGACTCAGACTCCATACAATAGCTACGACTCCAACTATGCAATACTTATAACCCAGACTCTATACAATAGCTACGACTTCGACTATGCAAAAACTTATGACTCAGACTCCATACAATAGCTACGACTCCAACTATGCAATACTTATAACCCAGACTCTATACAATAGCTACGACTTCGACTATCAAAAACTTATGACTCAGACTCCATAACAATAGCTACGACTCCAACTATGCAATACTTATAACCCAGACTCTATACAATAGCTACGACTTCGACTATGCAATAACTTATAGACCCAGACTCTATACAATAGCTACGACTTCCAGACTATGCAATACTTATAACCCAGACTCTATACAATAGCTACGACTTCGACTATGCAAAAACTTATGACTCAGACTCCATACAATAGCTACGACTCCAACTATGCAATACTTATAACCCAGACTCTATACAATAGCTACGACTTCGACTATGCAAAAACTTATGACTCAGACTCCATACAATAGCTACGACTCCAACTATGCAATACTTATAACCCAGACTCTATACAATAGCTACGACTTCGACTATGCAAAAACTTATGACTCAGACTCCATACAATAGCTACGACTCCAACTATGCAATACTTATAACCCAGACTCTATACAATAGCTACGACTTCCAGACTATGCAATACTTATAACCCAGACTCTATACAATAGCTACGACTTCGACTATGCAAACTTATACCAGACTCATACAATAGCTACGACTTCGACTATGCAAAAACTTATGACTCAGACTCCATACAATAGCTACGACTCCAACTATGCAATACTTATAACCCAGACTCTATACAATAGCTACGACTTCGACTATGCAAAAACTTATGACTCAGACTCCATACAATAGCTACGACTCCAACTATGCAATACTTATAACCCAGACTCTATACAATAGCTACGACTTCGACTATGCAAAAACTTATGACTCAGACTCCATACAATAGCTACGACTCCAACTATGCAATACTTATAACCCAGACTCTATACAATAGCTACGACTTCGACTATGCAATACTTATAACCCAGACTCTATACAATAGCTACGACTTCGACTATGCAAAAACTTATGACTCAGACTCCATACAATAGCTACGACTCCAACTATGCAATACTTATAACCCAGACTCTATACAATAGCTACGACTTCGACTATGCAAAAACTTATGACTCAAACTCCATACAATAGCTACACTCCAACTATGCAATACTTATAACCCAGACTCTATACAATAGCTACGACTTCGACTATGCAAATAACTTATGACCTCAGACTCTATACAATAGCTACGACTCAACTATGCAAATAACTTATGACTCAGACTCCTATACAATAGCTACGACTCCAACTATGCAATACTTATAACCCAGACTCTATACAATAGCTACGACTTCGACTATGCAAAAACTTATGACTCAGACTCCATACAATAGCTACGACTCCAACTATGCAATACTTATAACCCAGACTCTATACAATAGCTACGACTTCGACTATGCAAAAACTTATGACTCAGACTCCATACAATAGCTACGACTTCCAGACTATGCAATACTTATAACCCAGACTCTATACAATAGCTACGACTTCGACTATGCAAAAACTTATGACTCAGACTCCTATACAATAGCTACGACTCCAACTATGCAATACTTATAACCCAGACTCTATACAATAGCTACGACTTCGACTATGCAAATAACTTATGACTCAGACTCTATACAATAGCTACGACTTCGACTATGCAATACTTATAACCCAGACTCTATACAATAGCTACGACTTCGACTATGCAATACTTATAACCAGACTCTATACAATAGCTACGACTTCGACTATGCAAATAACTTATAACCTCAGACTCCTATACAATAGCTACGACTTCGACTATGCAATACTTATAACCCAGACTCTATACAATAGCTACGACTTCGACTATGCAAAAACTTATGACTCAGACTCCTATACAATAGCTACGACTCCAACTATGCAATACTTATAACCCAGACTCTATACAATAGCTACGACTTCGACTATGCAAAAACTTATGACTCAGACTCCTATACAATAGCTACGACTCCAACTATGCAATACTTATAACCCAGACTCTATACAATAGCTACGACTTCGACTATGCAAAAACTTATGACTCAGACTCCATACAATAGCTACGACTCCAACTATGCAATACTTATAACCCAGACTCTATACAATAGCTACGACTTCGACTATGCAAATAACTTATGACTCAGACTCCTATACAATAGCTACGACTTCGACTATGCAAATAACTTATGACCTCAGACTCTATACAATAGCTACGACTTCGACTATGCAATACTTATAACCCAGACTCTATACAATAGCTACGACTTCGACTATGCAAAACTTATGACTCAGACTCCATACAATAGCTACGACTCCAACTATGCAATACTTATAACCCAGACTCTATACAATAGCTACGACTTCGACTATGCAAAAACTTATGACTCAGACTCCATACAATAGCTACGACTCCAACTATGCAATACTTATAACCCAGACTCTATACAATAGCTACGACTTCGACTATGCAAATAACTTATGACCTCAGACTCATACAATAGCTACGACTCACTATGCATACTTATACCAGACTCATACAATAGCTACGACTCGACTATGCAAAACTTATGACTCAGACTCCATACAATAGCTACGACTCCAACTATGCAATACTTATAACCCAGACTCTATACAATAGCTACGACTTCGACTATGCAAAAACTTATGACTCAGACTCTATACAATAGCTACGACTCCAACTATGCAATACTTATAACCCAGACTCTATACAATAGCTACGACTTCGACTATGCAAATAACTTATGACCTCAGACTCTATACAATAGCTACGACTCTCGACTATGCAAATAACTTATGACCTCAGACTCTATACAATAGCTACGACTTCGACTATGCAATACTTATAACCCAGACTCTATACAATAGCTACGACTTCGACTATGCAAAAACTTATGACCTCAGACTCTATACAATAGCTACGACTCCAACTATGCAATACTTATAACCCAGACTCTATACAATAGCTACGACTTCGACTATGCAAAAACTTATGACTCAGACTCCATACAATAGCTACGACTCCAACTATGCAATACTTATAACCCAGACTCTATACAATAGCTACGACTTCGACTATGCAAAAACTTATGACTCAGACTCCATACAATAGCTACGACTCCAACTATGCAATACTTATAACCCAGACTCTATACAATAGCTACGACTTCGACTATGCAAATAACTTATGACCTCAGACTCCTATACAATAGCTACGACTTCGACTATGCAAATAACTTATGACCTCAGACTCCTATACAATAGCTACGACTCCAACTATGCAATACTTATAACCCAGACTCTATACAATAGCTACGACTTCGACTATGCAAAAACTTATGACTCAGACTCCATACAATAGCTACGACTCCAACTATGCAATACTTATAACCCAGACTCTATACAATAGCTACGACTTCGACTATGCAAAAACTTATGACTCAGACTCATACAATAGCTACGACTCCAACTATGCAATACTTATAACCCAGACTCTATACAATAGCTACGACTTCGACTATGCAATACTTATAACCCAGACTCTATAAATAGCTACGACTTCGACTATGCAAAAACTTATGACTCAGACTCCATACAATAGCTACGACTCCAACTATGCAATACTTATAACCCAGACTCTATACAATAGCTACGACTTCGACTATGCAAAAACTTATGACTCAGACTCATACAATAGCTACGACTCACTATGCATACTTATACCAGACTCATACAATAGCTACGACTCGACTATGCAATACTTATAACCCAGACTCTATACAATAGCTACGACTTCGACTATGCAAAAACTTATGACTCAGACTCCATACAATAGCTACGACTCCAACTATGCAATACTTATAACCCAGACTCTATACAATAGCTACGACTTCGACTATGCAAAAACTTATGACTCAGACTCCATACAATAGCTACGACTCCACTATGCAATACTTATAACCCAGACTCTATACAATAGCTACGACTCGACTATGCAATACTTATAACCTCAGACTCTATACAATAGCTACGACTTCGACTATGCAATACTTATAACCCAGACTCTATACAATAGCTACGACTTCGACTATGCAAAAACTTATGACTCAGACTCCATACAATAGCTACGACTCCAACTATGCAATACTTATAACCCAGACTCTATACAATAGCTACGACTTCGACTATGCAAAAACTTATGACTCAGACTCTCATACAATAGCTACGACTTCGACTATGCAATACTTATAACCCAGACTCTATACAATAGCTACGACTTCGACTATGCAATAACTTATGACCTCAGACTCCATACAATAGCTACGACTTCAACTATGCAATAACTTATAACCCAGACTCCTATACAATAGCTACGACTCACTATGCAATACTTATAACCCAGACTCTATACAATAGCTACGACTTCGACTATGCAAAAACTTATGACTCAGACTCCATACAATAGCTACGACTCCAACTATGCAATACTTATAACCCAGACTCTATACAATAGCTACGACTTCGACTATGCAAAAACTTATGACTCAGACTCCATACAATAGCTACGACTCCAACTATGCAATACTTATAACCCAGACTCTATACAATAGCTACGACTTCGACTATGCAAAAACTTATGACTCAGACTCCATACAATAGCTACGACTCCAACTATGCAATACTTATAACCCAGACTCTATACAATAGCTACGACTTCGACTATGCAAAAACTTATGACTCAGACTCCATACAATAGCTACGACTCCAACTATGCAATACTTATAACCCAGACTCTATACAATAGCTACGACTCCAACTATGCAATACTTATAACCCAGACTCTATACAATAGCTACGACTTCGACTATGCAATACTTATAACCCAGACTCTATACAATAGCTACGACTTCGACTATGCAAAAACTTATGACCTCAGACTCCTATACAATAGCTACGACTTCGACTATGCAATACTTATAACCCAGACTCTATACAATAGCTACGACTTCGACTATGCAAAAACTTATGACTCAGACTCCATACAATAGCTACGACTCCAACTATGCAATACTTATAACCCAGACTCTATACAATAGCTACGACTTCGACTATGCAAAAACTTATGACTCAGACTCCATACAATAGCTACGACTCCAACTATGCAATACTTATAACCCAGACTCTATACAATAGCTACGACTTCGACTATGCAAAAACTTATGACTCAGACTCCATACAATAGCTACGACTCCAACTATGCAATACTTATAACCCAGACTCTATACAATAGCTACGACTTCGACTATGCAAAAACTTATGACTCAAACTCCATACAATAGCTACGACTCCAACTATGCAATACTTATAACCCAGACTGTATACAATAGCTACGACTTCGACTATGCAAAAACTTATGACTCAGACTCCATACAATAGCTACGACTCCAACTATGCAATACTTATAACCCAGACTCTATACAATAGCTACGACTTCGACTATGCAATACTTATAACCCAGACTCTATACAATAGCTACGACTTCGACTATGCAAAAACTTATGACTCAGACTCCATACAATAGCTACGACTCCAACTATGCAATACTTATAACCCAGACTCTATACAATAGCTACGACTTCGACTATGCAAAGACTTATGACTCAAACTCCATACAATAGCTACGACTCCAACTATGCAATACTTATAACCCAGACTCTATACAATAGCTACGACTTCGACTATGCAAAAACTTATGACTCAGACTCCATACAATAGCTACGACTCCAACTATGCAATACTTATAACCCAGACTCTATACAATAGCTACGACTCCAACTATGCAATACTTATAACCCAGACTCTATACAATAGCTACGACTTCGACTATGCAAAAACTTATGACTCATACTCCATACAATAGCTACGACTCCAACTATGCAATACTTATAACCCAGACTCTATACAATAGCTACGACTTCGACTATGCAAAAACTTATGACTCAGACTCCATACAATAGCTACGACTCCAACTATGCAATACTTATAACCCAGACTCTATACAATAGCTACGACTTCGACTATGCAAAAACTTATGACTCAGACTCCATACAATAGCTACGACTCCAACTATGCAATACTTATAACCCATACTCTATACAATAGCTACGACTTCGACTATGCAAAAACTTATGACTCAGACTCTATACAATAGCTACGACTCCAACTATGCAATACTTATAACCCAGACTCTATACAATAGCTACGACTTCGACTATGCAATACTTATAACCCAGACTCTATACAATAGCTACGACTTCGACTATGCAAAAACTTATGACTCAGACTCCATACAATAGCTACGACTCCAACTATGCAATACTTATAACCCAGACTCTATACAATAGCTACGACTTCGACTATGCAAAAACTTATGACTCAGACTCCATACAATAGCTACGACTTCGACTATGCAATACTTATAACCCAGACTCTATACAATAGCTACGACTTCGACTATGCAAAAACTTATGACTCAGACTCCATACAATAGCTACGACTCCAACTATGCAATACTTATAACCCAGACTCTATACAATAGCTACGACTTCGACTATGCAAAAACTTATGACTCAGACTCTATACAATAGCTACGACTCCAACTATGCAATACTTATAACCCAGACTCTATACAATAGCTACGACTTCGACTATGCAATACTTATAACCCAGACTCTATACAATAGCTACGACTTCGACTATGCAAAAACTTATGACTCAGACTCCATACAATAGCTACGACTCCAACTATGCAATACTTATAACCCAGACTCTATACAATAGCTACGACTTCGACTATGCAAAAACTTATGACTCAGACTCCATACAATAGCTACGACTTCGACTATGCAATACTTATAACCCAGACTCTATACAATAGCTACGACTTCGACTATGCAAAAACTTATGACTCAGACTCCATACAATAGCTACGACTCCAACTATGCAATACTTATAACCCAGACTCTATACAATAGCTACGACTTCGACTATGCAAAAACTTATGACTCAGACTCTATACAATAGCTACGACTCCAACTATGCAATACTTATAACCCAGACTCTATACAATAGCTACGACTTCGACTATGCAATACTTATAACCCAGACTCTATACAATAGCTACGACTTCGACTATGCAAAAACTTATGACTCAGACTCCATACAATAGCTACGACTCCAACTATGCAATACTTATAACCCAGACTCTATACAATAGCTACGACTTCGACTATGCAAAAACTTATGACTCAGACTCCATACAATAGCTACGACTTCGACTATGCAATACTTATAACCCAGACTCTATACAATAGCTACGACTTCGACTATGCAAAAACTTATGACTCAGACTCCATACAATAGCTACGACTCCAACTATGCAATACTTATAACCCAGACTCTATACAATAGCTAGGACTTCGACTATGCAATACTTATAACCCAGACTCTATACAATAGCTACGACTTCGACTATGCAAAAACTTATGACTCAGACTCCATACAATAGCTACGACTCCAACTATGCAATACTTATAACCCAGACTCTATACAATAGCTACGACTTCGACTATGCAAAAACTTATGACTCAGACTCCATACAATAGCTACGACTTCGACTATGCAATACTTATAACCCAGACTCTATACAATAGCTACGACTTCGACTATGCAAAAACTTATGACTCAGACTCCATACAATAGCTACGACTCCAACTATGCAATACTTATAACCCAGACTCTATACAATAGCTAGGACTTCGACTATGCAATATTATAACCCAGACTCTATACAATAGCTACGACTTCGACTATGCAATACTTATAACCCAGACTCTATACAATAGCTACGACTTCGACTATGCAATACTTATAACCCAGACTCTATACAATAGCTACGACTCCAACTATGCAATACTTATAACCCAGACTCTATACAATAGCTACGACTTCGACTATGCAATACTTATAACCCAGACTCTATACAATAGCTACGACTTCGACTATGCAAAAACTTATGACTCAGACTCTATACAATAGCTACGACTCCAACTATGCAATACTTATAACCCAGACTCTATACAATAGCTACGACTTCGACTATGCAATACTTATAACCCAGACTCTATACAATAGCTACGACTTCGACTATGCAAAAACTTATGACTCAGACTCCATACAATAGCTACGACTCCAACTATGCAATACTTATAACCCAGACTCTATACAATAGCTACGACTTCGACTATGCAATACTTATAACCCAGACTCTATACAATAGCTACGACTTCGACTATGCAATCAATACTTATGTCTCAGACATCATACAATATCTACGACTCTATCTATGAAATACTTATGCCTCAGACTCCATATAAGAGCTACGAACTCCGGTTATGCAAATTTGCTCATAATTCCGACTCCCGACTATACAATATTTATGACTCAAACTCCATACAAGAGCTATGATTTCCATAATTTTTTTAGAGCCCGACTCCGACTATGCAATCTCGATTCTGACACTAGCATTTCACAAACTAATATGAAAATGTAATAATAAATTATAATATACATACCTTAAATCGTTCAATAGTTTGGCTTATTAAAATGATATACTTCATAAAACTATTAACACTAACTCGTATTTTCCTCGGTTCTTTGCTGTTAAACTCTCTGAAAAAAAAATAAATTAGCTCCAATGGCAAGGTAAAATAAATAATTTAAGTTGTCTGACAAAAAAGATATAATGAAAACCTAAATTTAAAAATTGAAGGTCAATTATTTCACTTTATTTTATACTTTTAATTGTATGCATTTATTCATTATGCACTTGAATAATAATAGTACATAAATAATTGTTTACATATATTTGTTTTAAACATATATTAATACACATCTTCCCAATCTGCTTCGGACAGTTGAAGAAAAAAATTAATTTGGCCGTTTTTTGATTTCAAATACTAGAATATAAGCTTTCACTTGATAAACGGAAAAACGATCCAAACTGGACACAATAACAGTTCAAAATTGAAGATAGGTAGCACAGAAAGTAAAGGAACACACTTACAGACTCAAATTTTGTAGGTGTGTTTCTTTACTTTCTGTGCTTATCTTCAATTTAGAATATAAGTGTTGTCATATCTTATAATAACAATAAGATATGATCAAAATTCATGTATAGAACCATGAATACGTATTAGTAAGTTTATTTCTAACACATTTCAATTTTCTTGAAATTTAATGCATACAATTTGCAATATAGAAATGATAAAAGACGCATATCAGTATTAAAAAAAAAAAAATGTAAATTAATTTTTTTCACCTTTACAATGTAGGAGCGTAATTAGTAATAAACCATGAGTTTGTTTATAAATAGTGACAGTTTTTGAAATAAAAATATAAACTCAAAAATAGAAAAGTATATATTTACGCTTTTAGATTTTTCCCATCCACGGTCAAAGTTCTTTTTACAGCGGAACCTGGTTCATCATTGACAATCAAAGAATTGTATGCGATTTCAGCAAATTTTGAGTTGCTGAAAGGAATTGTTATATATCTAGTAGGATTAAGTAAATATATTTTATTCCTTAAGTATAAAAATCGAAACAATAATAAGTACATGTTTAGGAACCCATTTATTATAGTTCTCTAGGGACGTAAAAATGAAATTTGTTGTAAATGAACAAATAAAGTACATTAAGTAAAAAGTTAAAATAGGGATAATTTCCTATTTGCAGAAATTATTTCCTCAAAATAAACTGAACTATTGTATTAATTAAAATTCGTTAATCACAATAATTCTTCCCTCGTTCTTTCCCAAAAAAGGATACATTTTCAAATCTTCGCTGCTTGCATTTTCCATAACAAAACATTAGATTCGGTCGTTATTGGAGGTTTCATTTCGGTTGTTGATAAGAAAAACAAAGCAACATTTATGTATATAATACAAAAAATCAATATTGACTTAATTATACAAGTTTTTTAATAATAATAGTGTGAAAAATGTTAATTTTTATTTTTACTTACAAAAAGCTCAAAAACAAATCAAAATTTTATTATTTTAAAATATTTATATTGTTAATATACTACGAATTTAATGTATAAATAATTTTAATTAATTTAATTTGATAAGTTAAACTTTAAATATTTGATTTTGAAATGTTTGAAATTTTATTAATTTTTTCTTGCGTTTCTAGCTAATTTTCGTAAGCATTCATCCTTGTCTTTGACAGCTTAGGTGTTAATGTATACGTAAACCAGTCCGGCGGAATTACTTTCGTTTTCAAGGTTTAAATAATGTTTCTTCCGACTTCAATGATGATTATCAATAATTTCCTTGTTCATAAGTGAAGGTTGTAGGAATATCACTTGGAAAAATATGTCTGTTAAAGATCGAACTTCTTTGGTAACTCGTCTTTTAAATTTAGCAAAGGAGTTTAACTGCTTTTATTTACATGGTATGTAAATCTTTTTAAATATTTTATTTCCCAATATTTGCAATAATTGTTCTTTCATAATCTTTTTTTAGGTTTAGCTAAAGGACATTGCGTTCCTTTTATTGTTGAAGGATACCAAGTCGGGCTTATTAGACCTGATATTTTTAATGTCTTAAAGCAGTATTCAAATGTATTTAAATATAAAGATGGTTATATGACATTAAATTCTTCACTTCGCAATTATAACGAAAGAAGTGAAAAAGTAGAGATGGCATTAAAAGACTGCAAGAATAAAAATTTACTAGTCGCTTTAAAAGGCTGGAGAAATGAAGTAAATATATATATAACTACTATTCTATTTTAGTCTTTAATTAATTATAATTACTTATTATTTCTTTAAAAATTTACAGGATTATGAAGTAAGGCCAAATTTTTCTTCTGAACCATTATTTAAAATGGATCGTTCTGCCACTTGTAAGTAAATATTTAATAAATAGATTGTTTTCTTTATTTGCACAAATTAATCTCTAATCACTCCTGAAGTATTCTGTTCAAGGTCTTACATGGAAGGGAAATGATTAAATTCCAATTTAAATAATGATTTAACGTTTCCTTATCTCTTTCTCTGATAATGAAAGTTTTGATTAAGCATAATATTTTCTTTCATTTTTGATGTTTTGTCACATTACATGCAAACTTACTTTAGATAAAATAAAATCTGAATAAAATTGATTTCTTTAATTTATCAGTCCATTTTATTTTATAAAGTAATTCGGTAAGGTACTTGTGGGTTATCTGTCACCACTTTTTTTTTGGTTTACTAAAGGTTAAAGAAATACAACTTTTGGTTCTTAAAAATTATTTATTTGCGTATACACCTTTATTTGTAAGTAAACAACAGCAGTGCATTTCTTCTGGAGGCATGAACTTGGAGATGGATCGCATTCGAACGGTAACTTACTCCTCCACATGACCTCTGCCAGGTAGCTCTCCAGATGTTGTCGTGCTATCCCTCTATGACGCTTGTTCCTCCATTTTGCTGATCCTCACAAGCGTTTGATATGCTGGGTGTGGACTCCAGCAAATGTGGATCGACAAAATTGTATTTATGATTAACCTTCAAATGTTGGAAATCAGCATCCTCAAGCTCCTGGAACCGAAGTATAGCTTCATTGGGTGGCCATTCTTGCAATACTTCTCAGTCGGTATGATTCCTTTACTTTGGAGCAGGCGGACAGTTTGATCTTCAGTTCTTGGAAGGTCCCACAAATTCATTTTAGCCTTAAACATTATATATATACATCATGCTTTGTTTTCTTGACCCAATATTTATATGATGTAATTTTTTTTGAGGTTTGAGGTCCAATGATTAAAACTAGTCCTTTTGCCGACGTTTCGACATATATTTATGTCATCTTCAGGGCTACAACATGATTGTTTTACAATTAGCACTACTATTATGGTAATTTATTACATTTTAATATGTACGGTAACAAAGAGGAATTTATTGATAAATCAGTTATTACGACTATGGATTATTTTGTTATGCATTAACATAAGGATATTGTTATAATTATTCTATTGCTTTAGAATTATTGCATAAGTATAGAGATCACTATTTGATTACCTTGGAAATCTGTGATCTCTATACTTATGCAATAATTCTAAAGCAATAGAATAATTATAACAATATCCTTATGTTAATGTATAACAAAATAATCCATAGTCGTAATAACTGATTTATCAATAAATTCCTCTTTGTTACCGTACATATTAAAATGTAATAAATTACCATAATAGTAGTAATAGTAGTGCTAATTGTAAAACAATCATGTTGTAGCCCTGAAGATGACATAAATATATGTCGAAACGTCGGCAAAAGGACTAGTTTTAATCATTGGACCTCAAACCTCAAAAAAAATTACATCATTATATATATAGTTAATTAATAGTAATTTAATAGATATTAAAAAAAAACTTGTAAAACTTAATATACAGTACATTATATACTTTTTAAAAAGTGGTGACAGATAACCCACAAGTACCAAAAAATCTTTATTTGAGCTGTAGTATAAGTAAAGGTGTTATATAATATTCAAATAAATAATTGATTCTTTTATGATTAGAATTATGTAGACTGACATTTCTTCTTGTGAAGCTTTTATAATGTTTCTATCAATCTCTAAGACCCTGAGACTTTTAAAAAGATTGTTTTTTAACTATTAGTTACAACTGTATTAGTTGTTTACGAAATTGTTGACCTTCTTAGGAAAAATTTACATGGAATGTCAATTTAGTACTGTTTGATAAATAAGTTATTCTTCTGAAAGTTTATTTGAATTTAAAATAACCGAAAGATGTGCACGTATACCGTAAAAATCTACATCAGAATGAAATCATTATTGTTATAGAACCGCTATATAAAATTAGAAAAAAAATAGTCTATGGCTTACATCAGTGTTTCCCAAAATTTTTCGAGTAACCGCCTCCCTGGGTCCATAAACCTATAACTCAACACCCTTGAATAATAATCAGATTCCTAGACTAAATAACCAAATGAGTAATATTTTAATAATTAAATTAAAATAATTACTAATCGAATATTTATTTAGAATCCAATAGATGTATTGTTTCATAGCATATTTATGCAAAAGAATTAATACACAATAAAAGAAACTTAGGTGAGAATATACTTTTAACATAAAAATGAATTATCAAAACAAAATAATTTTAAGAAACTGTTTCCTAGAAGTTTTCATGTCGTGTTTTCACTTAAATGTAGAAATTATATTGCATGAACATTTTCAATTTATGGAAATAGAATCCCCGCTCCTTTTTGTATTACCGCCCACCGATATCAAAGCATCGCTCCCTGGGGGGGGGGGGGGGGGGCGGTACCGCCCACTTTGGGAAACACTGGCTTACATTGACCATACGTGTGTGGACTCCTTTTGCTGTATTTGAAAAAATCGAATGTGACTTATTGACCACATGTCTTTGACCTATATTATAGTATATGGAGAAGTAGAATGTGACTCTCTTGACCTTATATGTGTGAACCCCTGTTAAAGTATATAGTTCTTGGATTGACCTCATGTTTTCCCTTTTTTAATTTGTCAAAAACTTCTAATAGGACTGTTATAGATTTTATATGTATCCATTCCACTTACAGGATATAAAAATTGCAATGTTGTACTCTTGACCCCTTGCATGTGTTCTTCTGTTCAAATTCGCTCAACCCTGGATTTTCTATACTTTTTTTTCTTCTGCATAAATTATCTTCCGATATTGGTAATTTACAATGAGGGCAGAGTGAAACCAAGTAGCCTAGGCAACTCGAATTTTGTTATCTTTAGCAAAACTATATCTTTAATAATATTGATATAGTTTCTCGACCACTGATATTTCAAATTCACATAAGGGGTTATTGAGGGTTTTGGTCATAAAACATACAACTCCTGATCATCAGGATTGTAAGGTTTTTGTTTTTTCCTCTGAATTTCTTTTAATTTTTGACTTTTTTTTCATGGTTTTGTAATTTGCTGTGTTTATTACTATCTGTTGTGGTTTTTGCTGTTTTGAAAATGTGGTTTTTTGGTGTTCTGAATAATTAATAATACGCAATTAGGTTTAAACGACAAATGTCTGGTTTTTAAATAATAATAATCATAATAACACTAGGTATTTTATGATACTTTTGTGGTTCTCTGGGTACTATAATTGTTGTTTGTGTCGTTTGTTTTCTGTTGGATGGTGTCCGATGATGTATTTATCTTGGTTTACTTATGTCGTTTAATAAATTGTTTTTTTAGCCATGAAAATGCCAAACAACTTTTGGCGAAACGTCGGCTGATGATCAGGAGTTGTATGTTTTATGACCAAAATCCTCAATAACCCCTTATGTGAATTTGATATATCTTTAATATGAATAAACAAATTATTACGGCTTTTAATTTATAATAAACATAAACATTTTTTCATGTATTATAAATAATGTTTATTAAAATTAAATGTGTAGTATGCTAAAGAAAATGAAATTTAGATAAATCATTAGTTGTGTAATCTGTAATTGTGTGGTATTTACTCATTCTGAGGTAGGTTAGGTTACAGTGGCCGTCCCGAGAGAGAACACACATAGGCCACCAGCCGGCCCCTTGTGATACAACAAAGAGGAATTGGGGCTATTCTCCCCCGTCACTGGTTCACTCGAACAATTTCGAGAGAACAATAAATCTAGACAGATCCCTGACACTAGTGGGTGCTAAGTTCTCAAGATTGTCAAAGAAGTACTCTCCCAGTGCCTCTTTCCTTCTTTGAGCCAGACCAGGGCATTGACAGAGAAAGTGAGAAATTGTCTCTTCCTCTTCTCTTCCTCGTTCTGACATGCCCTGCAAAAATCCTTCGTCTCCAGTCCTAATCTGGTGGCATCATTCTGAGGTAAAATGGATAAACAAACAAAAGTCTCCACATAAATGAAGTTTATTCAACAGCAACAAGCGTTTCGATTACTTTGTGTCCATCATCAGGAAGACACCAAGGATGTGGTGATGAAGGGTTGGTACAGTGAAAACAACTCTTCAGTTGTCACGATATCTATACTTAACTTAGTAAAGTAAAAAAAAATGTTTTATAAATAAAAAAAAATTACAATTTTGGTATTAAAGATAAATACCAAACACTGCAACCTTGGTGTCTTCCTGATGATGAAAACAAAGTGTTTGAAATGCGTTGTTGTTGTTGAATAAAACTTCATTTGTGTGGAGACTTTTGTTTGTTTATCCATTTTACCTCAGAAATTTAGGAGAAAAGTTACCTCCTAGCCCAGGAGTGGGGAACTTTTCTTGGGAGTAAAGACCATTTTAGTGCCGTCCACTGTGGCTTTTTTAGAAAAAAGCCACAACATAAAGATAAGTAAATTCTTATATAATAGTTATATTGTAAAATTCTTGAATTTATTATTATATCCTCGATCAGTGCATGTAAATTTATTTATTTATTTGTTGAGGATGATTATAGTACTGCGTCCTAAGAACTATTGTACTTTCCCCTCTTCTGTACTATAGTACCCCAGTTAGCTTTAATGCCTCCAAGAAGCTCAGCACTTTTCCTGGGTCCAACGGTAAAAGCTCTTCTATGGCTTTGTTGAGAGTCCTGAAGCACCTGCCTCTGTGTAACACAGTGACTTGACAATCAGCCAGCAGATGCAGCGGTGTTTCTTCCTCAACTTTGTAAAACCTGCACAAACCATCATTGCTAATACCCATTTTCCGGAGATGGACATTAAGTTTGCAGTGATCCGTTAGAAAACCTGCGTTAGATCCTGTTAAAATCCTTAGAAGTGCATCTAAAACTGTTATGCATCTTTCTAAAGATACAGCAGTGTCCTCATTGCCTTCGTTTATTACCTTTGTTAACTCCGGAAAATTATTTTCTAAATTCTTAGGCCTTTGAAGTAATTATTGATGAATGATCTTCCTAAATGCCAGAATTTTTTTATCTTTAATACCAAAATTGTAATTCTTTTTATTTTGAACCATTTTTTTACTTTACTATAAGTAAAGTATGCATATTGTGAAAAAATTTGATTTCGAGATTTTGACAGAATTATTAATTTTGAATAGCTGGCTTTGACTTTAATTTTAATATATAAAGTAGCTAAATACTAATGTATTTTTTTTCAATATACATTCATAGGAACCTTATAACATAGTACAGCAGGCAGGAAAGATAACACTCGCTAAGAAAAAATTGGTATATATGATTTTTGATTAAAGGGAAGGAAAATTATATTATTAAATACTAAGAAGCTATAAGATTCTCAGTATAATAATTCTGTAAAAGACTGAAAATGTAAAAGATAATTCAAAATTGAAATCTTTCGTTTGAAGATTAATAAATATAATTATCGTAGATCCTTAATTATAAATTATCTTAAAACATTTTTTCTTCGATGATTATGATGTTTTTCAGAGAAAATAAGAGTATTTTCTTGTTTTAAATTTGAAAATTTGACTTACATATTCAATGTACAAGGAGGTCAAGTAAATGATGTAAGAAATCCACTGGCTATTTGAATAAAAACCATGTTCTCTTGTAGGTGATTATTTCGTATCAAGAAATTTTCACTTTGGATTTTCAAAAGTGTTATTACTGCTGTAGTTATACAAATAAGATTATTTGCATTAGTGGTGTTTTATACAAAAATAAGCTTACATATTGATAAGTCGATGAATGACTATCTTTACTACCTCAGGAATGAAAGACTAATAAACATCTCCCATTTAGATGTTTACATTTTGCTTAAATGAGACATTGTATATTATATACCCAAGAAAATTGATATTAAGTTTACTTATAGTAAAGACTATCAAACGTACCCGTCTTTGACGGAATCAAAAATTTGATTCTACTTGGTATTCCAAAATATCATTAGAAATTATAGAATAGTAAAAAATACCATTATTAGTGTAGTGTTAAACAAATGTTTCTGTATACACCACATTAGATGTCTGTCCTTGAGGTTCATGGAAAAACAAAGAGTTGGAACCTCTAACTCTTGAGCAAGCAAACTACAGTTGACCATTTGAGAAAATGGTCCTGTCCCTTTTCACATTTCCCAAGACACTCAAGTTTCGTAACATGAAATTTGTTACTGCTACTAAATTGCAGCATGATTGGTGCTCCTATATTAAGTTTTTACTCATGAACAGGCAGTCCAGGAGAAATAATTTCAAAGTCAAGAAATTCAGTTAGATAATGAACTTCTTCCTCATCACTAATCACTCTCTTTACTGACTTGTAAGTTCTTTCCTCGGTATGATATAGCGTAAGAACTTATTTGCTGATTTTTCCTGCCTGTTCATATTTAGGGCTGAGAATTGCTCGTTGACAGAGCTATTTGTTCTTGATAGATATAACATCCTCAACTCTGGGAAACACCTTTTCAATTATGTCAAATATGCAATATATTCATACGCTCCAATGAAATTAAAACCAACTAACAATACCTACTTGCCACACCTGTGTATTTTCAAAACAAATTTGTCTTTGAAGTTATGAAAATACAGCATAAAACCCTATAACTTCGCTTCTGTACTGAATTATGAATCTATTTAGAGCCCATATTTTAAGTTAGGCATACACAAATCCAGTGTCAATGTTTCAGCTCACTATGTCTTCCCTAAACGTCCATAACTTCCCTTCTACATTGAATATCCAATCAATTCAGAGCCTATATTT
Source organism: Hermatobates lingyangjiaoensis (assembly GCA_026182355.1). NCBI lineage: Eukaryota > Metazoa > Arthropoda > Insecta > Hemiptera > Hermatobatidae > Hermatobates > Hermatobates lingyangjiaoensis. The sequence goes on along the minus strand of JAPFBL010000462.1, from coordinate 135,186 downwards.
TAAGTTAGACCTACACAGATCTACTGTAAAAGTTTCAGCTTTATATGTCTTATGGTAGCTGAGTTTACTTGTGACAAAATTTTGCGGACAAAAAGACAAACGGACAGAAATTTTTCTAAGGGTGGATTCGGTTTCTCCAATGTATGAAACGTAAAGAAAACTTGAAATGAGTCAGTTCTAAGCAATGTACAGACAAAATCATTATTTTATTTATATAGATGAGTGTAGGCCACTCCAGATTTTTTTTTTCAAGAAACTGCAGAAGGCTGCATTGAATGGTTCAGTATAAACTGAAATTAACAGATATTCCAAGTTTCACCTGTGCGCACACATCCTGTGTGCCTCATCCTAAAGCCTCGCCAATTAGTTGACTTATACATACAAAACATAATTTATATCAGGTTTTTTTGTAAGAAGTCTATTGTAAGAAAGCCCCCCTCATAGCCCAGAGAATAGCGCACTAGACTTCCAATCCAAAGGTCATGGGTTCGAATCCGGCAAAATTAGTTTAGTGTTATTCTTCTTGACCATCTCCACAATTCTCTAGAATAGTTATAATTATAGTTCATTTAATGACAATTGTTTTATAAGTCAATCTTTTGACCTCTTTCAGGTTTGCTAGGTGTTTGCAATTATGGTGTTTGCATCACTGGTTACGTTGAAGATCCGGTCAAAGGGATATGCGTCTGGCTTCAAAAAAGGTCCTCTACAAAAGAAACTTGGCCGGGTAAATGGGATACCATGGTTAGATCAATATGGTATTTTTGATCTACACTTTTTTTTTTTAAATTATTTTCCTAATTATTTTTTCTATTTCATGTTTTAATTATCATAAAATTATCAGTTAGAGACCTATAACTTTTCCTACTCTTTCCATGGGTTTCTGATGTTCATTTTTAATAGTAAAACTGAAGGTTTTGGTTGGGTGGTCTTAGGAGTCTATATGGATCCCCAGGGGTTGATGATAGGGTCAAAGCGGTTGATGAGTTCATAGGTGAAAGAGGGGTCAATAAATATTAAGTGATCATAGTTGAGTTTATAAAAAGTTAGACCAGGAGTATCCAAAGGGGTCTGTAATGACCCCAGGGGTCGATAAAAGGCCCAATAGAGACGATCAATATATTGGAAGTTAATAAATTCATAGTGGCTAAAGAGAGGTCAATAAATATTAAGTGTTGATAGTTGAATTTATATAAAGTTAGACCAGGGTTCTATAAGGATACCGAGGGTTTGATGATAGGGCCAAAGGGGTTGATAAGTTCATAAGTGTAAGCGGGGTCAATAAATATTTAGTGTTCATAGTTGAGTTTATAAAAAGTTAGACCAGGAGTATCCAAAGGGGTCTGTAATGACCCCAGGGGTCGATAAAAGGCCCAATAGAGACGATCAATATATTGGAAGTTAATAAATTCATAGTGGCTAAAGAGAGGTCAATAAATATTAAGTGTTGATAGTTGAATTTATATAAAGTTAGACCAGGGTTCTATAAGGATACCGAGGGTTTGATGATAGGGCCAAAGGGGTTGATAAGTTCATAAGTGTAAGCGGGGTCAATAAATATTTAGTGTTCATAGTTGAGTTTATAAAAAGTTATACCAGGGGTCTATATGGACCCCGTGGGGTCGCTGATAGGGCCAAAGGGGTTCAGAAGTTCATAAGTGAAAGAGGGGTCAATAAATATTAAGTGATCATAGTTGAGTTTATAAAAAGTTAGACCAGGGATCTATTGGATCCCTAGGGGTTGATTTTAGGGCAAAAGGGGTTGATAAATTCATAAGTGTAAGCGGGGTCAATAAGTATTTAGTGTTCATAGTTAAGTTTATAAAAAGTTTGACCAGGGGTCTATATGGATCCCCAGGGGTTGATGATAGGGCCAAAGGGGTTGATAAGTTCATAAGTGCAAGAGGGGTAAATAAATATTAAGTGTTCATAGTTAAGTTTATAAATAGTTAGACCAGGGGTCTATATGGACCCCGAGGGGTCGCTGATAGGGCCAAAGGGGTTGATAAGTTCATAGGAGATAGAGGGGTCAATAAATATTAAGTGTTCATAGTTGAGGTTATATAAAGTTAGACCAGGGGTCTATATGGACCCGAGGGGTTGATGATAGGGTCAAAAAGGTTGATAATTACAGATTTATGATTATGAAGTGTTCATAGTTGAGTTTATAAATAGTTAGACCAGGGGTTTATATAGACATCGAGGGGTTGTGAGAGGATCAAAGGGTTTGATAAGTACATTTAGACCTTTAGGTCTCTAAAGGGGTCGATGATAGGGTCAAAGGAGTTGATAAGTTCATAGGCGAAAGATGGGTCAATAAATATTAAGTTTTCATGGTTGAATTTAAAAAAAGTTAGACCAGGGGTCTATATCGACCCCAAAGGGTTGAGTGAACTTATGTAATATGAAACTACATTTATGTTATCATTTTATAATATTATGTTTATAATATATGATTTAGTTGTTTTAGGTGTTTTATAAGTACTGTAATTTAAACAATGGATGTTTAGTACAGTAAGAAGGGTTCACATTACTAGAATGTACAGTATCAACTTATGTTCATTTCCATCTTTCGTTTGGCTATTCGTAACGTAAATAAACACATGTCGAGAATTGTCTGAATATCCATATTGTTTGTTAGTACCTCAGAGATTTTTAAAATTTATGTCTATTATATTATATATTTTATATTATATAAAAGTGAATGTCTTATTGTACGGTGTTTTATATATACCGTACATATCTTACATATACGCCTTAATTACTACTTCTAGATGAACAGTATTAATTTGATAATTGACAATTGTCAAATTATGAAGCCCAATAAGCTAATTGCTTCAGTGTAGGGTAAAAAGCTAATGAAATGGTCTCCACGTATAAAAATTTAATGGTATAAACAACGCGTTTCGACACGTAGTGTTCTTCCTAAGGCATTAACTAAGGGTGAGTGTCTGTGGTACAACTGACTGGGAATAGGATGAACTGTGACTAGGTCCATCCTATTCCCAGTCAGTTGCACCACAGACACTCACCCTTAGGATCGTACTCTCTTCCTTATTTTATTTTATTTTTATTTTGTTCTATATTTACTTTGTACTATATATAACTTCTGATGATATTGTATTTTTTAGTTAATGCCTGAAGAAGAACACTACGTGTTCGAAACGCGTTGTTTATACCATTAAATTTTTATATGTGGAGACCATTTCATTAATTTTTTACCCTACAATGAGTAAATACCACATAATAACTGATTGCACTACTTCTGAAGTAAAATGGATAAACCAACAAAAGTCTCAACACAAATGAAGTTTTATTCAACGCGTTTCGAACACAAATAAAACTTCATTTGTGTGGAGACTTTTGTTAGTTTATCCATTTTACCTCAGAATGAGTAAATACCACACAATTACGGATTGCACAATTAATGATTGTACTACGTTATAATTGCTTCAATTAAATTACAACTACATTTCAAAGTCATCATAATTAGACAACATTATTATTTAATCTGAAATGAATACGTCATTATAATAGCACTTACATTCTCTGTAGCCTTTAATGGGGCTTGCTAAATGAAATAATACATTATTTCATCTGTCTACCTCTGCTTTTTACACCTCAATATAGCACATTATATTAGGAAGTGTTCAGTAATTTTTTTTAAAATTACATTTTTAAGAAGAGGCGTTATAATGCTTTTTTAAATCATTAGTTGTGCAATCCGTAACTGTGTGGTATTTACTCATTCTGAGATAAAATGGATAAACCAACAAAAGTCTCCACACAAATGAATTTCACATTTTGCGAAACACCTTGTCACACAAAATCACAGCTTTGATCCAAACTTGAACCTTACCATCCTACATGTAAATAGAAAGTTTAAAGAAATTTGTAATTTGGAAGCTTTTCAAATAAACAAGGCCGTCATTAATAATCCTTCTGCCTCTCTATGTCTTAATGATCAAGTTCCAGGGTGTCCAACATTTCTTAAACTGTTCCTAGAATCACATAGAATAAATTAAAAAAAAAATAAAAATAAATAAATATAAAAAAAACAAAAAAAAAAGTTTCTTTCCTCTAAATTAGTGGATCTGGCCTCTGGCCTTCTGTATTTTAGTTAAAGGTTTTCAAGCATACCTGAACCCTTTGTTCCTTATCTCTTAAATTGCCTATTCCCACTCTTTCGCAACGGAGTTGTTTCCGTTTGTCCAGTTGTGTTCACTGGACCAACCCGTCAGTACCACATCCTTGGGTATGTCTTGAATTCTCTTAATTGAATTTTATTATTTCACTCTAATTTTTGTAACTAATTAGATATAATTTGTATTATAGTGTCTTCCTGATGATGAACACAAAGTGTTCGAAACGCGTTGAATAAAACTTCATTTGTGTGGAGACTTTTGTTGGTTTATCCATTTTATCTCAGAATAATGCTTTTTTTTTACTAATTTAGAGAATGTTTTTTTTTAAAGCTAAACCGGTATTTATATAATAATAAAATTTTGTCAGAAAATTAAATCGAAAATAAACTATTATATTATATATTCTGAGATAAAATGGATAAACCAACAAAAGTCTCCACACAAATGAAGTTTTTTATTCAACACGTTTTGAACACTTCGTGTTCATCATCAGGAAAACACCAAGGAAGTGGTGCTGACGGGTTGGTCAAATGAAAACAACTGATGATGAACACGAAGTGTTCGAAACGCGTTGAATAAAAAACTTCATTTGTGTGGAGACTTTTGTTGGTTTATCCATTTTATCTCAGAATGAGTAAATACCACACAATTACGGATTGCACAACTAATGATTTATTATATTATAATTATAATAATTATAAACAATATAACAGTTATAAAAAACAATATAAAACAATAAAATAAATTCATAAAATTCCAAATTGTTGGAAAGATACGTATAAAAAAACTGAAATTTTGTCTTAGAATAATTTTCTGAGGCATTCCATGTTGCGATGGATGGTTGTTGAACAAATGTTTGACTAATCAAACAAAACATAAGTTTGTTGTTAACGTGTAAGATATTGTTACTTATAGTAAAGTTGTGTTTACGCTATTTCAGATTTTCTTATCTTATTTTCTATCCCTCTTCGAATTGAATATATTATAGTTAAGGCAGGACAGTGCCTAACGGAATAGCTGTTGTGTTAATAATTAAATACAAAATTGAAATCATTAGTTGTGCAATCCGTAATTGTGTGGTATTTACTCATTCTAAGATAAAATGGATAAACAATCAGAAAGTCTCCACACAAATGAAGTTTTATTCAACAACGACTACGCGTTTCGAACGTTTTTGTGTTTATCATCAGGAAGACACCAAAGGATGTGGTGCTGGTGCTGAAGGGTTGGTCCAGTCAACCAGTCAGTTGGGTGACTGGACCAATCCTTCATCACCACATCTTTAGTTTCTTCCTGATGATGAACACAACTTGTTCGAAACGCGTTGTTGTTGAATAAAACTTCATTTGTGTGGAGACTTTTTGTTTGTTTATCCATTTTACCTTAGAATGAGTAAATACCAAACAATTACGGATTGCACAACTAATGATTTCAATTTTGTATTTAATTATTAACACAACAGTCATCTCAATAGGTCCTGCCTTAACTATAATATATTCAATTTCAACAGGGTTAAAAAAAATGTTCATGTATTTATAGTTAAATGTACACTTTAACTAATTTTAATAGTTAATTGTACATTTTTTACATTTGCATGAATTATTTTCATGTATTAATAGTAATGTTTATTAAAATTAAATATGTAGTATGCTAAAAAAATTGAAATTTAGATAAATCATTAGTTGTGCAATCCGTAATTGTATGGTGTTTACTCATTCTGAGGTAAAATGGATAAACACTAAAGTCTCCACACAAATGAAGTTTATTCAACAATAACAAAGTGTTTGAAACGCGTTGTTGTTGTTGTTGTAAATAAAACTTCATTTGTGTGGAGACTTTTGTTTCTTTATCCATTTTACCTCAGAATACAAAATTGACTTTAGCTAAAGGTAATACATTGACTGACAGTTGGTAAAGCTCGCTGAATCAGCTATTATTAATAAATATTTAACATTCTAATGTAGTGCAATCAGTTATTATGTGGTATTTACTCATTGTAGGGTAAAAATCTAATGAAATGGTCTCCACATATAAAAATTTAATGATATAAACAACGCGTTTCGAACACGTAGTGTTCTTTCTCAGGCATTAACTAAGGATGAGTGCCTCTGAATAAGACTTTTATTCAGAGGCACTCATCCTTAGTTAATGCCTGAGGAAGAACACTACGTGTTCGAAACGCGTTGTTTATATCATTAAATTTTTATATGTGGAGACCATTTCATTAGATTTTTACCCTACAATTATTTAACAATTTGTTATTTTTATTCTCTTCCTTGAATGATTAAGTTGTTAATTTTTGCTGTAGGTTGGCGGAGGGTTAAGTGTTGGCTTTAGTGTTTTGGATACTGCTCATAAGGAAGCTGAAGAAGAAGCTATGATTCCGAAATGCCTTCTGGATAGTATTACACCTGCTGGAACTGTTTCGTGAGTATTTCGAAATTAAAGTAAAATTATGGTTGCCTTGGTATTCTCTTTTACTATATACATATTTGATTAATATATGGCAGCTGGTCAAGAAAAAAAAACAGTGACTTGTTTTGGGACTGATTACGAGAGACGGTTGTGACACTTATTTACTTATTATTAACCTTTTCGTAAAAAAAGTGAATTCATTATCAAACCCTCCCACAAATAACAAGATTTAACAATAAACACGTGAAACAACAATCAGTGTTCAAACACTGACTTAGTCTTAGAAAAGAAGACTAAGACCTTTCAATCGTAACTAATGGTCTTTGTCTAAGTCAAAAACCCAACTGAAACGCTAGATGCAGAAATATCATGGTGAGGGGTTGAGAAGAGTGGGAGGGAAGAGTGGTATTTTAAAAGGGTGAAAGTGCAGGAAAGGACAATAGTCCAGGGAGGTATGTTTGGGGAAACAAAGGAGTACAGTAAGAAAGATTAAAAAACTATCCGCTAGCTGTCATCACTCTTAGAAGTGGCTATTGCCCTCGTAACGAAAGTATCAAGTTTGAAAAGACCGTTACTAATGTTTATAATATTTGATCTATTAAAAATAATTAGAGACGATTCAATAATATTTCTTAACAACATTGATTTTTCATACGTAATAAATTTAGCTCCTGTCTAATCAATATTATACATCCTTTTTTAAGGAAATTAGAGTAAACTGATTCTTTTGTTTTTTTTATAATAATGCAGATTTAGCCCACGGGCCGGGCCGAACCCTCAGGTAGGCCGGATCCGGTCCGTGGGCCGTATGTTTGACACCCCTTAGAGTGGAGACCTAATACTTTCTCCATTATGAGTAAATACCACACTACAACAGATTGCACAATTAATGAATCGTTTAAGGTATCTTTAAGGAGTACCTGACTTGTACTTTTTAAAGTACTTACTTTAAGTACTTTATTTTACTTTTACTTAATCCTTATAGTATTGACTTGTACAATCTCGGGACAGACAGTTTAATGTCCCGCGAGCTTTCGTCTTCAAATTTATTCAACTCCCACGTAAATATTTGGAGGGCCAGAGTTGGGTATTGAACCCCGAATCTATCAGTCCAGAGGTGAGCACGTTGCCAATGGGCTGTCCTGTCTCTCTTATTGTAACAGTCATGTACATAAAAGGATGGTTTTCTAAATAAGACTAATTTCTTTCAGTGGGCACAAGAGAACAACACACTTTGGCCGAAAATTAGCACACACAATGAAGATTAATTCTACATTGGGAGTCCTAAATTTTGCCTAACTCAAGTGTATTTACACTAGTAGGGATCTTTAACGATTTCCTGGCATTGTACAGGCTCGGGGTTGACGGCTTTTTATTCAGATTTATTCACTTCCTGCGTGAGTAAAACGAGGACTAGAGTAGGTATTGAAACCGGGATCTACCAGTCCAGAGGCGAGCACATTGGCACTGGGCTAACCTGGCCCCCACATTTATACAAAAAATATTGAAAAGGATCACGATGTCAATACTTTTATTATTATTATTACTTGAGGGTGACTATAGCAATACGTCTTAAAAAAAACTATTGTACTTCCCCTCTTCTGTACTAAAGTACTCCAACAGTTAGGTTCAAAGCCTTCAAGAAGCTCAGCATTTTTGCTGGTTCCAGCGGTAAAAGTTTTTCTATGGTTTTGTTGAGTACCTCTGTATAGCAAAGTTGCCTTACAGTCAGTCAGCTGATGCAACGATGTTTCTTCCTCTTCTTTGCAGAATCTGCATAAACCATATTTGATAATGCCCATTCAGGCTCCTTATGTCTCGGAAGAAAGTGACTTCCTTTCTCCTTCTTCTGGTCCTTAGGTGTACTTGTGGGAGGTTGGCTCCCACTAGTTAGCACTTTTGAACCCTCTGCCCTTTCGGAGGATGATCTCCGGAGGTCCTTCTCCTTTTTATTATACAGGGGAAATTCCCTGTATATCTATCGGTGGTATTTTGTCCGCTCCGGCAGAACACCGCATACCGGAGTAAGGCTATTTACTCAAGGAGGTCGCCTGGTACCCTTGAGGCTCCGTTCATAATACAGTAACCCCTGCATTATCCATCCTTTGGCACGGATCGCGTAACACCTTAGATTGGGGTTGAGATAAAAGGAGGGGATGTGGGGATTAGGAAGGATTTGAAACGAAGATGGTCAGGCCCAGCCCCTAATCACCTTCTCCTCCTCTTTCGTCTGTCCCTGTATATAGCAGGTTAACAGGGTAGCCTCGTGAAGGCCAAAAGTCGGAGTTGAGTGTTAGAGGCTATCAGAGGCGCTTAATCACTCCATTACTACCCTATGTTAAAACGTTAGTTTAGAATTAAAATATAAAACCACTTTAATCAAATATAATAATTTTGTCAACATATTTCAATATAAGAGAGAATATATTTGTTAAACTTTATTTTTTAGGTTTTTCTTCGAATCTGAAAGAGGATTATTCCCAAATACTGAATTTGTTTTTGACTTAAAGCTTCCATTAGATTTTGTTCCTCGCAACATGGATGGAGAAGTTGAAAAATTTGAACTTGTATCAGTTGAAGTATGTATTTTTTTTTTCAGTTGAATTAAATTTAAGTAATTAAAATTTAAATTAATTAAATTGTGTATTCTAATGTAAATTACCTAAGAATTTATCATCCTTGTGAGGACGAAACATTTGTAGTAGTATTCGTTGTTATTCCTTATTATAAAATAATACTCGTAATGATAATATAGAGTTTCAGAGAAATGTATGAACATTAAGTTATGAAATCCTTTCTTTCATTGGATGCTACCGCATCCAGTGTTAAAACACCACCTTAGCTTAAGTTAGGTTGTAGCGGCAGTCTCACAAGAAACCACTTAGGCCGAACATTGGTCCTTTGTGATTCCATAGGCCGAACATTGGTCCTTTGTGATTCCATAGGCCGAACATTGGTCCTTTGTGATTCCATAGGCCGAACATTGGTCCTTTGTGATTCCATAGGCCGAACATTGGTCCTTTGTGATTCCATAGGCCGAACATTGGTCCTTTGTGATTCCATCACAATACAGAGTCCTAAATTTTGCCGAACGAGTACCTTAACATTGTACAGGCTCGGGACCGACTGTTTAACGGCCTCTAAGAGGGATGAACATTCTCAGATTTGTATCCCTCGTGGGGATAAATCGATGTGCACAGTATTGAACCCTAGGTATAATTCTGATACCATCCAAATTATAACCAGAGTAAAAAGATGCACACACAGTCTAAGACTGACTCAACTCTCTTGAATCTTCGCCCATATTAGGTTATCTACATATTAGGTTAGGTTACAGTGGCTGTCCTGAGAGAAGAGAACACACAGGCCGCAAGCCGGTCCTTTGTGATATCACAAGGAAGAATTTGGGGCTATTCTCCCCCGTCCCTGGTCCACTCGAACCATCTCGAGAAAAAAATAAATCTAGACAGATCCCTGATACCAGTGGATGCTAAGTTCTCAAGATTGTCAAAGCAATACTACCCTAATGCTTCTTTTCTTCTTTGAACTAAACCAGGGAAGTAACAGAGAAAGTGAGGGACTGTTTTCCTCTTCCTCGTTCTGGCATGCCAGCAAAAATCCCTCGCCTCCATTCCTAATCTGGTGGCCTGTTTACCTACGAGCCAGTGTTCCATGGAAACAGCGATTACATTGGCTATCATTTTTCTATTCTTAGAGAGAAGATCCTTAGTTTTTCTGAATTTACAGGAAAGCCACAACTACAGGGTGGTCCAAAATGATCTGACACATTTGTAGGCTTAATAAAAGCCAAACATAATAAATCATTTGAAAAAAACTTTTATTTTCTGAATGTACATATAATGCCATTTTATTTTATTTATACCAAAATGTATTTATATATTTGATAAGCTTTTTTTATTTATTTTCAAAATATCCTTATGAACTGGAACGGCGAGCATCGCGCATTCATTGTTGAAACATTTTTCGAAAACAACAAATCGATAACATCAACACAACGAGCATTCCGTTTGCACTTTAAGCTCAAAAGACATGACCCTCCACCCACTCGTAACACAATTTTATTGAGTTTTATTTTTTAAATTTTTTATTTTATTGAGTTTGCAAAACTTTAGAATAAGTGGATCAACCTTAATCAAGGCAGACCTTGGGCGGCCTGGTGATTTTCTTTTTAATGTTGATCCACTTATTCTAAAGTTTTGCAAACTCAAAATAAAATTGTGTTACGAGTGGGTGGAGGGAGGGTCATGTCTTTTGAGCTTAAAGTGCAAACGGAATGCTCGTTGTGTTGATGTTATCGATTCGTTGTTTTCGAAAAATGTTTCAACAATGAATGCGCGATGCTCGCCGTTCCAGTTTATAAGGATATTTTGAAAATAAATAAAAAAAGCTTATCAAATATATAAATACATTTTGGTATAAATAAAATAAAATGGCATTATATGTACATTCAGAAAGTAAAAGTTTTTTTCAAATGATTTATTATGTTTGGCTTTTATTAAGCCTACAAATGTGTCAGATCATTTTGGACCACCCTGTACTTTGAAATAAGACACGTGTCCTCCTCTTACCATCTTTGTTTGAACGCGTTCATCAATTCTTTGTCTAATCCAAAGCTTACATGTAGAAGGTGGGATCCCTAAATTATATAGGATATCCTGCGTCGAGAGAGTAGTGCCAGATCGGCAAGTTCATCGGTCCTTATAGTTGCCCTGAATGTTCCAGTGACCTGGTACCCATATAAGGTCAACCTTAGCCCTTATTGACAGTTCATTAAGAGTATCTTGCAGTCCCCGACTGCTTCTGATGTACTATAAATTCCCTTCAGGGATTCAATAGCAGCTTGACTCTGAAAATATTTTGATGTTGCCGCCTAAGGAGGTCAAGGCACCAACCAACAAGGCGTGTATCCAGATTGTTCAAAATAAGTGTGCCCGCCTTATAGCCAGGGCTCCTTGGTACGCCCGTAATGTTGATATTCACCATGATTTGAAAATGGAATCCATAGATAGCTGCATCAACCGACTTACTACCAATGAAGACAACAAACTATCTACTCATCCAAACCTCCTTGTACAAACTCTAAACCTGTCACCAACCCTCCTCAACCTCACTGAATAATTACTTCATCCAGTGACTATCTGACTACCTTTCCAGTTCATGACTCAAAGCATTGAAGACTATGACTAAACAAGACCATATGACCGTGAATACGACATCATTACTGTACAGACTAACTTAATATCTGACATGAACTACTGACAGTTCATGTTATAGTAGCACAGTAATCAAGCAGTAGAAGGCCTCTGGTCTTGAACTGCTAGTTACGATGTGCACTATAGTGCACGGTTATATTCGTTGGTCGAAGTCAAGGCTAAATCTACATCCTAAGAGATCAACATATATTAAGCAATTCTTTTTCAATCTTTTTCAATTTCTTGTTACTTGCTTATTATTACATACCATTTGAGTTTGTTGCTATAAATCTAAATAAGGATTTCTTGAATATTCTTTTTTATCTGATTGCTAATAACTCCTAATCTACTTCGTTTTTAGGACGCTGTAGACAGACTGTTTTCAAAAGACTTCAAAACAACTAGTTGTCCTATTCTGATTGATTTTCTCATTCGACATGGAATTATTACTTCAAATAATGGTAAGATTTTAAAAAACAGTTGTTATTTTTGGAAAGGTTTATATAAAAATTATTTGTAAATTTAATATTATTTTCATAGTTCATCAAATTGGGTACGTTTTACTCTTTTTTTGGTACGTTTTCATGGAGAATTTTGGTACAGTCAGCTCAGAAATTTTGACAGCCCAATTGCAAGACAGAAAATCCCAGATTTTGTTAGATTCTAAAAAAAAAATTAATTCTGTAAATCTAATATTATTTTTCTAATTCATTAAATTTGGTATATTTTACTCGTTTTTGGTTCGTTTTCATGGAGAATTTATGGTACAATCAGCTCAAAAATTTCGACAGCTCTGTTGTAGGACAGAAAATCACAGTTTTTGTTGAATTCTAAATAAATAAATACAAAAAAAAAACCAAGACCCTAGCAATCACCTATAAACCCCCAGATAAGGGATGTCAAAACCCCAGAATTCGCAGCCCTGGTTCACAGATGGTTATATAGGGGAGTCTTTGGGGGGTTCACAGATGGTTATATATGGGAGGTCTTTGGGGGGTTCACAGATGGTTATATATGGGGGTCTTTGGGGGTTCACAGATGGTTTATATATGTGGGGGTCTTTGGGGGGTTCACAGATGGTTATATATGGGGGTCTTTGGGGGGGTTCAAGATGGTTTATATATGGGGGGTCTTTGGGGGTTCACAGATGGTTTATATATGGGGGTCTTTGGGGGGTTACAGATGGTTTATATATGGGGGGTCTTTGGGGGGTTCACAGATGGTTATATATGGGAGGTCTTTGGGGGGTTCACAGATGGTTATATATGGGGGTCTTTAGCTAATTTTTTGTTCCATTTTTGGAAAAATGTTCATGATTTTTTAATGAGCCGTTTAGCGGCAAAAACAGAACATTTTACTCTTTGGGAAAACAGAAATCAATTATTTAACGTCCCTTTCTGGTGAATGTATTTTTAAAAAAATTTATTTATCTGTCAAATCATTGTTCCATATAAGTTTTAATTTTATAAGCATAGTTTTAATTTTTGATCCTGTCTAAAATCGGTATGGTTTGTATTGCTTCACAAGCTTTTAGATTGAAGTATAAATGCAACATTTTTACATTTTATTGGAAAAAAAATATTTCCAAAAAAACGTTGTTTTGAAAATTCTGAATATGATTTTCCTCGTATTATTTCAACTTGTAATCTCAAAGATAATGGCCAATTTTTAAAACTCTATGAGTTAGCAAGTTCAGGACGAGAAAAAATGTTTTCTAAAAAACGGTTTTCTGGCCACACCAAAAAAAAGTTGACTTTCCCGTCATGCATAATTCTTCTCAAACAAATAGGGATCTAATCAACACTTACAGGGCCCATTATTGTGTAAAATATCTAACTTGAATCCCATCAAAGATTCTGGACCGTAGCGTGGTAACAAGCAATTGCTGAAACACTCATCACCCACCACCCACCCACACACACACAGACATCATCGAAAAAACTTCATAAAACGACTTCTGGGACCTCAAAACATATAATTCCGTCAATATCTCGAGATCGAATTTTTTTACGATCATTATAATACTTTACTTAAAGTACGAGTAAAGTAAAAAAATGTCAATTTTGAGGAATTTGAAGTTAAAAAAGTCAATATGTCAACACTGTTCAGAATACAAATACATTGTAGTTGAAGTGAAAAAAAAAAGAATCAGTGGTCGAGAAGCTATAAAATATTAATTTCTAACTTAATTTTTTTTTCAGAATCTGATTTTCCTGAACTAATTGAACTACTTCACACTCCACTACAAGGAATATATAAAAATTTCCATAATTATGAAAGAAATGGAAATTTATTTTGTAAATCACATTTACAAAATGCTCATTAGATCATAATCCAATATTGATTTAGGTGGCATTAATATGAATGTTATAATTTTGAAGAATTTTTTTTTTATCTATGGAGATTTAAAATGGGTACCGATACTTCTGGTATTAGTTCAAATTTGTCATTATACATAAATGGATATAGAACCCCTTGTAATATTACAACATTGGCATTAGAATTGCATTTTTTTTTTAAACAAACTAATTTAAGGAATACTTAATTATTTATGTATCGTAATTAGTTGGAATTATTATATTTTTACATTATTCTATTTTTATGTAAATTATTTATTTGGTTTTTTTTTGTTATCGATTATATATTTATTAAATGTGTATTTTTAATTGTGTAGTTTTTATATTTATTCCAATTATTGAAATGAATGTTTCCTGTTTTTGTTAATGTTTTAATAAAATATTTTGTTTTTAATAAAAAATTTTTTATTTATTACGGGATCTTCAAAAAGTCTTTGAGTACTGAAATTTTATTATTAAATAATTAAAAATATAATTAATTATTATATTATAAAATAAAAAAAGGTCTCTAATTTTTGGTTTTACAGTCATTAGGAGAAGAGATACGTAAACCAAGCGCACTTGCAAAGTGACGGTTAGGTCTCCAACCGTAAGAGCGCTTGGTGTTCTTATCTCTTCTCTCCTGATGACTGTTAAACCGCAAATTAGAGACTATAAGTGATTTTTTTCCTATTTTTAGTGTGCTTATAGCTTAGTCTGAAACGTATATATATATATATATATATATATATATATATATATATATTAGTATATTTAGGAAGCAGTCCTTCATTTATACAAGTTTGATTAAATAATACGCCATATTTACGGTTGATTAGTTTCCTTGTGTATTTCTCAAGGGATCTGAATAATCTTCTTGTACAAACATCTAAATTGAATAGAACATTTCCAATGGTTCCATTGTCTTTACATCTTGCATTTCCACTAATTTTACTATTGTCACAACAGTCACAACTAGTACTATTACTATTACTACTACTACTATTATCACAACTACTATTATCACTACTATCGACATGTTTCGACTGCTCGTCAGTCATCTTCTGGATAATGAGGTTCTTTGCTGAGTTGTTGGTATTTACTGCAGTTGTTGATCAGCTACGAGTGGTCTAATGGTGGGTTTCGGTAATCAGTTTCTGATTGGCTGGTTGTAGGGATGGAGAGGGCATGGTTATGCAGGTACTGTTATCTGGTGGCCAGCAGATGAAGTTATCGGGGCCAAGAGCTTGAGCACCCTGCTACTACTATTAAGTTGAGTGTTGAGAGTCGGTTTCCTTTCCTGTATTAAAATGGCTTCCAGAATTAGCAATTTTTGTGGATCCTTTTCCTTTAGTATGATTGTTGTATTATTCACAAGGTCTTCCCTTCGAATATTGGTTTTATGAATAGATTCAGCATGGTTTCGAGGAGCACCTCCGGCTAATGGAACCATTGGCTAATGGAACAATGGAACCATTGGAAATGTTCTATTCAATTTAGATGTTTGTACAAGAAGATTATTCAGATCCCTTGAGAAATACACAAGGAAACTGATCAACCGTAAATATATATATATATGATCAAACCAAAATATGAAATGGAAAAATAAGACTAAGATCTTTCAACCGTTACAAGCGGTCTTCGTCAGAGTCGAAAACCCAACTGAAACACTAGATGCAGGAAACATCTGGTAAGTTGTCTTGTTTTCCCATTCCACATTGTGATTTGATCATTGATTGTTATTTCACGTGTTTATGTGAAATCTTTATATATATATGTTTTGTTGAACGACCTTTGTACTGTGGCATGAATAAATTTCATTGTACATCTTTCGAGAAAAATTGAAAGATGGACAATGAAATTTGTTCATGCCACAGTACAAAGGTCGTTCAACAAAACATGTACAAAAGAAGGATTGCTCCCCAAATTTACAAATATATATATATATATAAGAAACGGTCCACAAGGACTTAAAACTTTAAATTACACAAAGCACGACACAGAAAAAAAGAATAAAAAGAACACTTACAGAATTCAATATTTCGAACTGTTGTTCGTCATCAGGAGTAGAGTAGAAGAGAGGATGAAGTGAGAAAGATCTCCCCACATCGAAGAACGGAGTGCGAAATATATATATCTGGATACAAGTTCAAAATCGAAGAAGAGTAACACACAAAGTAAATAAACACACGTACGAACTCAAATTATCGGGCAATTCGTCTTCAGGAGAAAAGAGAAAGGGTGACCAAGCACGTGTGTGTGTTATTTAACTATCAAACTGTCGATGTATTATTGAATCAGTTAAATATAAATATATATAATCCCACTCTCTTTTCTCCTGAATATTAATTATCCGAAAATTTGAGTTAGTAAGCGTGTCTCTTTCTCTCTGGGAAGCAAGGATTCGCAGAAATGGATTTGGGTGAGAGGAAAGGTTGTGGGATCAAAGGCTAACTTTTGAATGAATGGAATTTTTAGGTCTTTATGAAGGGCGTAGTTTTTGACGTAATAAGGAGCATTTGTGATAGTGCGAAGGATTTTAGATTGCAACGATTGTATTCTATGAATATTGGAAGGTATAGCAGAACGCCATAGTTCATGTCGTAAATCTAAGTCGGTCTCAATAATATTTTATTATGCAGTACTTTGTCATGTAGCAACAACTTTGAGTGTTTCCCTTGAAGTCTGTACAGTAATAAGGATCGCCGTTTTTAAGTAAGGTCTTTTCAGTCGGGTATGACGATTCCAAGTTAGTATTTTGTTAATGAGCCCTAAGAATATTCTAATAAGAATATTAGAAAAAAAAAAGATTAGTACAGTCTATAACTGTCATTAGATCTGAAGTTTCTTTTACGTTTTGCATCTTTAAATACTGATCTCAAATTTGTTTTTATTCTAGGTATTTGTTTTACCTAGTGTTGTGGCTGGTATCACAAATGGGGTTGCTTCAGGGTAGTTGTTGCTTGGTTGGAGAGTTGGCCTGTGATGACAGAGATGCTTGATTGATGGTGGAGAGAGTGGGCGCTTGGAGGTTGGGAAGTGAATGCTTGATGTCTTGCTTGCTTGGGGGTAGAGAATAGAATGCTTGAGGTGTTGACTACTTGCTGGTTGGAAAGGCCAGACTAGCCAGGTAACATTGGGCAAAGTTAGGAGGGCAGGTAATGCTAAACCGCCCTAAGCCGGTAAGTATCGCTAGGCAGCCCTAAGAGAGCAGGTATACTAAGTTAAAATCTGAACACCTAGTATATTTTATACTAAGTATTCTAAAATATACCCCTCTTATTTGGGGTAGTAATGGAGTGATTATGCGCCTCCAATAACCTCTAGCACTCAACTGCGACTTTCGGCCTTCACGAGGCTACCCTGGTAACGTGTATATGCAGGGACAAACGAAAGAGGAGGAGAAGGTGATCAGGGGCTGGGCTTGACCACATTCGTTTCATAATCCTTCCAATTTCCCAAATCCTTTCTCCTTATCCCAGCCCCAATCTAAGGCGTTATGCGATCCGTGCCTCATGATGGATGATACAGGGGTTACTGTATTACGAACAGAGCCTCAAGGGTACCAGGCGACCCCCTTTAGTAAATAGCCTTACTCCGGTATGCGGCGCTCTCCTGGAGCTGACAAAATTCCATCGACAGAGCTTCAGGGATTTTCCCCTGTATGATATTAAGGAGAAGAAAGTCTGGAGCCGATCCTCCGGAAGCGCAGAGGGTTGAAAAGCGCTAACTAGTGGGAGGTAACCTCCCGAAGAAGGAGAAAGGTAGTCACTTTTTCCCGAAACGTAAGGAAGCCTGAATGGGCATTATCAAATATGGTTTGTGAAGATTCTGCAAAGAAGAGGAAGAAACACCGTTGCACCTGCTGGCTGACTATCAGACAACTTTGCTGCACAGAGGTAGGTGCTTAAGGCCACTCAACAAAACCATAGACAAACTTTGACCACTGGACCCAGTAAAAGTTCTGAGCTTCTTGGAACTGTTGAAGCTAACTGCTGGGGTACTTTAATACAGAAGAAGGAAGTACAATAGTTTTTAAGAACTAAGGAATAGATTGAACAAACACAGTTACTGTCTCTAATTTTCGGTTGAACCGTCAACAGAGAGTTGATATAGGGACACCAAGCGCACTTGTGAAGCGACGGTTGGAGACGCTTTACAAGTGCACTTTGTGTCCCTATCTCAACTCTCCTGATGACGGTTCAACCGAAAATCAGAGACAGTAAATGTGTTTGTTCCTTAGTTCTGTGTTTGTGATTCATTGTGAAACGTTTGTTGTCCTTTTGGATCGTTTTCCTGTTTACAATATATATATATAAATATATATATATGACAAGAATTAACAGTAAATACGTGAACTAAAAAAAAATACATCGTCTAAACAACAATAAGATTTTCAAAAATGGGCCTGAGATCTTTCGAAGAAATACTCGTCAGGTTTATTCTATAACATTAATAGATTTTACATCTGAAGTCATTAATTTTACTTGACTTATATTGACAGAATGTATTTTTAATTCTTCTTTCTTTTTAATGCCATTATTTGTAAGGTAATATATTACTCACAGTTTTCTTTAATATTTATTTGAAAACTTCGTCATAAATTGGAATTAACAGGTATTCAAATTTTCACCTATATGCAAATATTTAAAAAAAAATTGAAATGTTCTTATGAGTTAAGATGATATGTTAGAACAATAAAATTGTTAAATGTAAAAAAAATAGCCCTAATAAAACATACATGGTCAGGCAAAATGACCTGACATATTGTGGGTTAAATAAAAGACAATTAAAGTCAATAAACAATAGTGTTTTTATTTTCTGAAAGTACATATACTTAAAGTCATTTTGTTTCATAGGTTTAAGAAAAAAACAATGGTATTATACAGGAACAAAACAAAAGGGCATTTATATGTACTTTTCGAAAATAAAAACACTTTATTGTTTATTGACTTTATTTGCCTTTTATTTAACCAACAAGTGTGTCAAATCATTTTGCCTAACAATGTATATTTTCTGATGCATTCCTTGGTGTGATGTGTAGTTTTCAAACAAGTGTTTTCCCTAATCAAACAAAAACATAAGTTGGTTGTTAACTTTGTTTGATATTATATTTACCTATAGTAAAGTTAAGTTTATACCACTCCAGATTTTTTATCTTAGTCTTTATTCCTTTTCGAATTGAATTTTTATAGGTAAGGAAGGACAGAGTCTATCTGGTTAGCTATTATATTAATAATTAAATACCAAATTAATCTTAGGTAAAGGTAACGGAACATTCACTGACAGTTGGCGATACGAAGTTCCTAGGGTCAGTGTTGGGGGTTTTAGGTGATTCCGAAAAAATATCCCAAAAATAACAAAATAACATTTATTTATGTATAACGTTTGCTTTATAAAACTGTTTTTTTATTTTGATTTTAATTAGTAATGGCGGCCGCGGTAGGCTATTTGTTATCATAACTTCTAATATTTCCGCCCGTTTCCTTCAATTGGAAACATCAAATTACCAAAAGGTCTAATTTCTTATTGTTTTCTGATTGATATTGAAGACAATTATTGCAATTTAATATTGGTATGTTATTAACTTTAACAAATCTTTACTCATTAGCAATAATTAGTTTACCAATAACATTATCTAAACTAGCTTTAAGCATTGGATATTTAATATATTATTATTCTTGATAGTATTACGAATAATAATAGTATTGGAAGTATAATTCAAAATTTTGTGGTCAAAATATAGTTAAAGTCTTTTGTTAAAGTTTAATAACATTAAAAATAAGTATAATTAGAAGTACGGCTTGCTTATTTATTCCTTTTTGGTAATTCGTTTGTTTAAAATATTCAATCATTAATAAATTATTAGTAATTAGTATCCGACCCTACTCCATACAAGATTAGTTATTGTATATCGAGAAGTAATAAATAGGTAAGATAAAGTTCACCATCAATGTTCTAATAGTTTAATATATCATGGAATCAATTATCTGATATTTTTACTTTACTATAAGTAAAGTATAGTGAAAAAATTAGATTTCGAGATTTTGACGGAATTATATGTTTTGAGGTCCCAAAGTCGTTTTATGAAGTTTTTTCGATGATGTCTGTGTGTGTGTGTGTGGGTGGGTGAGTATGTTAGCATTGCCTGTTACCACGCTACGGTCCAGAATCTTTGATGGATCAAGTTGATATTTTACACAAAATTGGGCCTCAGAGGGTAAAAGGTCCTATTGTTTGTGAAGAATTATGCATGACGGGAAAGTCACTTTTTTTACCAAAAACCGTTTTTTAGAAAACATTTTTTCTTCCTAAACTGATAACCCTAGAGTTTTGGAATTTTGACATTATCTTTGAAGTTAAAAATGGAACAAACGAAAAATATATTCGTAATTTTAAAACAAAGGGAAATATTTTTTTCAATAAAATTTAAAAATGTTGATTTATAATTCAATCTCAAAGCTTGTGAGAGCGATACAAGCCATACCGTTTGACGGATCAAAATGAAACTATGCTTAAAAATAGAACATTATATGGAAAATGATTTGGTCTCGCTAACTTGAATTCCTGCGTTAGATAAAGTCTCCCTTTGCGACTTAGTTAACGTCATTGCGAAATAGACTCTGACGGGACTTTGCAATCATTTCAACGGAAACAGACAGTTGTTCGGAATCGGAGTAGTTTGTTGATTTTTCCTGCCTGTTAATATTAAGAGTTGAGAATTGCTCGTTTACAAAACTATTTATTCGTAATAGATAGTACATCCTCAACTCTGGGAAACACCTTTTCAAAGATGTCAAATGCGCAATATATTCATATGCTCCAATGAAATTAAAATCAACTAACAATACCTACTTGCCACACCTGTGTATTTTCAAAACAAACTTGTCTGTGAAGTTAGGAAAATACGCTTAAAGCCCTATAACTTCGTTTCTATACTGAATTATGAATCTATTTAGAGCCCGTATTTTAAGTTAGGCATACACAAATCCAGTGTCAAAGTTTCAGCTCACCATGTCTTATGGTGGCTGAGTTTACTTGTGACAAACGTTTTTGCTCTAATCGTCCATAACTTCTCTTCTACGTTGAATTTCCAATCAATTCAGAGCCTATATTTTAAGTTAGACCTACTCAAATCTACTGTAAAAGTTTCAGCTTTATATGTCTTATGGTAGCTGAGTTTACTTGTGTCAAAGTTAACAGACAAATAAACAAAGTTAACAGACAAAGTAATAGACAAACCGAGAAACCGACAGAAATTTTTTTAAGGGTGGATTCGGTTTCTCCAATGTATGAAACGTAAAGAAAACTTGAAATGAGTCAGTTCTAAGCAATGTACAGACAAAATCATTATTTTATTTATATAGATTTATTCTCTCTTTTTCTACTGAATATTCCTCTAGGAAACCCAAGGTATGTCATCTACTTGTAATAATTATTATTTTTCTTTTTTATCGGAGTTTGGTCTAACTTCAATAATACAAAACACCTTTAATCCGACGTTTCTTCTATATTTGTAGACATCTACATCGGATTAAAGGTGTTTTATTGAAGCTAGACCAAACCTCGTTAAAAAAGAAAAATAGTGTTAAATATAATAGTTTAAATATATATGTAAAAATAGTGTTAAATAAATCCAAATAAGGAAAAAATTCTGTAATAATTATTAAAATGTTCAATAGTAATTATTAAATTAAATTATGAATGTAATTTATTTTTTAAAAAAAGTCATGCAATTAGGGATAATATTTTACTGTGACTAATTGCTAATTGTTTTAAGTTAATTGCATTTATTGTAATAGTGCTTTAATTGCCTCCAATTATAATGATTTAAAAATATGATATTCAATTTTATTTGAAAGTTAATTGGATGATTTAAATCGGAAGTTATGTTTTGATAGTCATTTGTTTCAATGCGAAAACGGAAGGAAGCTTTTGTAATTCATTTGTTTTAATGCAGGCATGATTATTAAAAAATGCGTAATTTACCATTCGCTTCCAAGCTGTGTTTTGTTAACCACGTGCTGTGTTATTTCTTTAATTCTTCACAAATTAATCTCTTCTTTTTTATAGTTTTTCAAAAGAAATTTTACAAGGGTATTGTAAACTATATTATTTACGTTTATTATATAAAGTTTATGTTGAATATAGTCCCATTACTAATATTCAAATATGTTACTACCAAAAATGAATTAATTAACATTTTCATTTGAATCTTACATATTACTTTTGAAATCAATTTCCAGCAACAAAATAGATTTATTTTTTAAAACTTGTTTCCTCTAAATAATTGTAAGTTTGTTTTAAGTTAAAACTTTTTTTTTATTCTTTGAACAATTATAACATAACCTTAAAATGTTGATTCTTCAATTTAGTTTGCTTTATTTAATCAATTGCTTCTTCAATTTGATTGTAAATTTATACAAAAAAAAAAGTAATAAACCAATATTTGGCTTACCCAATATTTTAATTTATGGTTCATAAATCATAAATTTACCCTTTTCACTTCATTTGACTATCTTTAAAATACATCTTTCTTGCAAATTTGAATCCATTACAATTGCATTAATTACAATAATTCAAGATATAATCATCCGTATTTTAGGCAAGTTAGAGTTTTCCTTCATTGAATCACTTAAATATATTAATTATTTAAAAAAAAATATACTAATGAGAAACGAAATGTAATATAAAGCGTAGCTTATGTTTTTAATTTTAAAATGCTGGAAATAGTATAATTTATTACTTTTTCAAGGAAAATTTTCTATTAATTTATTATTTGTTTTAGTAACTTTTATTTCTTCGTATAAAATATTAGATGTTTAATTATATTTAAAGTTTCAATATTTTCAAACCGTATTTTGAATGTTAACAAAATTATTATTGTTCACTTTTTAGCTTGGACTATGAAATTATATTTCTTATAACAATATCGTGATTTACTGTTTCAATTTTTATCTATAGAAAAGTATTCTATTTCTTTATTTGAAAGATCAGTGAAATCCAATGTTTTAGAAAAATCAGGATAGTGACTAAAGTATAATCTATTGACGAATGTTCAGGAAGGCTAAAATGTAATCAAATTTCAAGTTATTTGATATCTTGATTAAAGTTATTGATATCTTGATTAAAGTTATTGATATCTTGATGAGAGAATCGACCCGACCATGAAGTAAAAACAGAATCAAATTTCTCAGTACTCGGTCAGTTCTCCAGTTTCAAAATTTTCAATATAGACGTTTCGGCTTTTATATAAAACATTTTTTTCATCGGTAGAAGTATAAAACTTAACACTTAACTATAAAAATTAACATTAGATAATTTTTTTTTTAAAATAGTTGAGTTTTCTGTTTCAAAATTTGATACTTCTGCCTATGAAAAAGGTTTTAAATAAAAACCTAAACGTTGGCAAAATTGAAAGTTTGATTTGAACTTGAAGAAGTGACCGAGTCCTGATAAATTTGATTCACGGAATCCATTTTATATACAATATATGTATATATAACAATATTGATAAAAGTATCAACCGTGGAATAAAAACAAAACTAAAGTTTATCGGGACTCGGTCAGTTCTTCAGGTTCAAATTAAACTCTCATTGCCAACGTTTCGGTTTTTATATAAAATATTCTCCATAAGCAGAAGTACAAAATTTTGAAACCGAAAACTCAACTATTACATTAGAGATTTTTTTTTTAAAAAAAAAAAGTCTTAATGTACCATAATTCAAACTAGACATTTCTTTCTGATATCCACAAACTGTTTTACCTGTAAAATAATCTCTAATGTAATTGTTAGTTGTTTTTCTTTCAAACATTTATACTTGTGCCTATGAAAAAAGTTTTAAATGAAAACCGAAATGTTTTTCGTATCAACCGACAATTGAAAGTCCTTAATTGAAAGGCTGACTACACTTTTGTAGAGCTTGTTTGAATTACATTTCTGAGAACTTCAACATTGCTAGAAATACATTGCAGTGAGGTCACCAAGGCATATTCAATTATGCTTTTCGTGTCGTAGCGACAATTGAAAGTCCTTAATTGAAAGGCTGGCTATACTTTTGTAGACCTTGTTTGTATTCGCATTTCTGAAAACTGCAACATTGCTAGAAATACATTGCAGTGAGGTCACCAAGGCATATTCAATTATGCTTTTCGTGTCGTAGCGACAATTGAAAGTCCTTAATTGAAAGGCTGGCTATACTTTTGTAGACCTTGTTTGTATTCGCATTTCTGAGAACTGCAACATTGCTAGAAATACATTGCAGTGAGGTCACCAAGGCATCTTCAATTATGCTTTTCGTGTCGTAGCGACAATTGAAAGTCCTTAATTGAAAGGCTGGCTATACTTTTGTAGACCTTGTTTGTATTCGCATTTCTGAGAACTGCAACATTGCTAGAAATACATTGCAGTGAGGTCACCAAGGCATCTTCAATTATGCTTTTCGTGTCGTAGCGACAATTGAAAGTCCTTAATTGAAAGGCTGGCTATACTTTTGTAGACCTTGTTTGTATTCGCATTTCTGAAACTGCAACATTGCTAGAAATACATTGCAGTGAGGTCACCAGGCATATTCAATTATGCTTTTCGTGTCGTAGCGACAATTGAAAGTCCTTAATTGAAAGGCTGGCTATACTTTTGTAGACCTTGTTTGTATTCGCATTTCTGAGAACTGCAACATTGCTAGAAATACATTGCAGTGACATCATCCAGGCATATTCAATTATGCTTTTCGTGTCGTAGCGACAATTGAAAGTCCTTAATTGAAAGGCTGGCTATACTTTTGTAGACCTTGTTTGTATTCGCATTTCTGAAAACTGCAACATTGCTAGAAATACATTGCAGTGAGGTCACCAAGGCATATTCAATTATGCTTTTCGTGTCGTAGTGACAATTGAAAGTCCTTAATTGAAAGGCTGGCTATACTTTTGTAGATCTTGTTTGTATTCGCATTTCTGATAACTGCAACATTGCTAGAAATACATTGCAGTGAGGTCACCAAGGCATATTCAATTATGCTTTTCGTGTCGTAGCGACAATTGAAAGTCCTGAATTGAAAGTCTGACTATACTTTTGTAGATCTTGTTTGTATTCGCATTTCTGAAAACTGCAACATTGCTAGAAATACATTGCAGTGAGGTCACCAAGGCATATTCAATTATGCTTTTCGTGTCGTAGTGACAATTGACAGTCCTTAATTGAAAGGCTGGCTATACTTTTGTAGACCTTGTTTGTATTCGCATTTCTGAAAACTGCAACATTGCTAGAAATACATTGCAATGATGTCAGCAAGGCATATTCAATTATGCTTTTCGTGTCGTAGTGACAATTGACAGTCCTTATTTAAAAGGCTGGCTATACTTTTGTAGAGCTTGTTTGTATTCGCATTTCTGAAAACTGCAACATTGCTAGAAATACATTGCAATGATGTCAGCAAGGCATATTCAATTATGCTTTTCGTGTCGTAGTGACAATTGACAGTCCTGAATTGAAAGTCTGACTATACTTTTGTAGATCTTGTTTGTATTCGCATTTCTGAAAACTGCAACATTGCTAGAAATACATTGCAGTGAGGTCACCAAGGCATATTCAATTATGCTTTTCGTGTCGTAGTGACAATTGACAGTCCTGAATTGAAAGTCTGACTATACTTTTGTAGAGCTTGTTTGTATTCGCATTTCTGAAAACTGCAACATTGCTAGAAATACATTGCAGTGAGGTCACCAAGGCATATTCAATTATGCTTTTCGTGTCGTAGTGACAATTGACAGTCCTTAATTGAAAGGCTGTCTACACTTTTGTAGATCTTGATTGTATTCGCATTTCTGATAACTGCAACATTGCTAGAAATACATTGCAGTGACATCATCCAGGCATATTCAATTATGCTTTTCGTGTCGTAGCGACAATTGAAAGTCCTGAATTGAAAGGCTGTCTACACTTTTGTAGATCTTGTTTGTATTCGCATTTCTGATAACTGCAACATTGCTAGAAATACATTGCAGTGAGGTCACCAAGGCATATTCAATTATGCTTTTCGTGTCGTAGTGACAATTGACAGTCCTTAATTGAAAGGCTGTCTACACTTTTGTAGATCTTGTTTGTATTCGCATTTCTGATAACTGCAACATTGCTAGAAATACATTGCAGTGATGTCACCAAGGCATATTCAATTATGCTTTTCGTGTCGTAGTGACAATTGAAGTCTAATTGAAAGCTGACTACACTTTTGTAGATCTTGTTTGTATTCGCATTTCTGATAACTGCAACATTGCTAGAAATACATTCAGTGAGGTCCCAAGGCATCATTCAATTATGCTTTTCGTGTCGTAGTGACAATTTGACAGTCCTTATTGAAAGGCTGGCTATACTTTTGTAGACTTGTTTGTATTCAGCATTTCTGAAACTGCAACATTGCTAGAAATACATTGAGTGAGCACCAAGTATTCAATTATGCTTTTCGTGTCGTAGGACAATTGCAGTCCTAATTGAAAGCTGACTAATTTTGTAGACCTTGTTGTATTCGCATTTTCTGAAAATCTGCAACATTGCTATGAAATACATTGCAGTGATCATCAGGATATTCAATTAGTGCTTTTCGTGTCGTAGGACAATTGAAAGTCCTAATTGAAAGCTGCTAACTTTGTAGATCTTGTCTTGTATTGATTTCTGATAACTGCAACATTGCAGAAATACATTGCAGTGAGGTCCCATAGGCATTTCAATTATCTTCTTCGTGTCGTAGGACAACTTGAAAGTCCTTAATTGAAGGCTACTAACTTTTGTAGACTTGTTTTTTCCATTTCTGATAACTCAAATTCTAGAATGACTTCATGAACACCAAGATATTCAATTTGCTTTGTTCTAGTCGCAATTAATAGTCCTAAGTATTGAATCAAATTACTATTTTCATTGTTTTAAATCAACATAAACTAACTAGAAAAATTAATTTATGCTTTTCGTTTGAGTTTACATATATTAAATACTGTTATATTGTTATAGTATAACTGCTATTAGTAGACTATTTTTATTCGCATTTCTGTAGTAAACTAGCCTTTAGAATACGTAGTAGGTCTAGGTATTATAGCTTTTCTCCTACGACAATGTAGTATATTTAATGAGGCTGTATAACTTTAACTGTTATGTATAGATTTCTGACTGCCCATTGTGAAATACTATCATACACAAAATTGTCAATATACTTTTGGTCCTGTGATAACTTAAATCTAAATAAAGTGTAGTTAAATTTGTAGTACTGTTGTATTCGATTCCTAAAATACATACATTGTAGAAATACATTACATGAGTCATCATGGCTGATATATCATTTATACTCCATGTGATAGTACAATTGAGTACTATGAGTGATATACTATTTTAGACCTACCATGTTTGATACTGAACTGTAGAAATACATTGCAGTGAGTCAAGCTATTTATACTTTACATGTGTAGTGATAGATACTGAGTACATGGTGATAACTATTTATACTTGTTGTACATGTTTGATAACTACATTGTAGAAATACATGGTGATAACTATTTATACTACATGTTTGATAGATACTGAGTACATGGTGATAACTATTTATACTACATGTTTGATAGATACTGAGTACATGGTGATAACTATTTATACTACACGTGTGATAGATACTGAGTACATGGTGATAACTATTTATACTACATGTTGATAGATACTGAGTACTTGGTGATTACTATCTACACTAATATGTAGTATAGATACTGAGTACATGGTGATAACTATTTATACTACATGTTTGATAGATACTGAGTACATGGTGATAACTATTTATACTTCATGTTTGATAGATACTGAGTACATGGTGATAACTATTTATACTACACGTGTGATAGATACTGAGTACATGGTGATAACTATTTATACTACATGTGTGGTATAGATACTGAGCCTCTGGTGATAACTATATGCTGCCCGTTTATTATAGATACTGAGTACTTGGTGATTACTATCTACACTAATATGTAGTATAGATACTGAGTACCTGGTGATAACTATCTAAACTAAACGTGTAGTTAAATATTGAGTAACTGGATATGACTACCTATACTACACGTGTGATAGATACTGAGTACATGGTGATAACTATTTATACTACATGTTTGATAGATACTGAGTACTTGGTGATAAATATTTATATTAAACTTGTAGTATAAATACTGCGTACTTGTTGATAACTATCAATACTTCACACGTATAATAGCTAGTGACTGGTGTTAACTATCCATAATAACATTTAGTTTAGATACTGAGCCTCTGGTGATAACTATATACTACCTATATACTATAACTATATACTATATAACTATATAGTTTATTATAGATATTGAGTACTTGGTGATTACTATCTACACTAATATGTAGTATAGATACTGAGTACCTGGTGATAACTATCTAAACTAAACGTGTAGTTAAATATTGAGTAACTGGATATGACTACCTATACTACACGTGTGATAGATACTGAGTACATGGTGATAACTATTTATACTACATGTTTGATAGATACTGAGTACTTGGTGATAAATATTTATATTAAACTTGCAGTATAAATACTCCGTACTTGTTGATAACTATCAATACTCCACACGTATAATAGCTAGTGACTGGTGTTAACTATCCATAATAACATTTAGTTTAGATACTGAGCCTCTGGTGATAACTATATACTACCTATATACTATATAACTATATAGTTTATTATAGATATTGAGTACTTGGTGATAACTATCTATACTAATGTGTAGTATAGATACTGAGTCTTTGGTGATAGCAATCTATATTGTACGTGTAGTGAAGATACTGAGCCCTTGATGATAACTATCTATACAACATGTTTAGTATAGTAACTGTGCACTGGTGATAACTATATATACTGTACGTGTTGTATAGATATTGTGCCTCTGATGGAAACTATCTATACTACATGTGTATTATAGATACTGAGTCTTTGGTGATAGCAATCTATATTGTACGTGTAGTGAAGATACTGAGCCCTTGGTGACAACTATCTATACCAAACGTATAGTATAGTTACTGAGTCTCTGGTGATAACTATCTATACTAATGTGTAGTATAGATACTGAGTCCCTGGTGATAATATATACTATACGTATTGTATAGATACTGATCCCTTGATGATAACTATCTATACAACTGTACGTGTTGTATAGATTTGTGCCTCTGATGGAAACTATCTATACTACATGTGTAATATACTCGTAAATACTGAGTCTTTGGTAATAGCAATCTATACTGTACGTGTAGTGAAGATACTGAGCCCTTGGTAACAACTATCTATACCACATGTATAGTATAGCTACTGAGCTTCTGGTGATGACTATTTATACTATGCTGGTAGTTTAGTTAATTATAGTGACGTCATTAAATGTAACCAATCATTGAATGGATCTCAGTGGTCTTGTATACAGGAGTAGTATTGATGATTCTATTGAAATCACTATCATATAGCAAACAATGTATGAAATACGCCGAATGATATCTCTTCTATACAACTGAAATCAATAGCTCTAGCTATATTATTATTATATAGATAAGACAAGAATGGATGGCTTCTTACATACACCCCCCCGACGTGCCTTCACCTTGTCGTGGTGGGGGGGCTTAACATGCCTTGGTGGTTGTTCCATCAAGGCATAAACTAAGAAAGGTACAACAGGGAATCATTTGTCTGAGTATCCGCGAGTGAAAAGATCACTAGGTCGTGCGGTTTGGCTTGGAGAGCTCTGTCCTTACATATCAGTCTTATGTCTCTAACGCCTGCACTTATCGGGGCTTCTCTCTGTCGTTTCGGCTATAGCTGCCTTTTTTGCGTTAGTGTGTTCTTGAGAAGGCAACAGCGAGTGCAAAGTCTTAGAATTATTATATATATATCAATGATTAAACCACAATAACAAAATGGGAAAAAACGACTAAGATCTTTCAACCGTAAGAAGCGGTCTTCGTCAGAGTCAAAAACCCAACAGAGTCAGTTGGGTTTTTGACTCTGACGAAGACCGCTTCTTACGATTGAAAGATCTTAGTCTTGTTTTCCCATTTTCTTATTGTTGTTTGATCATTGATTGTTCTTTCACGTGTTTATGTGAAATCTTTATATATATATATATAATATATTATTATATATTATATAATATAGGTGTGTTCTCTAATCGGGGTTCGGTCAATTTTCCAGGATAAAAAATGAAACTCTCGTTACCAACGTTTCGGTATTATTTAAAACCTTTTTCATAGGCAATGCCTAAGGTTTTAAATAAAACCGAAACGTTGGCAACGAGAGTTTGATTTTTTATCCTGGAAAATTGACCGAACCCCGATTAGAGAACACACCTATTATATCTAACGGTCGATATATTATTGAACATCCTATATATAATATATATAGGTGTGTTCCTTAATCGGGGTTCGGTCAATTTTCAAGAATAAAAATTCAAACTCTCGTTGCCAACGGTTCGGTTTTATTTAAAACCTTTTTCATAAGCCTACAAACAAAGGATAATAAGAAATCATATATCAACTTAAAATTGATATGTGATCTTGATATATGATATATTGATCAATATATATATATATATATATATATATATATATATATATCAATATCAATAAAAAGATTTCACATAAACACGTGAAATAACAATCAATGATCAAACCACAATAAGATATGGGAAAACAAGACTAAGATCTTTCAACCGTAACAAGCGGTCTTCGTCAGAGACGCGAAGACCGCTTGTTACGGTTGAAAGATCTTAGTCTTGTTTTCACATTTCTTATTGTGGTTTGATCATTATATATATCAATATATATCAATTATATTGAGATACATATATTGATTTTGATAAAGATATATTGGTATATGATCTTTTCACTCGCGGATACTCACAAAAGTGATTCTTGTTGTGCCTTTCTTAGTTCATGCCATGATTGATCAACTTAAAACCTTAAAGAAGGTTTTAAATAAACCTGAAACGTTGGCAATTCTGAGTTTCATTTTTTATCCTGGAAAATTGACCGATCCCCGATTAGAGAACACACCTATTCTATCAAACGGTCGATATATTATTGAATCTGTTATATATATATATATATAATCTGGTATCACATTAATAAAATTCAACGCCTCTCTCTCTATAAAACGCAATTATAATCTTCAATAATAATTGTAACTTAACATTTCTCAATTCACAAAACACAAATATCGTCTGTCATAATTCACTTGGTCTTTCAACGAACAGTAATATAATCTATATCTAAAAAAAAATAGTAAAAAACAGTGTTGCCAGATTGTAGAACAGTGTTCCCAATCAAAATCAGACTATATAATATATATATATATATATCAGTCGTTATCAGCCTTTGGAGCGATTCACTTCTTTTCCTGAAGACGAGGAAATCGAAATATAGTAGTGAGTTCAGTGGTTTCCTTTCTATGTCTTCTTATATTATATATATATATGTCGTTGAACAGCTGACCGTATTTCGCTGATGTCATTTTCTTCACTAGTTTTTCAAGGTTTCTGAATACCTTCTTCTTTCCTTTATCCAAACGTTGGAGAATGTTAATTAAGTTGGAACCGACATGTTTCGACTGGCTTCCAGTCATATTCAGGGTGATTAATTAAAAAAAGAGAAAAAAAAAGAAGAAAAATTATATATATATATATAACGAAGATATGTTCGTATTGTTCTTACAAGTTGTGTCCTAAGTTTCTCGAATCTCCGAACATTTTTTTTTTGAGTTCAGGATTACTCAAAAACATTATAAAAACAACTTGTCAAGAACAGTGCGGTGAAGACCATATATGTGAAGATATGACCAAGAACCGATATATGTGAAGACCAAAAGGGGTCATATAAATTCTACAAAAATAGTATTAACAGTTCAAGTGATATATCACCGTATATAAGGGGTACTATGCATGATATATTATCTATGAGAATAGTATTGACATTTATTAGGATAAATCACCATACGAGTATATGTAAAGACCATAAGCGATCATATCATTTCTTCAATAGTATTAACAGTTCAAGTGATATATCAACATATATATGAAGAACCTATGGGGCCATATCATTCCTACAAGAAGACCGTTCCAATGATATATGACCGCATATGAAGAAGTACTATGGATGATATATGATCTGCTAGAGTACTATTGACATTTCTAGTGATACATCACTACATATGTGAAGAAACTAAGGGGCCATATCATTTCTACAAGAAGACAGTTCCAATGATATATGACCGCATATGAAGAAGTACTATGGATGATATATGATCTGCTAGAGTACTATTGACATTTCTAGTAATACATCACCACATATGTGAAGAAACTAAGGGGCCATATCATTTCTACAAGAAGGCCATTCCAATGGTATATGACCGCATATAAAGGGGTAGTATGGATGATACATTATCTGCTAGAATAATATTAACATTTCTTGTGATGCATTACCACATATGTACGAGCCAAGGGTCATATCAATTCTACAAGACAAGTATTAACCGTTCAAGTGAAATATCAACATATGCGAAGAAATTAAGGGGGGATATCATTTCTACAAGAAGACAGTTCCAATGATATATGACCGAATATGAAGGGGTACTATGGATGATATATGATCTGCTAGAGTACTATTGACATTTCTAGTGATACATCACTACATATGTGAAGAAACTAAGGGGCCATATCATTTCTACAAGAAGACAGTTCCAATGATATATGACCACATATGAAGAAGTACTATGGATGATATATGATCTGCTAGAGTACTATTGACATATCTAGTAATACATCAACCACATCTGTGAAGAAACTAAGGGGCCATATCATTTCTACAAGAAGGCCATTCCAATGGTATATGACCGCATATAAAGGGGTAGTATGGATGATACATTATCTGCTAGAATAATATTAACATTTCTTGTGATGCATTACCACATATGTACGAGCCAAGGGTCATATCAATTCTACAAGACAAGTATTAACCGTTCAAGTGAAATATCAACATATGCGAAGAAATTAAGGAGGGATATCATTTCTACAAGAAGACAGTTCCAATGATATATGACCGAATATGAAGGGGTACTATGGATGATATATGATCTGCTAGAATACTATTAACATTTCTAGTGATACATCACCATATATATGTAGTACATAAGGGGTCATATCATTTTTACAAGAAGACCGTTCCAATGATATATGACCGAATATGAAGGGGTAGTATGGATGATATATTATCTGCTAGAATACTATTAACATTTCTAGTGATACATCACCACATATGTGAAGAAACTAAGGGGCCATATCATTTCTACAAGAAGACCGTTCCAATGATATATGACCGAATATGAAGGGGTAGTATGGATGATATATTATCTGCTAGAATACTATTAACATTTCTAGTGATACATCACCATATATGTGAAGAAACTAATTGGTCATATCATTTCTACAAGAAGACCGTTCCAATGATATATGACCGAATATGAAGGGGTAGTATGGATGATATATTATCTGCTAGAATACTATTAACATTTCTAGTGATACATCACCACATATGTGAAGAAACTAAGGGGCCATATCATTTCTACAAGAAGACCGTTCCAATGATATATGACCGCATATGAAGAAGTACTATGGATGATATATGATCTGCTAGAGTACTATTGACATTTCTAGTGATACATCACCACATATGTGAAGAAACTAAGGGGCCATATCATTTCTACAAGAAGACCGTTCCAATGATATATGACCGAATATGAAGGGGTAGTATGGATGATATATTATCTGCTAGAATACTATTAACATTTCTAGTGATACATCACCATATATATGAAGTACCTAAGGGGTCATATCAATTCTACAAGAATACCGTTCCAATGATATATGACCGAATATGAAGGGGTAGTATGGATGATATATTATCTGCTAGAATACTATTAACATTTCTAGTGATATATCACCACATATGTGAAGAAACTAAGGGGCCATTTCATTTCTACAAGAAGACCGTTCCAATGATATATGACCGAATATGAAGGGGTAGTATGGATGATATATGAGCTGCTAACTATTGACATTTCTAGTGCTACATCACCACATATGTGAAGAAACTAAGGGGCCATATCATTTCTACAAGAAGACCGTTCCAATGATATATGACCGAATATGAAGGGGTAGTATGGATGATATTTATCTGCTAGAATACTATTAAACTTTCTAGTGATACATCACCATATATATGAAGTACCTAAGGGGTCATATCATTTCTACAAGAAGACCGTTCCAATGATATATGACCGAATATGAAGGGGTAGTATTGATGATATATGATCTGCTAGAATACTATTAACATTTCTAGTGATACATCACCATATATATGAAGCACCTAAGGGGTCATATCATTTCTACAAGAATAGACCGTTCCAATGATATATGAGCGCATATGAACGGGTATTTATGGATGATATATGAGCTGCTAACTATTGACATTTCTAGTGATACATCGTCATATATGTGAAGAACCTAAGGGTTCTTCATAAGGGATCATTTCCATAACAATACTATTGTCCGTTCAAATGATATATGACCGCATATGAAGGTGTACTATGATAGATTTTCTATATGAATGCTATTGATGAAGCTAAAGATATATTACCATAAATGAGGTGGTACTATGAGTGATATATTATTTATATCACTTTCCTATATTAATACAAGAATAGTGTTGACAATTCTAGTGATACATCACAATAAATAAATTGGCACTATGGGTGATGTATTATCTATAATAATACTGTTGATAAATAGGTAATTATCACCATAAATGAATTGGCTCTATGAGTGATATATTATCTAGAAGAATACTATTGATAAATCTAGTGATATATCATCATAAATGAACTGGCACTATGAGTGATAAATTATCTATAAGATTACTATTGATAAATCTAGTGATATATCATCATAAATGAACTGGCATTATGAGTGATATATTATCTATAAGTATACTATTGATAAATCTAGTGATATATTATATTAAATGAACTGGCATTATGAGTGATATATTATCTATAAGAATACTATTGATAAATCTAGTGATATATCATCATAAATGAACTGACATTATTTGTGATATATTATCTATGAAATACTATTGATAAATTACTGATATATCATCATAAATGGACTGGTATGAGTGATATATTATCTATGAGAATACTATTGATAAATCTAGTGATATATCATCATAAATGAACTGGCATTATGAGTGATATATTATCTATGAGAATACTATTGATAAATCTAGTGATATATCATCATAAATGAACTGGCATTATGTGTGATATATTATCTATGAGAATACTATTGATAAATCTACTGATATATCATCATAAATGGACTGGTATGAGTGATATATTATCTATGAGAATACTATTGATAAATCTAGTGATATATTATAATAAATGAACTGGCATTATGAGTGATATATTATCTATGAGAATACTATTGATAAATCTATGATATTCATCATAAATGGACTGGTATGATTGATATTTTCTATAAGAATACTATTGATAAATCTAGTGATATATCATCATAAATGAACTGGCATTATGAGTGATATATTATCTATAAGAATACTATTGATAAATCTAGTGATATATCATCATAAATGAATTGGCACTATGAGTAATTTATTATCTATAAGAATTCTATTGATAAATCTAGTGAGATATCACCATAAATGAATTGGCACTATGAGTGATATATTATCTATAAGAATACTATTGACAAATTTAGTGATATATCATCATAGATGAATTGGGACCCTGAGTTATATATTATCTATTAGAATACTATTGATAAATCTAGTGATATATCATCATAGATGAATTCGGACCCTGAGTTATTTATTATCTATAAGAATACTATTGATAAATCTAGTGAGATATCACCATAAATGAATTGGCACTATGAGTGATATATTATCTATAAGAATACTATTGATAAATCTAGTGATATATCATCATAAATGAATTGGCACTATGAACGATATATTATCTATAAGAATACTATTGATAAATCTAGTGATATATCATCATAGATGAATTGGGACCCTGAGTTATATATTATATATAAGAACACTATTGTTAAATTTAGTGATATATCATGATAGATGAATTGGGACCCTGAGTTATATATTATCTATAAGAATACTATTGATAAATCTAGTGAGATATCACCATAAATGAATTGGGACCCTGAGTTATATATTATCTATAAGAATACTATTGATAAATCTAGTGATATATCATCATAGATGAATTGGGACCCTGAGTTATATATTATCTATAAGAATATTATTGATAAATTATTGATATATCATCATAGATGAATTGTACCCTGAGTGACATATTATCTATAAGAATACTATTGATAAATCTAGTGATATATCATCATAACTGAACTGGCATTATGAGTAATATATTATCTATAAGAATACTATTGATAAATCTAGTGATATATCATCATTTATGGACTGGCATTATGAGTAATATATTATCTATAAGAATACTATTGATAAATCTAGTGATATATCATCATAAATGAACTGGCATTATGAGTGATATATTATCTATAAGAATACTATTGATAAATCTAGTGATATATCATCATAAATGAACTGGCATTATGAGTGATATATTATCTATAAGAATGCTATTGATAAATCTAGTGATATATCATCATAAATGAACTGGCATTATGAGTGATATATTATCTATAAGAATTCTATTGTTAAATCTAGTGATGTCTATTTAAATAAAATAATGATTTTGTCTGTACATTGCTTAGAACTGACTTCAAGTTTTCTTTACGTTTCATACATTGGAGAAACCGAATCCACCCTTAAAAAAATTTCTGTCGGTTTCTCGGTTTGTCTATTACTTTGTCTGTTAACTTTGTTTATTTGTCTGTTAACTTTGACACAAGTAAACTCAGCTACCATAAGACATATAAAGCTGAAACATTTACAGTAGATTTGTGTAGGTCTAACTTAAAATATAGGCTATGAATTGATTGGAAATTCAACGTAGAAGTGAAGTTATGGACGTTTAACGCAAAAATGTTTGTCACAAGTAAACTCAGCCACCATAAGACATAGCGAGCTGAAACATTGACACTGGATTTGTGTGTGCCTAACTTAAAATATGGGCTCTAAATAGATTATTAATTCAGTACAGAAGCGAAGTTATGGGGCTTTTAGCTGTATTTTCCTAACTTCACAGACAAGTTTGTTTTGAAAATACACAGGTGTGGCAAGTAGGTATTGTTAGTTGATTTTAATTTCAATTGAGCACATGAATATATTGCGTATTTGACATCATTGAAATGGTGTTTCACAGAGTTAAGGATGTACTATCTATTGAGAATAAATGTTTTGTAAACGAGCAATTCTCAGCCCTTAATATGAACAGGAATGAGAAATCAACAAACAAGTTCTTACGCTATATGAAGCCGAGGAAAGAACTTACAAGTCAGTAAAGAGATTGGATTAGTGATGAAGAAGCAGTTCATTATCTAATTGAATTTCTTGACTCTGAATTTATTTCTCCTGGATTGCCTGCTCATGAGTAAAAACTTAAAGTAGGAGCACCAATGATGCTGCAATGTATAGCAGTAACAAATTTCATGTTACGAAACATGAGTGACCCAAAAACTGTGCAACGGGACACGACTCTGAGTTCGTGCTCTACACAGATATGCCATAGAGGCGGACATAATGACTGGATGTGGTATTGGGGAGTCTTCCGAACCTCTGTCTGTTTCCATTCAAATGATTGCAAGGTCCCCTCAGAGTCTATTTCGCAATGACGTTAACTAAGTCGCAAAGGGAGACTTTATCTAACGCAGGAATTCAAGTTAGCGAAACCAAGTTTTTCTCATATGGTCAACTGTAGTTTACTTGCTCAATAGTCAGAGGTTTCAACTGATTGTTCTTCCATGAACTGAAGGACAGACAGCTAATGTAGTGTAACAGAGGCATTTGTTTAACACTGTACTAATAATGGTGTTTTCTACTATTCTATAATTTCTAATTATAGTATTAGTATAATACTATAATTGATATGTTGGAATACCAAGTATAATAGAATTTTTGATTCCGTCAAAGACGGGTACATTTTTGCTAGTATCATCATAAATGAACTGGCATTATGAGTGATATATTATCTATAAGAATTCTATTGATAAATCTAGTGATATATCATCATAAATGAACTGGCATTATGAGTGATATATTATCTATAAGAATACTATTGATACTATATTGTAGTTATATAATCGAGACGAGTTAAGGTGGCAAGCCTGAAATACCGGTAGTAATACCCCATGGGTATTACTAATTATTCTACTCTGTTATCCTTACATACTTTTGTTTAGCTTTCTCAAAAGCGTTATGGATTATTAAGAGTTTTATTAATTGTTTTTATATTAATGAACTCTTTTAATTTTTTTTATTATTATAGAGCCTTTTCTGGATATAAAATATTGTATGCACCTCGAGAATATTGAGTTGTTATTCCCTCGCATAGTTATCTCCCTTGGCTTTGCCTCGGGAGTTAATCATTACTAATCCCTCAGCTGCGTCTCGGGATTTATTAGCCTTGATTCCTTCGGCGTTGCCTCAGTAATCAACTAAAACACTCGGAAATATTAGACCTCATTATTCCATAAATATCTACTTTATTATTCTTTATTAGTAATAAATATACTATTTTATTTGCAAAAATTGAGGCAAATATAGTAATATGTTAACAGACCGGGTAAACAAAACTTTTCTAGTAGAATTGTAAATTTTACTTCTCTCATCGTATAAATAAAAAATTCAATTGCGTAAATTTAGTTTAAAAATTCCTTGACATGAGCAGTGCTATGTTTCTTAAATAAAAATTACAAAAATATAAAATTATATTATATATTCCAGTGGCAATCATATTAATTTCGAAGTTTTTAATAAAAATTTTTGTATATTTCCATTTATGCAGTGTTTATTATAGGTAATTAAAAAAAAAATGTTCAAATGAAATGTACCAGAAGAAATGCTAGCATTCCATAAAAAAAGTTAAATAATAGTGTTCCAATTTGAAATAAAATGAAAGATAAAATACCAGAGGTTACAAAGGAATATAATTTATAGTCAATGATATGTTCATCCCAACTAGTAAGTGCCTAGAACCCAGGTAGACATTGAATCGAGAGCATGTAGCCTGGCATTCAGATTGGTTCGGCTTTGATAATCACGTCAAGGTGTTGACCGAATCATGATCCAATCAGAAAGTAAATATATATATATATATATATATTTTATATATTAAAATATATTTTAATCACTGCTTTCGGGTCCAAGTCCTTAATCATATCCCTGTTCCGTCTTCTCGTGTTACTTTAAGAGCTTCAGAGGAGGCAATTATCTGTCTTCTCAAAGCTCGCTCTCTTCCTGGCCTTAACTTGTACCGTTAATTTAATTATTATTATTATTTTTTTTATTATTTTATTTTATTTTTTATTTATTTTTTTTATATTTTTTTAAATTGTTTATTGCTTCATTTACTATTCTTCTCCTTCTGTTATTTTTATTTTTTTTTTGCTTTTATTTGTTCTTTTTAGTTATTTTTCTCTCTGTAGTTAGTAGCTTACCTAGGGCGGCCAGCAGAGTGCACGCGTGTTCGTTTGCATTCGGCCTACCACTCAGTTAGCTTCAGCAACTCAAAGGGACTACTTCTACCCGATGACGACGACTGTCGAAATATCGTTGTGAGTCTTTTGTGTGTATCTTTATTTGTTTTTTCTCTTTCATGTGTTAACTATATATATATATATATATATACATTAAAAGAAACGGTCCAGCGGACTTTTTTAAAATAAAATAAATTCAAAACGAAGGAAACACACAGAAAGACACAGACATAACTACATCGATATTTCGACCATCGTCGTCATCAGAAGGTGCGAAGAGCGAAGAGTCCCGCAGGAAGACAGGGCGGTACTCATATATATATTATTTTAATATATATATATTTTATATATATATAATTTAATATATTTATAATTATATAAATATTTATATATATTATATATATATATATTTTTTAAAATTAGTATAGGTTGGCAGCAAATCTTCTTGGAGGCATACTTTGTTGAAATGTACTGCAGCTTCGGTATTAACGACTTTTAAACTAAGCTGTTCCAGTCTCCTGACACTCTTACAAAGACTTACAGTCTCCTGTAAGACTGTCAAGAGACTGGAACAGCTTAGTTTAAAAGTCGTTAAAACCGAAGCTGCGGTACATTTCAACAATATATATATATGTATATTTGTAAAATTTGGGAGCAGTCCTTCACTACGTCTAAAGTTCACTACGTGTATTTTAGCAACAAGTCCTCTTTTAAGCATAAGGTATTGAATTTGATGGCAGATTCTGCATTCACGATTTTTTTACTTACTGCTTCTGTTTTTCTCATGATCTTCTTTTGTGCTGGTGATAATTGCCAAGTGCCAATTACCACCAGCACAAAAGAAGATCGTGAAAAAAATAGAAACTATAAGTAAAAAAATCGTGAATGCAGAATCTGCTATCAAATTCAATATACATATATATTTCATTATTATTATTAAAATAAGCAGTAGCTTCTGCATTGACCAATTTATTGTTGACACTCTGTAGTTTTCTTATCACTCTGCGGTCAGACTCTGGTAGATTCCAAAGAAGGTTAGCGAAGGACATTAACACGCACAATAACCTTGAGGTGAAAACTAGAGAGTGTCAACAAGAAATTGGTCAATGCAGAAGCTGCTGCTTATTTTAATAACATATGCTTAAGGGAAGACCTGCTACCATCGTACACAAATATATATAATATATATATTATATTATATATATATATATATATATATATATATCAGTTTTACTGTCGTCCCTCCGTCAATTCACTTGTTCTCCTGAGGACGACCGCCATTACGGTCGAAATATTGAAAAGTGAGTCTTTGTTATTTTTCTATGTGTCACAGTTTATTTTAAGTGAAATCTGTCCTGCCGGACCTTTTTTTGTTTACATAGTATATATATGTATATAAACCAGAATTTTCAAAAGAACACGCAGAAAAGAAATCACTTTTCGCTGATAAGTCGTTATCAGCTTTTTGAGCGATTCACATCTATTCCTGACGAAGAGGACATCGAAATATAGTAGTGACTTCAGTGATTTCTTTTGTGTGTGTCCTTTTAAAAATTTTAGTTTATTCAGTTCGAAGAATCTTTTCTTCTAATTGGTTATATACAACACACACACATATATATATTTATATATATATATATATATAATATATAAAATTAAGAAAAAGATAGCACACAGATAGATACAGGAATAACTCACTTCTATATTTTGACCATCGTCGTCATCAGGAGGTGAAGAGTCCCACAGGAAGGCAGAGCAGCGACTCTAACACTGTAAAAGAAACAGAGTCGCCTCTCTGCCTTCCTGCAGTCTTCTTCGCCACCTGATGAAGACGATGGTTCGAAACATAGAAGTGAGTTATTCCTGTATCTATCTGTGTGCTATCTTTATTAATTGGTTTTTATTTAAAAGTCCGTTGGACCGTTTCATTCAATTATTAATTATATATATATATATAAATATAATATATATATATATATATCACTCAAAATTCGATAAAAACGATCCATACTGGACGCCAATCAGCTCAAAAACAAAAGCAATGTGTTGCTTTTTCTTCGTTTTTGAGTTATTATATATATATATATATATATATATATATATATATATATATATATAACGTCGGCTGATGATCAGGAGTTTGTATGTTTTATGACCCAAATCCTCAATAACCCCTTATGTGAATTTGAAATATCAGTGGTCGAGAAACTATATCAATATATATATATATAGGAGTCGTTGTCTGCCTGCGGAGCGACTTCTTTCTATCTTCCTGATGACGAGGACATCGAAATATAGTAGTGAGTTTCTGTTTCATTTCTGAGTGTTCTTTGTGTCAATATAGTTTATATATATATAATATATATAAAAATATATATATATACCTTTAACACATAGAAAAGAACACAGAAAGACACTACAGAACTCCACTTCGATATTTCGACATCCGTCGTCATCGGGAAGAAGTGCGAAGTACTCGCGTTGAGAAGCAAACTGCTACTGACTAGCAGTTTACTTCTCAACGCGAGTACTTCGCACTTCTTCCGATGACGACGGATGTCGAAATATCGAAGTGAGTTCTGTAGTGTCTTTCTGTGTTCTTTTCTATGTGTTAAAGTGTTTATTGTCCACACGGACCTTTCATTTTATTCGAAGTAATTATATATATATATATATATAATATTATATATATATATATATATATATATATATATATATATATATATATAGAAGACTATATATGAATTAGATTTGGTGACACTTTCAAGTTCATATCCCTCAATCCCAACCTTTTAATTTTATTTTCAATCTTTATTATAGTCTTGAAAAACAGAGGAATTAATAAATTAATTAAAAAAATTAATTATTAATAAAGAAATTAATTATTAATTTCTTATTAATTAAAATAAGAAATTAATTAAAAAAAAAGAAACTGTCAGTTATATAACAAAACCAGAAAACTACATTGTGTTTAATGAAGTTATAATCATCATTAAGAAATTAAACAAATCAAGAACTTACACTAATAAAAATATGTAAAAAGTAAAAACTATTAATTAAAAAAAAAAAAAAAGAGTAATAAATTTGATTGTGAAATAACAGTGATAAGAGAATGTTATAGTGTACTAGTAACATCATATTTGACCTTAAACCACGAATAAATAAGCAAGAAAACTAACTTTTAATGAAACCTAAATACACATTTTTGACTGAAATTACAAAAATTTACTACTTTTTTTTTTGGAAACAGCTTGGGAAATTAATATACCTGAATTATATTCTAGTCAAACTGGTTGTCGATGCTATAATTAATGCAGTTTTTGTGTTTTATTACTTTGGTGTTTCATGAAGGAAACTAACTTATAATGGTTTTTATTATTAAAACTTTAATTTTTACTGTAATTCTGGTTTGACATGGAAAAAGCTAAGTAGAGATTAAAATTAAATATATTATATATATATTATATTTAATTATTATTATATTATTATTATTATATTTAATATATATATATATATATATATATATATATATATATATATATATATATAACAATTAGATGAAACGATTCTTCGAGCTGAATATACTAGGATTTAAAAAGAACACATAGAAAAGAAATCACTGAACTCACTACTATATTTCGATGTTCTCGTCTTC
This sequence comes from Hermatobates lingyangjiaoensis, assembly GCA_026182355.1. NCBI lineage: Eukaryota > Metazoa > Arthropoda > Insecta > Hemiptera > Hermatobatidae > Hermatobates > Hermatobates lingyangjiaoensis. Next base: position 91,613 of record JAPFBL010000462.1, on the reverse strand, counting down.
AGGAAAAGATGTGAATCGCTCCAAAGGCTGATAACGACTCAGTATCAGAGTCGTTATCAGCCTTTGGAGCGATTCACATATTTTCCTGAAGACGAGAACATCGAAATATAGTAGTGAGTTTAGTGATTTCTTTTCTATGTGTTTTCTTTTTAAATTCTAGTTTTTATATATATATATATATGATCAAACCACAATAAGAAAATGGGAAAGCAAGACTAAGATCTTTCAACCGTAACAAGCGGTCTTCGTCAGAGTCAAAAACCCAACATGTCAGAGTCAGTTGGGTTTTTGACTCTGACGAAGACTGCTTGTTACGGTTGAAAGATCTTAGTCTTGCTTTCCCATTTTCTTATTGTGGTTTGATCATTGATTGTTATTTCAAGTGTTTATGTGAAATCTTTTATATATATATATATATATATATATATATATACTTCGAGTAAAATGAAAGGTCCGTGTGGACAATAAACACTTTAACACAGAGAAAAGAACACAGAAAGACACTACAGAACTCACTTCGATATTTCGACATCCGTCGTCATCGGGATGAAGTGCGAATACTCGCGTTGAGAAACAAACTGCTACTGGCCTCCAGAGTAACTCGTGGAGCAACCGCAACTTCGTGGTTCCACGAGTTACTCTGGAGGCCAGTAGCAGTTTGCTTCTCAACGCGAGTACTTCGCACCTCTTCCCGTTGACGACTGATGTCGAAATATCGAAGTGAGTTCTGTAGTGTCTTTCTGTGTTCTTTTCTCTGTGTTAAAGTATATATATATATATTAAATATAACAAATTTAAATATATTTTCTAAATTTCAAAAAAATTTCCATTCAATTGAAATTATGAAGAGCCTTACATTTTATTGTGTACTTATGGAAAATATGCATGATGATATTTTGTTTTAAATTAGTTTTCATTTAAAAGTAAAGCTTAATTGTATACTATTTCATTATAATATAAACCTGTAATATTTCACTGTACATTATAACCCCAAAATATGTATCAGTGAAAATAGAATATTGTTTTATGAATAATCGTTTGAGGGGCCCACCAGGTTAAAAAGAATTGAAAAGGAGTCAATGGGTAGGAAAGGGTTGTAACCACAGATCTTGATCAGAGGTCTCCAAACTTTTCAGTGAGAGGGTCGCATTATATATTTCCCACATTTATGCAGGCCGAAGGAATACAGAAAAAAATCAGTGCCAGTAATTTACTTTCCTGGGGGGCCAGGCTAGCTCAGTGGTTACGTGCTCACCTCTAAACTGATAGGACCGGGGTTCAATCCTCACCTGGACCTCGATTTATTCACGCGGGAGGTGAATAAATCTGAGCACGTCATCCCTCGGAGAAGGACGTTAAACCTGTTTTGATTTGTAGTCATGTTTCTCGGCCTTTCGGCCCAATCCATGAACAAAGCAATTACAGATCGATGCTTTTTTACGTGAGACCCTTTAGCCACATGAAGGGACACACCACATTCCTCAGAAGAGGGATGCGACCGAGCCCGTCCATGCGCCCAAGGTGGACCTCGCGGAGGCGGGTCCCACGACACCACATCATACAAAAAAAAAAAAAGGAGGGATAGGAAAGGAAAGAAGAGAGGGAAGAAAAAAAAATTAACACTTTAGTGTATGGACCTTTTTCTTTTACCTATCAAGTAAATGAAGGCCAAGAAGTGTTTTAACACTTTTCCCTGGAGCAGGCTTCTGTACAGTTCTTCATTTAGTACACCGACCTGGATCTCTAACCGAAGAAGGACGTTAAACCGTTGGTCCCAAGCCTGTACGATGTCAGATACTCGTTAAAGATCCCTACTTCTAAATACATTTGAGTTAGGCAAAATTTAGGACCCCACTGTAGGAATCAATTTTCATTGTGTGGTATCACAAAGGGCCAATGCTTGGCCTACGTGTGTTCCCTTGTGGGACTGCCACTGCAACCTAACCTAAACTAATTTAATTTCCTCAAATATTAGAGTATAAACATTGAAAATCAGGGTAAACTATACAGATTCGTGCCTTTTGTTATATATATATAACATAATATATTAATATTATATAAATTATTATATATATATATTATATATTATATATATATTTATATTATATATATATATATATATATATATATATTAATATATATATATATATATATATATAATATATATATGCGGCAACTAATTTAGTGTGACGAATGATACTTCAAACAATTGCATTAAAATCAGGTTTTAAGTTAGATGAGCTAATTGTAAGAATTGATTTCAAATGATCATCAGATAAATTTGCTCGATAGTTAGATTTTACATATTTAATTTTGGAAAATGTTTGTTCACATAAGTATGCTGTACCAAAAATGGAAAACTACAAAGCAAACTTTATGAAATTTGCAAACTGATTTTGCTACAGGCATTTATAAAACTCAATCAGATTTCCTTCTCTATACTTATGTTTTAGTCTGTCATCTGCCTGGAGATCAATAATTTTTATTAAAGTTTTAAATTTAAACTCCTGATACTTCATTTTTGTTCGAAGGAGAATTTCAAAAGGAGATAATGTCAAAGTATGGTGAAATGTAGTACAGAGCCATCTGTATGTCGGGTATGTACTCATTTACTTGAGTCATAGTTGGACAATATCAGCTTGTTGAGAATGCAGACTGTGCTCAATATACTGTATTACACAACTGATTGGTTGTAATGCACAGCACATACTTACCAGTACTGGTATCTGTGCGTCACACTATCGCGAGAGAGGAAACTGACTCGGGCTTAGCGCTACCAGTCAGCAGCTCCAGCTTTGAATAATTCAGCGATGCCTCGTACGATAAATATTTTTTTCAAGGCAACCACACAGGTATTTGCTTGGCAGGCCGGCGTTTTCCAAACTGGAAGGCACGCATCCCTAAGGAAGCGCGTACTTCTCTGAAGGGAGCTGCGAAAATTAGTCACAGGTGAACAATTTTTCAAATTACTGCTAAAGTTTTCTATGTAGGTTAGGTTTGGTTAGGTTACAATGGCCGTCCATTATTATTATTCCATTATTCAACTGAAATAGTTGGGTTTTTGGCTCTGATTTGTTATTTGTTATTTGGCTCATTGATTGTTATTTCACGTGTTTTTGTGAAATCTTTATATATATATATATAAATCAATGATCAAACCACAATAAGAAATGGGAAAACAAGACTAAGATCTTTCAACCGTAACAAGCGGTCTTCGTCAGAGTCAAAAACCCAACTGAAAACCCAACTTCAGTTGAGTTTTTGACTCTGACGAAGACCGCTTGTTACGGTTGAAAGGTCTTAGTCTTGTTTTCCCATTTCTTCTTGTGGTTGATCATTGATTGTTGTTTCACGTGTTTATGTGAAAGCTTTTATATATATATATATATATATATATATATATATCAATGATCAAACCACAATAAGAAATGGGAAAACAAGACTAAGATCTTTCAACCGTAACAAGCGGTCTTCGTCAGAGTCAAAAACCAACTGAACACTAGATGCAGAAAACATCTTGGTGAGGAGTTGAGAAGAGTGGGAGGGAAGAGTGGTATTTTAAAAGGGTGAAAGCGCAGGAAAGGACTAATGTCCAGAAAGGGACGTTTGGGGAAACAAAGAGTACAGTAAGAAAAAGTAAAAAACTATCCGCTAGCTGTCAACCCTCTTTGAAAAGGCTATTGCCCTCGTGACGAAAGTATCAAGTTTGAAGAGACCGTTACTAATGTTTATAATATTAGATCTATTAAATTTAATTAGAGACGATTCAATAATATTTCTTAACAACATTGATTTTTCATAGGTAATAAATTTAGCTCCTGTCCAATCAATATGATTATTTTCATTTTTTATATGCAAGAATAAGGCACTACTGTTTTCCTGTCTACTTACGTTATATTGGTTTTGTTTTACACGTGTTTTTAATGATTTACCAGTTTGACCAATATAATTTTTATGGCAATTTTTGCACGGAATTTTATAAATACCAGCGGACTCCAATTCACTTGGAGAGTTTTTTATTAACATATTACCCACGTTATTACGATTAGAAAACACTATATTAAAATCAAGTTGTTTGGCTAATCTTGGAAGGGGGTCCAATGATTCGTGGTATGGCAAAACTATAGAATTTGATAATAAATCAAATTTGCCATATATATATATATATATATATATATATTTGGGGAGCAGGCCTTCATTTATACACGTTTTATTAAAAGTAATGCCCAATTTAACTTTTACACTTTTTCTTATCCGTTTTTCAAGCGTTCTCATACTTGACTTCCATGGTTCTGGAATAGAGGTATAGAAGTTAATCGATTACCTTCCCAGATACAAATGACGGATGGAAGGTAACCAAGAGCCTGGTGAAACCTCAACATACCTTTACCTTTGATAACCTCCCTAGTTGTGAATATGTGTTATGGACTCGTTATGTTTATTTTAGTTTATTTTAATTGTTATTCACTTTTCGATCATTAATAATTTTATATATTCTTTAACCTTGAAAATGGTCAACGATGACCGAAACATGTCGGTGTATAGTAATAAAAATTTTGGTGAACTTATGTTTTTAGTTCCAGAACCATGGAAGTCAAGTATGAGAACGCTGAAAAACGGATAAGAAAAAAAAGTGTAAAAGTTAAATTGGGCATTACTTTTAATAAAACGTGTATATATATATATATATATATATATATATATATATTGTGATCAAATCACAATATGGAATGGGAATACAAGACTAAGGAAACAAAACAACTCACCAGATGTTTCCTGCATCTAGTGTTTGAGTTGGGTTTTTAACTCTGACGAAGACCGCTTGTTACGGTTGAAAGATCATGGTCTTGTTTTCCCATTTCATATTGTGATTTGATCATTGATTGTTATTTCACGTGTTTTTGTGAAATCATTTTATTATTTAAAGTATGACAGTTAATTTTTTGGGGCTTTAGCTCAGTCGTTAATGTAATCACCTCTGAACTAGTAGTCCGGGGGGGTTCGGTATCCACCTGACCCTTTGATTCACGTAGGAGGTGAGTAAATCTGAGTATGTCGTCCCTCAGAGAGGGGGTTAAGCCAGTACGATGTCAGGTACTCGTTAAATATCCCTACTCGAAATGCACTTGAGTTAGGCAAAATTTAGGACTCCCAATATAGAATCTGTAAAATCACCGATAAAACAAAAAAAAAAACGGTAAACGGCTAACTTTATCACCAACTAGTGGATCGGTTTAAACAATAAAAAAAAAAGAAAAGGTAATATTTTCGGATTAGGATAATAAAACGTTTCGATTTTTATTTAAAACCTTTTTCATAGGCCTACAAAACAGAGGAAATATAAAAAATAATTCAATCATTCAAAAATCAAACATGCATAATAAGTGCAATTAGTTACAATTAGGAAATTGCAATAGAAATTTTGACAATAGGTTAGTGAGAGAACTTACAGAAGTATAAATTTTGAAACAAATAAACTATGTATTACATTAGAAATTATTTTACAAAGAAAAATAGTCTGTGAATTTCAACAACTGTCTAGTTTGAATGAACACGTGACAGTATGACTTTATGTATTTATATATATATATATATATATATATATATATATATATATATATATATATATATATATTTATATACTTACACAGAGAAAAGAACACAGAAAGACACTACAAAACTCACTTCGATATTTCGACATCCGTCGTCATCGGGAAGAAGTGCGAAGTACTCGCGTTGAGAAGCAAACTGCTACTGCCTCCAGAGTAACTCGTGGAACCACCGTAATGCTGCCCCCCAGCGGAGGAGAGGAAAAATAGAAATCCCTCCAATATTTATTGATAAATATAAATATAAATATAAATAAATATATCCTCCGCTGGGGGGCAGCATTGCGGTGGTTCCACGAGTTATTCTGGAGGCCAGTAGAAGTTTGCTTCTCAACGCGAGTACTTCGCACTTCTTCCCGATGACGACGGATGTCGAAATATCGAAGTGAGTTCTGTAGTGTCTTTCTGTGTTCTTTTCTCTGTGTTAAAGTGTTTATTGTCCACACGGACCTTTTATTTTATTCGAAGTTATATATATATATATATATATATATATGCATACAGAATTAAAGTTTATTAGGACTCGGTCAGTTCTTCAGGTTCAAATCAAACTCTCATTTGCTAACGTTTCAATTTTTATTTAAAACCTTTTTCATAGGCTGAAGTATAAAATTTTGAAACAGAAAAAGTTAATTTGAACCTGAAGAACTCACCGAGTCCTGATAAACTTGAATTTTGTTTCTATTTCACGGTCGAATTTTAATGTTATAATATTTATATATATTTATATATATTATATATATATATATTATATATTATATATATATATATATTATATATATATATTTAAAGAAACAGTCAATTACACTAAAAGAAACATACATGAAACTGACACAATTCACCTGACATTTCATCCTCTACTAATTTCCTACCTCGTATACTAATACTAATATAGGTATACTAATACTAATACCTCGAATACTAATACTAATACCTCGTATACTAATACTAATATAGGTATACTAATACTAATACCTAATATACTAATACTAATATAGGTATACTAATACTAATACCTCGTATACTAATACTAATATAGGTATACTAATACTAAAACCTCGTATACTAATACTAATATAGGTATACTAATACTAATACCTCGTATACTAATACTAATATAGGTATACTAATACTAATACCTGGTATACTAATACTAATATAGGAATACTAATACTAATATAGGTATACTAATACTAATACCTCGTATACTAATACTAATATAGGTATACTAATACTAAATACCTCGTATACTTATATAATACTAATATAGGTATACTAATACTAATACCTCGTATACTAATACTAATATAGGTATACTAATACTAAATACCTCGTATACTAATACTAATATAGGTATACTAATACTAATACCTCGGTATACTAATACTAATACTAGGTATACTAATACTAATATAGGTATACTATTACTAATACCTCGTATACTAATACTAATATAGGTATACTAATACTAATAACCTCGTATACTAATATAATGGATGGCATTCAATACTAATACCTCGTACATTATTCAGTATACTCAGATAGGAATACCTCGATATACTAATAGTTGAACTATAGGTATACTAATACTAATACCTGGTTATATATAATATAGTATAGCTACATACTTAATACCTCGTATAGTAATACTAATATAGTATACTAAACTAATAAACTGGTATTATAATAAGTAATATTAGTATACTAATACTAATACCGTCGTATACTAATACGTAAGTTAGGTATCGGAGACGTAATGGAGCGCTTTCGGTATACTAATACTATATAGGTATACTAGCATACTAATACTATGGGGCTATATCTAAGGTATAATATAGTTGTGTACTAACTGCTAATACCTCGATATACTAACTACTAATCTAGGTATACTAACTACTAATAACCTCGTATGACTAATATTGGAGGCATTCAGATCTAGTTCGACATTATTCGATTCTCAGATGGACAATTGTATACAGAGTGACTCCATACGTTTTACAACCATATCATCTTAACGAGGTATGGACTGCATTTTTTATTTCTAATAATTATCATACTAACCTCAGTGGTAATAACAATACTCAAATATTATAATATTTTTAATATTATGCTAATTCTTATTGCCAATAAAAAAAAGTTTTATTTTTGTACCAAAAATATAAACGAAAAATTATTTAGATGGTGATAATTTTCATAATTTAAGGCCTTTCTTATTTCAATTCCATTAAAAATTTAATAGATTTTTTTTTATTTTCGGTTGATTGAATTTAATTTATATTGAAATAATTTATTTAATCTGAATTTCTAAATACGTGTGTGCAAGTCACCTGTAATATTCTACTTATATTCAGTACTATCTGATTTTTTTCAATTTTTTTTTTCTCCTTGGCTTCTTGAAATAACTTATGGTTTTGATTCCTGTTTGCTGAGAGAAGTATTTTGAAATTACAAAGATGAGTGACATGTAGTCAGAGGAAGCTGTGCCTTTAATTCAGTAAAAAACCAATGTTGCTCGACATTTTTTAGGGTTATTTAATGAATTTGATGCATTAAGTATACCATGGATTTATTTAGATATCATATACAATGAATCTGATACTCTAAGGAAACCACGGTATTATTTAGATATCAGAAACAATGAATTTGATGCTCTAAGTCAGCGTTTCCCAAAGTGGGCGGTACCGCCCCCCTGGGGGCGGTAACGCAAAAATAGTGGGTTGGGGGGCGGTAACGCAAAATATGCGGTTTGGGGGGCGGTAACTAAAAAATAGATGGTTGGTGGCGACAGTGTAGCTAATGTAGCAGCTGGCTGCTACAATACTTACACCGTCGTCCCACACTGTTGGCGGTAACAATCAAAAACCATACAAGTAATAAAAATTAGAAATAAGAATTTCAAAAGATATGCCGCTCTTTTACCTGAGGATTAAGGGGTCAGCCCCGGTCGAAAGTAAAAGAGAGTTTTCGGTCAAAATAAAGGTAATAAAAAGATAAGCTGCTCTTTCACGTATGTCCTATGGATTAAGAGGTCAGCCTTGATCGGAAGTAAATGAGTTTTCGGTCGAAATAAGAAGAATGAAATGATCGTTACCTATATAAACATTAGACCGCAATCTCAATTCTGTAAAGATAGATTGTGGCTGTAGATTGCATGACAGCTAGACTCTAGCTGTCTAGCAGCTAGAGAAACATTTGAAACCTCGGAAGGTAACTAACTTGAGATTTATTTTTTCTTTCTCCAAAAAAGTTAAACCTGAATAGAATAGGTTAGTTCTGATAGCCTTTTTGGCATATCTTTCCATTTTTATGGGGTAGGGGGCGCTGGCAGGCTATTCTAGAAGACAAGGGGGCGCTGGCAGTCTATTCTAGAAGACAAGGGGGCGCCAGCCAGAAAAGTTTGGGAAACCCTGCTCTAAGTAAACCATGGTATAATTTATATATCACAACCAATGAATCTGATACTCACAGTATACATGGTTTTATTTAGATATCATAAAACAAAGAATTCTAATACTCTAAGTGTACCACGGTTTTATTTATCAATATATCGATAAAATATATCTGATACTGAAAGTGTCCATAGTTTTATTTTCATATAAGAAACAATGTATATGATACTCTAAGTGTACCACAGTTTCTTTAGATATCATATACAATGAATCTGATACTCTAAGTAAACCACAGTTTATTTAGATATCAGAAACAATGAATTTGATACTCTAAGGAAACCACGGTTTATTTAGATATCATAAAACAAAGAATCTCATACTCTAAGTATACCACGGTTTTATTTATATATTAGATAGAATGATTCTGATACTCTAAGTAAACCATGGTTTAATTTAGATATCAGATAAAATGGATCTGATACTGAAAGTGTCCATGGTTTTATTTACATATCAAAAACAATGTATATGATACTCTGGTTGTACCACGGTTTATTTAGATATCATAAATAATGAATCTGATACTCTAAGTATACCATGTTTTTATTTTTGTATCAGTTACAATGAATCTAATACTCTAAGTATACCATGATTTATTTAGATATCACATACAATTACAGTGGAACCTCTACATACGAGCTACTCTACTTACGAGAAACTCGAGATACGAGAGGTCTTTCGAGCAAAAATCTTGCTCTACATACGAGAGAAAATCCAAGTTACGAGAATTTCCAGATGGTTCCGCTAGGTGGCCAAGTTACGAGAATTTCCAGATGCTCCCGCTAGATGGCCAAGTTACGAGAATTTCGTAAAGAAACACCCAGAAAAAGTGGCTACTAGTCGTACTACAGCTCTTTTTAATGACACTTGCCTTACACATTTCCGTAACATTTTGAAAGGGAGGCAGAGACAAACCTCCTTGGATAAGTTCATACAAGAAATTCAGCTCTTCAAAAGACCTATAGAAAGTGAAAGTGTTGCGATTCCAGCTAAAAGGGCAAAAGAAAGCGAAGAAAAGTAAAAACTGATACAGTAATGTTAAAAAGCAGAAAAAAATGCATAAATAAATTAGTGCCGTAAAAAAATTTAGTTTTTCATAAAGTTAACTTTAATTTTAAGTGGAAGGGCTCATAATAAATGCTCATAATAAACTCGCATTTTATTTCGTTAATATCATCTTATTTATCTTATTACTGTATTTTTATGTTCAGTCACTATTTGAATGTGTTTTTAGTAATCAGGAAGATGTGTTCATAGTTATTTAGGGTTAACTTGAATGATTTTGGGAGGCCAGGAACAAATTAATTCGTTTTCAGTTATTTCTTATGGGAAAAATTCGCTCTAGATACGAGAAATTCTAGATACGAGCACGATCCGGGAACGAATTAATCTCGTATGTAGAGGTTCCACTGTAATCTGATACATTAAGTATATATCAGGAATCTGATATCCTATTACATATTTTATTTAGATATCAGATATAATGAATCTGATATACTAAGTATACCAAGGATTTATTTAGATATCAGATACAATAAATCTGATACTCTAAGTATACTATGGTTTTTAATTAGATATGAGATACAATGAATGTGAATCTCTAAGTTTCACGGTCAAATGAAAGGTTATACTCACTGTTTTCTTTGATTATGATAGCGTTGTGTATAATAAATTTCTACCAGAAGGTAACAAGGTCAACAAAAAATATTATTTTCATTGTTTCTTTGTTGAGAAACAATTAATAGTTGTTGCATCACGATAATGCCCCTGCTCCAATAATCTTTACCGGTTCATTATTTTTTATCTAAAAGCAACAACCACAATCATGCCTCAGACACTATATATTCATCAGATTTAGTCTCCTGCGGCTTTTTTTTTTTTATTTCCAAAATTGGAAATGACTATCAAAAGGCAGAGTTATTCATCGATCGAGGAAATAAAAACCGAATCGTTGAAGAAATTAAAGGCTACACCAAAAACCACCTATGAAATGTGCTTCAAGGACTGGAAAAAACGTTGATACAAGTGTGTTATATCTGAGAGGGATTACTTTGAAGGAGACAACATAAATATTGATAACTAGCAAATGTACCCGTCTTTGACGGAATCAAAAATTCTATTATACTCGGTATTCCAAAATATCAATTATAGCATTATACTAATACTATAATTAGAAATTATAGAATAGTAGAAAACACCATTATTAGTACAGTGTTAAACAAATGCCTCTGTATACACTACATTAGCTGTCTGTCCTTCAGGTTCATGGAAGAACAATCAGTTGAAACCTCTGACCATTGAGCAAGTAAACTACAGTTGACCATGTGAGAAAAACTTGGTTTCGCTAACTTGAATTCCTGCGTTAGATAAAGTCTCCCTTTGCGACTTAGTTAACGTCATTGCGAAATAGACTCTGAGGGGACCTTGCAATCATTTGAATGGAAACAGACAGTGGCTCGGAATCAATGGTATGCGTGGTATACACACAGACTCCCCAATACCACATCCAGTCATTATGTCCGCCTCTATGGCATATCTGTGTAGAGCACGAACTCAGAGTCGTGTCCCGTTGCACAGTTTTTGAGTCACTCATGTTTCGTAACATGAAATTTGTTACTGCTATAAATTGCAGCATCATTGGTGCTCCTACTTTAAGTTTTTACTCATGAGCAGGCAGTCCAGGAGAAATAAATTCAGAGTCAAGAAATTCAATTAGATAATGAACTGCTTCTTCATCACTAATCCAATCTCTTTACTGACTTGTAAGTTCTTTCCTCGGCTTCATATAGCGTAAGAACTTGTTTGTTGATTTCTAATGCCTGTTCATATTAAGGGCTGAGAATTGCTCGTTTACAAAACATTTATTCTCAATAGATAGTACATCCTTAACTCTGTGAAACACCATTTCAATGATGTCAAATACGCAATATATTCATGTGCTCAATAGAAATTAAAATCAACTAACAATACCTACTTGCCACACCTGTGTATTTTCAAAACAAACTTGTCTGTGAAGTTAGGAAAATACAGCTAAAAGCCCCATAACTTCGCTTCTGTACTGAAGTAATAATCTATTTAGAGCCCATATTTTAAGTTAGGCACACACAAATCCAGTGTCAATGTTTCAGCTCGCTATGTCTTATGGTGGCTGAGTTTACTTGTGACAAACATTTTTGCGTTAAACGTCCATAACTTCACTTCTACGTTGAATTTCCAATCAATTCATAGGTAGCTGAGTTTACCTGTGACAAAGTTTTGCGGACAAACAGACAAACCGACAAACCGACAGAAATTTTTCTAAGGGTGGATTCGGTTTCTCCAATGTATGAAACGTAAAGAAAACTTGAAATGAGTCAGTTCTAAGCAATGTACAGACAAAATCATTATTTTATTTATAAAGATAAAGAAACATTTTTTTTAAACGTATCAAAATTGGCTTTATTTATTGAACACATCTCGAATAATACTTTTATTTACCTCATAAACTGGTATATTGATGGGCTAGTCTGACTTGTTTTTTATTTTATGATACTGATGCGTGAGCTAGATTTGATTAGAGATTTCCTGCAGAGACCCTCTTGGGCATCTCAGGCACTTCGAACTCATTTTTAGTTTGAAATTAGAGAGAAAAATGTAAAAGAAAATATATTACCATTCCCTTTAGTAAAATAATTCTACTAGGATTTATTTATAACTGAAATTTAGTTATATCATCATTAGCAATTTATTGGAAGGTACGACTTAATAAAATTTTGATTGATTTGGTTTATCTTGTATTAGTTTTCAAATGTTAAGTTATCAAATGAACAAATAAAATATTAATAATATGTATTAAAAGTAAATTAAAGCGTAGCAATCCAATTATATCGGAATGTAAACAAACAAAAAATTTTAATTACAAAAATAAAAACGTAATGTTAATTAAAATAAACTGTTGTTTGCCAATATGCATTATTAAATGAAACATAGCATATTTTTTACTGAAGTAAAAAATACAAAATATTCTAAAATTAAAATAATGAACATTTTTTCCAGGAGACATCTAAACTGTCTATAACCTTCAGTGTGGTTATAGTTCCTCCGTTCAAATGGCTACTTTTAAATGGTAAATATCTGGGAGTCTTTAATTTCTTTTCTTTTAAAGGCTAAAATAATTTGTTTTTTCAGGTTACTCTTCTTCAACCGTACAATAAGTAGTTCTTCTGCATCAATAACAAAAATTCATCGTAAAAATTATTTATTACAATATCCTACAAGAGTAATTTTGTCTGATGGGTCAAGTATAACAGTTCGTTATCACGAACCGAGACAAATTATTAAGGTAATTTAGGAAACTTTTTAATATTATTACTATTATTATTTGTGTAACTTAATTAATACATTAATTCCAGTTACCTCTAGATTTATCAACTGTAAGTGAAGCAGAAGCAAAAGTTATTTTAGAAAGGCGAAAACCAAAAACTAAAGTTAAAATGCAAGAAGAAAATATGGGTTCTTTTGATTCAAAGAAATATTTAAATATTATGAAGAAAAAGAAGTAATTATGAGTGTTTTTCTATTTATTTGAATGTATTATAATAATATTAATTAAATTTCATGTTGTATTGTGGCTTATATTTCCCTAATTAATATATAATATCCTAACGAGCATACATAATTTTACTACCTGTCTATACTTACTTTTAATTATGATTTTACGTCCAAATTCGGGTTGTCTAACAACATCCTTTTTTTTCTGATGTTTCATTTAAGGAATAAACGTTTTAAACTTATTTTAAAATTATTTCACGTTAATTAATAGCAGCTCAACTGAATGTACCTTTCTATTATTGTTTACAAAATAATACTGTTATATGTGTTTTGTCATTTATATACTGTACGCCATATAAGCTAAATTTCTAGGAAATCTAATTTTAAAATCATACAAACGTCAAATAAAGCTATATCTAATTCCTACAAAAGAGTATCTATGAAATTATGGTTTTAGCTATGCATTTAGAGAAGAATAATTATTAATTAATATTCATTTCTTCATTTATCGAATAGAATGAATGAAGTATATTAGATCTTAAAACGAACAAAGTTAATACAAAATACTTTTTGAGAATAACGTAAGTTTATTTATATAGCATAACAGAAAGAAAGGTTTGAAATTAAAGTTGAGAAAATAAAATTATAACAGACATGTATTTGCAGATTCTCTCTTACGATATTTGTTTTCAAAATATTTAGCTGTCAATAGGTTTTTTTTTTATCTTTTATGGCTTCAAATTTTCATATTACGAATTAAATGGCTTATAATATTATTGTAATATGGCTTATAACTTTGTTTTTAAAATATTTAGCTGTCAATAGGTTTTTTTTTATCATTATGGCTTCAAATTTTCATATTACAATTTAAATAGCTTATATTATTATAATACGGTTTTAACTTATAACACCAAAAAATCTTAATTGTTTTAAATTGTAATCAAATACTGTTTCAACCAAAATAAATCTTACTACCTGATGGTTAAACTTAACTCCTTTTGCATATTATTTTTCTATTTTCGGTTTAAAGAAATTTAAACATATAATTTGTTATTACATATATTTGAAGTATTGCACTTATTCGAACCTAAAAATTTGGAGATGGAAACACATTTTTTTTTATTTGTTTTTAATTTAATTAATTTTAGAGAAAATCTTGAAGACGAATTTTAATTTTGAAATTTATGTTATATGTCGATATATTTTTCGTATGTCTGTATGTTCGTAAGTCGAGGCACTATTGTACTGTTTATATGGTTCAGTCATTCTTTGTGGAACTCTATTTGAAAACCGCTGACATATATCGTTAACAGAGGTATATTGCTTGGTTTGAGTAGTAAAGGGCTAAATTGTTACTTTTCTATAACTTTAGGATGAACAACCACAATTTAAAAAAATGGATCAGAAGAATTTCAAAAAATTTTGTCTCCACACAAAAAAAAGAGTTTAATAACTGTTTCGAACACTTAGTGTTCTTCTTTTTGGATGTAAACCTGAAGAAGAACACAAGTGTTTGAAACGTGTTGTTTCTTTTTCTTTTTAGATGCAAACTTGGGGAAGAACACTAAGTGTTTGACACATGGTGTTCTTTTATTATTATTTGAGGGTGACTATAGTGTCTTAAAAAAAGCTATTGTACTTCCTTCTTTCTGTACTAAAGTACCCCAGCAGTTATCTTCAATGCCTCAAAGAAGCTCAGCGTCCAGCGGTAAAAGTTTTTCTATCTTTTGTTGAGTGTCCCAAAGCACCTACCTCTGTGTAGCAAAGTTGCCTGATAGTCAGCCAGCAGGTGCAACGGTGTTTCTTCCTCTTCTTTGCAGAATCTGCACAAACCATATTTGATAATGCCTACTTTTCGGGAGAAAGTTACTTCCTTTCTCCTTCTTCGGGTCCTTTAGGTATACTTGTTGGAGGTTGGGCTACCTGTTTTGGTATTATTCCGCGCACCCTGCTTCTTCAGCAATATCACGAGTAATAAAAGAACAGATTGATGCCTTTTAACGTGAAAGCTCTTTCGCCGCATCTTGGGAGCACCAAGCCCTAGCGAGGATAGAGGCAATGCCAGCCTCCGAGACACGCCCGAGGTGGACCACGCGGAGGCGAGCTTCCACGACCCTACATCACCTACAAAAAATCAAAAGAAAAAGGAAAAAACAATTGTCCTGCGTAGTATCAAACTAAAATAATGACTGATAGCATCACTTCCAGTCATCATGAGTCTATTCCTGGTGTCTTCCGTATTTTTCTTATTCCGTAAATAAGGGAGGTTGGGCTACCACTAGCTAGCTAGCTCAAACGACTCAAAGTCGTAGTTTGAGTGCTAGAGGCACATTTTTAGTACCCCAAACCCGTTGATAGTTTTGATTTTGATTTTTTTTTCTGTGGATTCATAATTTTTGGAATTCCCCATTATTAAGGGAGAGAATGTTTGATTCCTTTAGAAAAGTAGGGAAGGTAAAATTTACTTAACTCTCATGTTACTATTTGTATACCTTGGAATGAGGTGGCAAACTGATTTGATAAATCAATAGTTGTGCAATCCGTAATTGTGTGGTATTTACTCATTCTAAGGTAAAATGGATAAACCAACAAAAGTCTTTTGTTGGTTTATCCATTTTACTTCAGAATGAGTAAATACCACACAATTACGGAAAGTTTTCACTGGACCAACCCGTCAGTACCACATCCTTGGGTATGTCTTGAATTCTCTTAATTGAATTTTATTATTTCACTATAATTTTGTAACTGATTAGATATAATTTGTATTATAGTGTCTTCCTGATGATGAACACAAAGTGTTCGAAACGCGTTGAATAAAACTTCATTTGTGTGGAGACTTTTGTTGCTTTATCCATTTTACCTCAGAATGATTTGATAAAGGTTGGAACAAGACAAACCTTCTATGTCCTGGAATCATTTTATCCAACACCTGAAAGGTTCCTCTAAGGCAGGGGTGAGGAACCTTTCTTGGAATAAAGGCAATTTATACCACAAATGGATAAGCAAATTCATATATAATAGTTATATGAAAAATCTTTGAATCTATCATTATATTATTCGAAAAGTGCATCTAAAACTGTTTTGCATCTTTTAAAAGATTCAGCAGTGTCCTCACTGCCTTTGTTTATCACCTTCGTTAACTCAGGAAAATAATTTTATAAAAGTTCAGACTTTTCAAGTAATGATAATCTTCTTTCTAAATGATAGAATTTTTTTGTCTTTATTACCGCAATTCTATATATTTTGAAACATTTTTCTCAAAAAAAAAAACCGCAGAAGGCCGAATTTCATGGTTCAAAAGGCCACATGCTGCCTTAAGGCTGCAGGTTCCCCTCGCAAGCTCTTAAGGTTTCAATTAAAGATTGGAATAAAAATAAGTCAAGACAGAAGTTGTCTGCACAATCAGGATTAATTCAGTCCAAAAATTTTATTCCGACTTAAATTTCTCAAAATTTATAAATTTATAAAAATAATTGAGAGAACTAAACAAGTTCCATGGATTTTTATAAAATTTTATAAATTTTTTTATAAATTTATATATTTATAAAAATAATTGAGAGTCCATGGAACTAAAGTCTCATGGTATTATAAATATCCATGAGAGTTCCATGGATATTTATAAAATTTTATAATTTTTTTTATAAATTTATAAAAAAATAAATTTATATATTTATAAAAATAATTGAGAGTCCATGGAACTAAAGTTTCATGGATATTATAAATATCCATGAGAGTTCCATGGAT
Source organism: Hermatobates lingyangjiaoensis (assembly GCA_026182355.1). NCBI lineage: Eukaryota > Metazoa > Arthropoda > Insecta > Hemiptera > Hermatobatidae > Hermatobates > Hermatobates lingyangjiaoensis. The sequence goes on along the minus strand of JAPFBL010000462.1, from coordinate 74,284 downwards.
ATTTATAAAATTTTATAAATTTTTTTATAAATTTATAAAAAAAATAAATTTATATATTTATAAAAATAATTGAGAGTCCATGGAACTAAAGTTTCATGGATATTATAAATATCCATGAGAGTTCCATGGATATTTATAAAATTTTATAAATTTTTTTATAAATTTATAAAAAACTAAATTTATATATTTATAAAAATAATTGAGAGTCCATGGAACTAAAGTCTCATGGTATTATAAATATCCATGAGAGTTCCATGGATATTTAAAAATTTTATAATTTTTTTTATAAATTTATAAAAAACTAAATTTATATATTTATAAAAATAATTGAGAGTCCATGGAACTAAAGTCTCATGGTATTATAAATATCCATGAGAGTTCCATGGATATTTATAAAATTTTATAATTTATTTTATAAATTTATAAAAAAATAAATTTATATATTTATAAAAATTTATCTATTCATGTGGGAGGTAAAAAAAATCCAGTAGAGAATTTTAAGCCGTCGGTCTCGAGCCTGTACAATGTCAGTTACTATTTAGGAAATCCCTATTCTAAATACACTTGAGTTAAGCCAATATTTAGTGATATCAATTTTGAATGTGTCTGTAGTACAGAGATTTTCAATTTGAGCTATTTTTAAAATTTGTGGACCTCATTAAAATGCTTAAAAAACATAATTATGGACATTTTTCAAATAAATATATATTTTTATGTGAATAAAATATGTAACTTATGAAATGATTTAATTACATTTACAACATGATATCGAAATGTATAAACACCTTTTTGAAAATAATAACAAAATACTTTATAACATTTTCCAAATTTTTACTTAAATAAATTGTAAAAAAAATTAAGTTTTTATATAATAATATGAAAAAATTATAATAGTTAAAAAAATAAATATTTATTTTTAGGTGAATAAAAAAGTGCAGTTATAAAATAATTTAATTATATTTATAACAAAGTCGAAATACAAACAACTTTTTGAAAAATAATAATACAAATTTTCCAAAGTATGATGTGTGAATTGTAAAAAAATAAGTTTTTATTTAGAAATATGAACAAATCATAATATTTTAAAACATTGGAATATTATAATGTACTGATTATAAAATTAGTTTCATAATGTAATAATACATTGGGCAATGTAAGTTTTGGCACAACGTCACGTTTGCTACAGCCCAGTTCTTTTACACTTATGAGTATATTCTACTTACAATTTTTTTGAAACAGACAAAACAAGAATATCAAAGTCGTGTATTGATACTGTAATATCCACCTGCAAGAAGGGACGACTCCTTCACAATTTCAACCAGTTCCAAAACTATTTGGCCAAATTCATCACAAATACACCACCAAAACTCTATGAGTCTCTATATACGAGGTGTATAAATAAAGTAGTGAGACTGGCAACGTCGCTTTCGATCTGGCAACGCTGGAGACGCGTGGCCTTGAGTAGCGTCAGGTGCACGTGTGATGCGCCTCCAGTATGAATCCGAACTCGCCACAGTTATTTGTTTGTCCGTAGCGTTGGTTTTCGTGAAATGGTTTTTTCTTGAGCGTTTTAAAAATGAGTGACCTCAAAGTTGAGCAGCGGTGTGCAATCAAATTTTGCTTCAGACTTGGACATAATGCAACTTTTGAAAAACTTCAGGAGGCCTATGGAGAACGTGTTTTATCAAGGGCACAGGTTTTTCGGTGGTTTAAGGAATTTTCAGAAGGAAGAGAGTCGATTGAAAATGAACCACGAAGCGGAAGGCCTTCAAGTGCAAACACCGATGAAAATGTCAACAGAGTACGGAACCTTGTGCGTTCAGATCAACGCTTGACAGTCAGAATGATCGGGGAATGATCGGGTCCTTGAAAGACTTCGAAAAAGATTCCTTCGTGTGCGGCCAAACATCAAAGACAAGTGGGTGTTGCATCACGACAACGCGCCCTGTCACACTGCCATCTCAATAAACGAGTTTTTGGCCAGTAAAAACATTCCTGTTGCTCCTCAGCCTCCTTATTCACTAGACTTGAGTCCTTGTGAGTTTTTCCTCTTCCCGAGATTGAAAAATCACCTCAAGGGAACTCATTTCGGGACACTACAAAACATACAAACTGCTGTAACCGACCAGCTGAAGGCCATTCCAGAATCCGAGTTCCAGCAATGCTACAATGATTGGAAGGACCGTCTCCAGCGCTGTGTGGCTTCCGAAGGGAACTATTTTCAAGGTGACAATATCACATTGTAATTATATTTGAATAGAAAATTTAAAAAAAATCAGTCTCACTACTTTATTTACACACCTCGTATCTTATCTTCCTCACTTGTTTTTTTGTTTACCACTTGTCACCATGGAGACCACCTGTTTGTATTTATTCCACTCACCTGTTGCCAGCCATCAACAAGTAGACAAACTATCCCAAAACAGCTGGGCACCACCACACCAGGGATTCATTACAGGCTTATGTTTTAATTATTGTGTTTAAATATTCTAATGGTCAGCTTTTGGCACTTGGATATATTTTTGGTTATACTATTTTGATATAGCATATTAGCCTAATATTCTGATAGTCAACAACCTGTAGGTAATATACTATTTAGTATACTTGCTTACTAATTGTAGGCGTTGTACAACCAGTATTATCGGAGACTTAATCAGCATAGTATACGTGGTGATAAATCCAAGTATGCATAGAGCATTAAACATGTTCCATGGACTCTCAAAATACTATTTTTCCTCGTGGATCCTCAGTAATCCTCTGTCGACAACTTGAGAATCCATGTGGAGCATGTTGAGGAACCACTGGTGTAGTATCATAAAGAGTTGAAGTTGGGTATGTGTCTTGTCTCCTGGACTGCCGCTGCAGCCTAACCAAACCTATCATAAGGATTGTAGTGTAAACAGCTAATGAAATGGTCACCATATATAAAAAATAAAAATCGTATAAACAACGCGTATGGAACACGTAGTGTTCTTCTTCAGGCATTAACTTTGAGTGAGTGTCTATGGACAACTGGCTGGGAATGATTTTAGGTACACTTGTAGGAGGTTGTTCCACTTGTTCGCAATTTTGAACCCTCTGCCCTTCCGGAAGATGGTCTTCAGACTTCATTCTCCTTGGTATCATTCCCAGTCAGTTGTACAACAGAGACTCACCCGTAATGCCTCAAGAAGAACACTGCTTGTTTGAAACGCGTTGTTTATACGATTAAATTTTTATATGTGGAGACCATTTCATTAGCTTTTACCCACATAATCACTGATTGCACTACGTTAGGATCATAAGGATATTCACCAGCGGTAGTATTGGAGTGATTATGCGCCTCTAATAGCCTCTGGCACTCAACTACAACTTTCGGCTTTCGCGAAGTTACCCTCTTAACCTGCTGAATGCATGGACAAACGAAAGAGGAGGAGAAGATGGCCTGGGACTTTGACCACCTTCGTTTCACAATCCTTCTAACTTCCCAAATCCTCTTCTCTTATACAAGGTCCAATCCAAGGTGTTATGCGATCCTTACCGATGAATAGATGATACAGGGGTTCTGTATTACGAACGGAACCTCAAGGGAACCAGGCGACCCTTTTGAGTAAATAGCCTTATTCCGGTATGTGGTGCTCTGCCGGAGCGGACAAAATACCACCGATAAAGCTTTAGGGATTTCTCGTGTAAGATATTATGGAGAAGGAAGTGCGGAAACCATCCTCCGGAAGGGCAAATGATTCAAAATTGCTAACAAGTGGAGGCCAACCTTCCACAAGTGTACCTAAAAGACCCGAAGAAGGAGAAAGGATTTCTTCTGAGACATAGAAAGCCTGAATGGGCATTATCCATGATGGTTTGTGCATATTCTGCAAAGAAAAGGAAGAAACACTTTTGCATCTGCTAGCTGACTGTCAGGCAACTTTGCTGCACAGAGGTAGGTGCTTCGGGACAACTCAACAAAACCATAGAAAAACTTTTACCGCTGGACCCAGCAAAAGTGCTGAGCTTCTTGGAGGCGTTGAAGCTAACTACTGGGGTACTTTAGTATACTAGTTCTTTTAAGACGCAGTGCTATAGTCATCTTCAAATAATAATAATAATAGGATATTACTAAGGATGATAAGGATACTCATACAAGGATGCCAAATAAACATTATTAAATCTACAGAATAAGAAGAACGGAAAAAATAAAACTATTTAATACAAGGACTATAAAATTTTCCGGGTTATTTTAAAATAATCCAATTTAATTTAATATGAACCAAGTTTAATTTAAAATAATCCGTCAATTTAAAATAGTGCAAGTGTAATTTATAATTATTCAAGCTTAAATTAAAATTAAATTAAATTGAATATTATTCAAATTTGCATTTAAAACAGTTTGTCACCTAGAAAATACATATGTACTAAACTAAAAGTTTAAATTAAACATAGATTATTTTAAATTCATACGAAAAAAAATTTATAAAAGGATTATTACAATTACTTATATATTTGGATTTCGGCTATATATATATTGTTATTTTTAAGTTCAAAATTAAATAAAATAATGAAGGGATAAAATGTTTTGTTAAAAAAGTATACTAATGGTTCTTAAAATATTAACATGGGTCTATGTACAATAAAGTGTTTTTTGAAAGTTGCCAAGGAAAAGATTATAAAATATGGATGTCAAAATAAGTAAACCACTGTTATAATTCAGTATGGAAGAAGATGTAACCTCTGAAGATATTAAATTTCTTCAGATGAACAGAAGACATTAAATTATACTATTTTATATTATATTTGGACTATTAATAAGTTTGAGTATTTTGTATTAACCATAGTTACTTTAAATTAAACTTGGGTGATTTTCAATAAAATTTGAAATATTTTAATTATAACTTGGATTATTTTAAATTAACCCGAAAAAGTTGTATACACGTGACAAATACCTTTATATAAGCCGATATTAATAACAAAAGTAGAATGGAGACTCTGTCTGAGAGAGGATGAAACCTCTGAAGACATTAAATGTCTTCAGATGAAGAAGAAGACATTAAATTATATTATATTTGGACTATTAATATGGTTGAGTATTTTGGATTAACCATAGTTAATTTAAATTAAACTTTGAAGATTTAAAATAAAACTTGAAATATTTTAATTATAACTTGGATTATTTTAAATTAACCCGAAAAAGTTGTATACACGTGACAAATACCTTTTATATTCGTATAAGCCGATATTAATAACAAACGTAGAATGGAGACTTCGTCTGGGAGAGGATGAAACCTCTGAAGACATTAAATGTCTTCAGATGAAGAAGAAGACATTAAATTATATTATATTTGGACTATTAATATGGTTGAGTATTTTGGATTAACCATAGTTAATTTAAATTAAACTTTGAAGATTTAAAATAAAACTTGAAATATTTTAATTATAACTTGGATTATTTTAAATTAACCCGAAAAAGTTGTATACACGTGACAAATACCTTTTATACTCGTATAAGCCGATATTAATAACAAACGTAGAATGGAGACTTTGTCTGAGAGAGGATGAAACCTCTGAAGACATTAAATGTCTTCAGATGAAGAAGAAGACATTAAATTATATTATATTTGGACTATTAATATGGTTGAGTATTTTGGATTAACCATAGTTAATTTAAATTAAACTTTGAAGATTTAAAATAAAACTTGAAATATTTTAATTATAACTTGGATTATTTTAAATTAACCCGAAAAAGTTGTATACACGTGACAAATACCTTTTATACTCGTATAAGCCGATATTAATAACAAACGTAGAATGGAGACTTTGTCTGGGAGAGGATGAAACCTCTGAAGACATTAAATGTCTTCAGATGAAGAAGAAGACATTAAATTATATTATATTTGGACTATTAATATGGTTGAGTATTTTGGATTAACCATAGTTAATTTAAATTAAACTTTGAAGATTTAAAATAAAACTTGAAATATTTTAATTATAACTTGGATTATTTTAAATTAACCCGAAAAAGTTGTATACACGTGACAAATACCTTTTATACTCGTATAAGCCGATATTAATAACAAACGTAGAATGGAGACTTTGTCTGGGAGAGGATGAAACCTCTGAAGACATTAAATGTCTTCAGATGAAGAAGAAGACATTAAATTATATTATATTTGGACTATTAATATGGTTGAGTATTTTGGATTAACCATAGTTAATTTAAATTAAACTTTGAAGATTTAAAATAAAACTTGAAATATTTTAATTATAACTTGGATTATTTTAAATTAACCCGAAAAAGTTGTATACACGTGACAAATACCTTTTATACTCGTATAAGCCGATATTAATAACAAACGTAGAATGGAGACTTTGTCTGGGAGAGGATGAAACCTCTGAAGACATTAAATGTCTTCAGATGAAGAAGAAGACATTAAATTATATTATATTTGGACTATTAATATGGTTGAGTATTTTGGATTAACCATAGTTAATTTAAATTAAACTTTGAAGATTTAAAATAAAACTTGAAATATTTTAATTATAACTTGGATTATTTTAAATTAACCCGAAAAAGTTGTATACACGTGACAAATACCTTTTATACTCGTATAAGCCGATATTAATAACAAACGTAGAATGGAGACTTCGTCTGGGAGAGGATGAAACCTCTGAAGACATTAAATGTCTTCAGATGAAGAAGAAGACATTAAATTATATTATATTTGGACTATTAATATGGTTGAGTATTTTGGATTAACCATAGTTAATTTAAATTAAACTTTGAAGATTTAAAATAAAACTTGAAATATTTTAATTAAAACTTGGATTATTTTAAATTAACCCGAAAAAGTTGTATATACGTGACAAATACCTTTTATACTCGTATAAGCCGATATTAATAACAAACGTAGAATGGAGACTTTGTCTGGGAGAGGATGAAACCTCTGAAGACATTAAATGTCTTCAGATGAAGAAGAAGACATTAAATTATATTATATTTGGACTATTAATATGGTTAGTATTTTGGATTAACCATAGTTAATTTAAATTAAACTTTGAAGATTTAAAATAAAACTTGAAATATTTTAATTATAACTTGGATTATTTTAAATTAACCCGAAAAAGTTGTATACACGTGACAAATACCTTTTATACTCGTATAAGCCGATATTAATAACAAACGTAGAATGGAGACTTTGTCTGGGAGAGGATGAAACCTCTGAAGACATTAAATGTCTTCAGATGAAGAAGAAGACATTAAATTATATTATATTTGGACTATTAATATGGTTGAGTATTTTGGATTAACCATAGTTAATTTAAATTAAACTTTGAAGATTTAAAATAAAACTTGAAATATTTTAATTATAACTTGGATTATTTTAAATTAACCCGAAAAAGTTGTATACACGTGACAAATACCTTTTATACTCGTATAAGCCGATATTAATAACAAACGTAGAATGGAGACTTTGTCTGGGAGAGGATGAAACCTCTGAAGACATTAAATGTCTTCAGATGAAGAAGAAGACATTAAATTATATTATATTTGGACTATTAATATGGTTGAGTATTTTGGATTAACCATAGTTAATTTAAATTAAACTTTGAAGATTTAAAATAAAACTTGAAATATTTTAATTATAACTTGGATTATTTTAAATTAACCCGAAAAAGTTGTATACACGTGACAAATACCTTTTATACTCGTATAAGCCGATATTAATAACAAACGTAGAATGGAGACTTTGTCTGAGAGAGGATGAAACCTCTGAAGACATTAAATATCTTCAGATGAAGAAGAAAACATTAAGTTATATTATTTTATATTATACTAGCAAACGTACCCGTCTTTGACGGAATCAAAAATTGTATTATACTTGGTATTCAAAAATATCAAGTATAGTATTATACTAATACTATAATTAGAAATGATATAAATGAACAGTAGAAAACACCATTATTAGTACGGTGTTAAACAAATGCCTCTGTATATACCACATTAGCTGAATGTCCTTCAGGTTCACGGAAGAACAAACAGTTGGAACCTCTGACTCTTGAGCAAGTAAACTATAGTTGACCATGTGAGAAAAACTTGGTCTCGCTAACTTGAATTCCTGCGTTAGATAAAGTCTCCCTTTGCGACTTAGTTAACGTCATTGCGAAATAGACTCTGACAGGACTTTGCAATCATTTCAACGGAAACAGACAGTGGCTCGGAATCAATGGTATGTGTGCTATACACACAGACTCCCCAATACCACATCCAGTCATTATGTCCGCCTCTATGGCATATCTGTGTAGAGCACGAACTCAGAGTCGTGTCCCGTTGCAGAGTTTTGGGGCAGTCATGTTTCGTAACATGAAATTTGTTACTGCTACTAAATTGCAATATGATTGGTGCTCCTACTTTAAGTTTTTACTCATGAGCAGGCAGTCCAGGAGAAATAAATTCAGAGTCAAGAAATTCAATTAGATAATGAACTGCTTCTTCATCACTAATCCAATCTCTTTACTGAATTGTAAGTTCTTTCCTCGGTATGATATAGCGTAAGAACTTATTTGTTGATTTTTCCTGCCTGTTCATACTAAAAGTTGAGAATTGCTCGTTTACAAAACTATTTATTCGTAATAGATAGTACATCCTTAACTCTGGGAAACACCTTTCAAAGATGTCAAATACGCAATATATTCATATGCTCCAATGAAATTAAAATCAACTAACAATACCTACTTGCCACACCTGTGTATTTTCAAAACATACTTGTCTGTGAAGTTAGGAAAATACGCTTAAAGCCCTATAACTTCGCTTCTGTACTGAATTATGAATCTATTTAGAGCCCGTATTTTAAGTTAGGCATACACAAATTCAGTGTCAAAGTTTCAGCTCGCCATGCCTTATGGTGGTTGAGTTTACTTGTGACAAACGTTTTTGCGTTAAACGTCCATAACTTCACTTCTACGTTGAATTTCCAATCAATTCAGAGCCTATATTTTAAGTTAGACCTATTCAAATCTACTGTAAAAGTTTCAGCTTTATATGTCTTATGGTAGCTGAGTTTACTTGTGACAAAGTTTTGCGGACAAACAGACAAACCGACAAACCGACATAAATTTTTCTAAGGGTGGATTCGGTTTCTCCAATGTATGAAACGTAAAGAAAACTTGAAATGAGTCAGTTCTAAGCAATGTACTGACAAAATCAATATTTTAGTTATAAAGATTAATAAGTTTAAGAGTTGTGAATGACAAATACCTTTGTCATTAATGACAATTAATAACACAGGATGTGTTAATCAAAGATTAACAATTAATAACACAGGATGAATCAAAGATTAACAATTAATAACACAGGATGTGTTAATCAAAGATTAACAATTAATAACACAGGATGAATCAAAGATTAACAATTAATAACACAGGATGTGTTAATCAAAGATTAACAATTAATAACACAGGATGAATCAAAAATTAACAATTAATAACACAGGATGAATCAAAGATTAACAATTAATAACACAGGATGAATCAAAGATTAACATTTAATAACACAGGATGAATCAAAGATTAACAATTAATAACACAGGATGAATCAAAGATTAACAATTAATAACACAGGATGTGTGTAATCAAAGATTAACAATTAATAACACAGGATGAATCAAAGATTAACAATTAATAACACAGGATGAATCAAAGATTAACAATTAAATAACACAGGGTGAATCCAAGATTAACAATTAATAACAAAGGTTGAATCAAAGATTCAGGACCGTAGGGTGTCCACAAACTTTCCATACATACTCACTCACGCACCAACACACAGACACACACACACAGACATCATCGAAGAAACATCATAAAACGTCTTCTGGAACCTCAAAACATGTAATTCCATCAAAATTCCGAGATCGAATTTTTTACGATCACTATACCTACTTATAGTAAAATAAACAATATGTATACATTTTTTTAAAATTAAATAAAAAAATCAATTAAAATATAAACCAAAAAGAGTTATTTAGCTATATAACTCCTTTCGGTTTATATTTTAGATTAAATATGGGTTGGTTTTCCTTTGTACAATTTCAAAAATTGTTATACATGTTTTGGTTTGTATTATAGATATAACCTGACGATGAACACCAAGTGTTCGAAACAAGTTGGTAATTCTGTTTTATGTGTTATGCACTTGTGGAAAATATGAAAATTATAGTATTTTAGTTTTGAATTTTTATTCTAAAAATACACATTGCAGTAATATTACTTTTTTAATTGTTTTTAAACATACTATTTAAAAAGGCATTTGAATATATTTATATTATGATTGTATGAAATCATTAGAATATGGGGTTCCCAGGAAAGTTACTGGAACTAAAAACGGTTCCGCGTCGAAAAAAGTTTGAGAAACTCAGCACTAGAGGTACTAATGGAGTGATTATGTGCCTCTAATAGCCTCTGGCACTCAACTCCGGGTTTCGGCTTTCGCGAGGTTACCCTGTTAACCTGCTATATGCAGGGACAAATGAAAGAGGAGGAGAAGGTGATCAGGGGCTGGGCCTGACCAACTTCGTTTCACAATTCTTTCAACTTATCAAATCCTTTTCTCCTATATATCAGCCCCAATCCAAGGCGTTATGTGATCCGTACCAAAGGATGGATGATACAGGGGTTCTGTATTATGAACGGAGTATCAAGGGTACCAGGTGACAACCTTGAGTAAATAGCCTTACTCCTGTATGCGGTGCTCTGCTAGAGCAGACAAAATATCACCGATAGAGCTTCAGGGATTTTCCCCTGTAAGATATTAAGGAAAAAGAAGTCGGGAGACCAACAATCCTTCACAATCCCTCCAACTTCCCAAATCCTTTTCTCTTATCCCAGCCCCAATCCAAGGCGTTATGCGATCCAAAGGACGGATGATACAGGGGTTCTGTATTACAAACGGAGCCTCAAGGGTACCAGACGACCTCCTTTAGTAAATTTCCTTACTCCTGTATGCGGTGCTCAGCTTGAGTGGACAAAATATCACCGACAAAGCTTCAGGGATTTTCCCCTGTAAGATATTAAGGAGAAAGAATTCGGGAGACCAACAATCCTTCCAAATTCTCAAATCCTTTCCTCTTATCCCAGCCCCAATCCAAGGCGTTATGCTATCCAAAGGATGGATGATACAGAGGTTCTATATTACGAACAGAGCCCCGTAGGTACCAGACGACCCCCTTGAAAATTTAAAACTCTTATGTTTATTTAGTTTACATTTTAGAACTTTTATTTTCCATTGTGCATCGATTTTCCATTTATAAGAATTATTTTACATTATACATTATTATGACTAATTATTGATTTTTATTCTAGTTATTGGAACATTATTTTATCGATTTTAGATTCTATTTAAATAAAAAGAAGTTTTATCAATTACAAAAAACACATACTAACAACGAAAACCGACTGAACATACTTACAAAATTAACAAGCCCTTTCAATAACAGGAACAGTAATTCAACTAAGGCTAGTCACTGAATTGTGTATCAATATTCCTAAGACTGAACAATAATTTTTAATAAATAAATAAGAAATTTGGAATCATTTTTTTTTCCTTAAAAATATTTAATCATTTAGTGCCCCGCCCCAACGCTGAAGATTTCAAAAAAATAAAAATACAAAACATTTTTACTCTTATAAAATTTATTCATACAAACTAATGGAAAACAATATTTTATTATTATTTTTAATGAGATGGATGTGCTTGGCTATTAGCGCAAAGTTGATCAAATTTTGGGTTTTGTGATGATATAGCTACTTGTAGCTCTTTTTCTGCAACTAAACAAGCTCGATATTTGAATTTCATGGCAACCAAGGCAGAAAATCAATTTTTTACATAGAAAACTTTAGCAGTAATTTGGAAAATTGGAACGTTCACTAACCTGGAAACGTTGCTAGTGGTAGCACGCATACCATACGAGGTGTGTAAATAAAGTAGTGAGACTGATTTTTTTTAAATTTTCTATTCAAATATAATTACAATGTGATATTATCACCTTCAAAATAGTTCCCTTCGGAAGCCACACAGCGCTGGAGACGGTCCTTCCAATCATTGTAGCATTGCTGGAACTCGGATTCTGGAATGGCCTTCAGCTGGTCGGTTACAGCAGTTTGTATGTTTTGTAGTGTCCCGAAATGAGTTCCCTAGAGGGGATTTTTCAATCTCGGGAAGAGGAAAAAGTCATAAAGACTCAAGTCTGGTGAATAAGGAGGCTGAGGAGCAACAGGAATGTTTTTACTGGCCAAAAACTCGTTTTCTTTTCGGAATTTTCGGAACCATTTTCGCACAAATTTTTCTCATCTCCAATTCATTGGTCAAAATGTGATGAACGGAGGTGTGATTCAAATTCAACTGTTCCCCGATCATTCTGACTGTCAAGCGTCGATCTGAACGCACAAGGATCCGTACTCTGTTCACATTTTCATCGGTGTTTGCACTTGAAGGCCTTCCGCTTCGTGGTTCATCTTCAATCGACTCTCTTCCTTCTGAAAATTCCTTAAACCACCGAAAAACCTGTGCCCTTGATAAAACACGTTCTCCATAGGCCTCCTGAAGTTTTTCAAAAGTTTCGGTTGCATTATGTCCAAGTCTGAAGCAAAATTTGATTGCACACCGCTGCTCAACTTTGAGGTCACTCATTTTTAAAACGCTCAAGAAAAAACCATTTCACGAAAACCAACGCTACGGACAAACAAATGACTGTGGCGAGTTCAGATTCATACTGGAGGCGCATCACACGTGCACCTGACGCTACTCAAGGCCACGCGTCTCCAGCGTTGCCAGATCGAAAGCGACGTTGCCAGTCTCACTACTTTATTTATACACCTCGTATCATCCCACTGTCCTCGTTTGAGGACATTATTATTTTAGGCTTGGAATGTTTGATAGCTGTGCATAAGTTCACAAGTCTGAAAATGTTACTAGTGGTAGCACGCATACCATATCATCCCACTGTCCTCGTTTGAGGACATTATTATTTTAGGCTTGGATTGTTTGATATCTGTGCATAAGTGCACGTCTGAACACCTTGTTAGTGCTAGCACGCATACCATATCATCCCACTGTCCTCGTTTCAGGACATTATTATTTTAGGCTTGGATTGTTTGATATCTGTGCATAAGTGCACGTCTGAACACGTTGCTAGTGGTAGTATGAATACCATATTATCCCACTGTCCTCGTTTCAGGACATCATTATCTTAGGCTTGGATTGTTTGATATCTGTGCATAGGTGCACGTCTGAACACCTTGTTAGTGGTAGCACGCATACCATATCATCCCACTGTCCTCGTTTCAGGACATCATTATCTTAGGCTTGGATTATTTGATATCTGTGCATAAGTGCACGTCTGAACACGTTGCTAGTGGTAGTATGAATACCATATTATCCCACTGTCCTCGTTTCAGGACATCATTATCTTAGGCTTGGATTGTTTGATATCTGTGCATAAGTGCACGTCTGAACACCTTGTTAGTGGTAGCACGCATACCATATCATCCCACTGTCCTCTTTTGAGGACATCATCATTTTAGGCCATATACATTCTTGAAGAGTAAATAAACAGTTACCTAATAGATCTTACATCATTTTTTACAATATAAAGATTACTTATTTCAGTCCTACGTTCTACAATTCAATATGCAGTAAACTAAAGATGAAAATGAAATATTGATTTTTCTTGTACATTTTTCAAATTTTTGTCACTAAAACAACATACCTCTTGAAGGCTATTTTCCTTAATATCACAATGTTGTTTCTTACAAATTACAATATGCCAGTAAATTGTTAAACTACTCAAGCTATAGGCATTTTAAAAGTATTTATTCTTTTATAGACTCTCCATAGAAAAAATGTATTGAATTTAAATGACCATAATAAAAATATTCTGCTATTTATTTACAGGTATCCCTCCTTCTTTAACCAACTTTCTAAAATACACTAAAACCTTGAGATAAGACTGTCTTCAGATACGAAAGTTTTGAGATATGACATGAGAATTTCTAACAATTTTTTTTTTCTAACATAGGACGAAATATTTGAGATACGAATCGATGATTGCCGATTTATAATAATATATAAATTAGTTTAGCAATATTTTCATTTGCATTTGTTTAGTAATTAAGTGTACGTGAAGAAAAAGAGATAAAATCATTAATATATATTACATTATTTTAAATGGGAAAATTCGCTTTGAGATACAATTTTGTTGACATCGAACGATGTTTACAAAACGAATTTTTTTTTTTTATTTTTTTATTTTACATAGTCACAACAATGCAAATGTAACATTACCAGTGACAATGATGAAGGAAATATATACATTACACATGGAGGCAGGAGGGAAGAAATAATCCAGTAATTATACTTCCTGGCGTGAAAAATAAGTTATAAAACTTAGATTAAATTTACAAGTCACTAGAGTAATTCACACTAATAAGTCTCTTGGCCACTTTCTCTTCAGGTGCCTTCGGGTATTTCATGAGATATTTGTTGAGGAGATGTTTTGGACTAAGGGATTGTTATTGCTACAAAGATTTTTATGGAAGGCTTTGTAGCGAGATATTGCTACTTGAACAAAACGAATTAAATTCGTTTCTCAAGCTACCACTCCATATAAATTTTACTTTTAAAAACTGTTTCAAGTCTTTTAATTTCTACTTGTAATAATAATATATATATATATATATATTAATTACATTAATGTAAGTGGTGGGGTACTGGCTGCGGTCTCCGAGTTCAGTCGCCACCCTGTCTTCCTGCGGAACTCTTCGCTCTTCGCTCTTCACACCTCCTGATGACGACAATGATCGAAATATCGATTTGAGTTATATCTGTGTCTTTCTGTGTGTTTCCTTAGTTTTGAATTTATTCTATATATATATTAATTTATATCCTTAACCTATTCTTTTAACAATTGTTATTCTATAAATAAATTCTATCATTTATACAAACAAAACAAGTTAATATATTAGGTAGCTTTTAATTTAAT
The DNA here is from genome assembly GCA_026182355.1 of Hermatobates lingyangjiaoensis. Classification (NCBI taxonomy): domain Eukaryota; kingdom Metazoa; phylum Arthropoda; class Insecta; order Hemiptera; family Hermatobatidae; genus Hermatobates; species Hermatobates lingyangjiaoensis. The sequence continues at coordinate 59,276 of JAPFBL010000462.1, read as the reverse complement.
TAAATTATCCAGTTTATAACACCTAATCTAAACCACATTAGACTAATAAAGCTAAGTTCGGTAGAGTAATTTTTTTATTATAATACAAAATGTCATACATATTTTTTTATGTACTTTATTAAAATTCCTCGTAATAGCTAATTTAAAGCGAGCTTATTGAGGTAAATAAATTGATTCCAGTTCATATATTTTTTTATTTAACTTAAATTCAAATATTTTCGTACCTATTTCTTGACAATTATTCTAAGTGTAATTTTTTTTTATTAACTTTATTAGTTTGAAAGAACCAGATTGTTCTCTTTGATTTTTTGATTTATTTATTTTGTATTGTTGTTGAAATATATATAGTCATACTTATTATTATTATTTGAGGTTGACTATAGCACTGCGTCTTAAAAACTATTGTACTTCCCCTCTTGTGTACTAAAATACCCCAATACCCCAGTAGGTAGCTTCAACGCTTCCAAGAAGCTCAGCACTTTTGCTGGTTCCAGGGGTAAAAGTTTTTCTATGGTTTTGTTGACTGTCCCGAAGCACCTTACCTCTGTGCAGCGAAGTTTCCTACAGTCAGTCACAAGGTGCAATGGTGTTTCTTCCACTTTCTTGCAGAATCTGCCCAAACCATTATTGAAATGCCCATTCAGGCTCCCTACGTTTCAGGAGGAAGTAACTTCCTTTTTCCTTTTTCAAAACAGTCTTCTTCGGATCCTTAGGTACACTTGTGGGAGGTTGGTTCCCACTAGTTAGCGCTTTTTTTTGGACCCTCTGCGCTTCTGGAGGATAGTCTCCGGACTTCTTTCTCCTTAATATCGTACAGGAGATAATCCTTATACCTCTATCGGTGGTATTTTGTCCACTCAGGCAGAGCACCGCCTATCAGGGTAAGACTATTTACTCAAGGGGGTCGCCTGGTACTCTTGAGGCTCCGTTCATAATACAGTAACCCCTGTATCATCCATCCTTCGGCACGGGTCGCATAACACCTTAGATTGGGGCTGAGATAAAAGGAAGGGATTTGTGGATTAGGAAGGATGTGAAAGAAGGTGGTCAGACTCAAACCCCTGATCACCTTCTCCTCTTTCGTTTGTCTCTGCATTTAGCAGGTTAACAGGGTAGCCTCGTGAAGACCGAAAGTCGGAGTTGAGTGTTAGAGGCTATTAGAGGCGCTTAATCACTCCATTTCTACCCCATAGTCAAATTTGGACAAACTTCATTTATTTATTTAAGTAATCATTTAATTATTTCATTTTTTTCTTTTTAGTTAACTTAAAATGATCCTCATTATGGAAATAGAAATTGTGTGGTGATTTTATTTCACGTTTGTTCACCACAAATATTGAGTTTATCTTAATGATTTTGGGTATGTCTTATGATCGGTGGTGTACGAGTATTACAATCTAATATAATATAACCTTCGTATTTCATCATATTAACACTTTTATATTTCGAGTATCTGGAAATTAAAAAACACTATATATATAACTGTCAAATGCATTATCCTTGTAGTTTAACATTTTTTGTTTTACATATAACATGAAAAAAATAATAAATAAATAATAAAATAAATGAAAAAGAACATGAAAAGTAATTATATTAAATTATTTAATGAATATACATAATTATATAGAAGGTTCAAAAAACGGTCACTAGGGCAGCACACTAACTGATTTGAACACAAACTGGTATGTAGTTGCTTCCTTACAATAGAAAAATACCAAGGTAATTATGTATATTAATTAAATAATATAATATAATTACTTTTCTTGTTATTGTAATTAAATTCTGTATTGATGTAGCCCTGAGGATGTCTACAAATATAGACGAAACGTCGGCTTAAATGTGTTGTAGTTTTGGAGCTAGACCAAACCTCGATAAATAAGAAAAATAATGATATATATATATTTATATATATAAATAGTTCAATATAGACAAAGAAACAGAGAAATCAAAAGAACACACTTACTGTCTCTAATTTTTGGTTTGAACCGTCTTCAGGAGAGATAAGAGAGGGAAACCAAGCGCACTGGTTCAGAGACGGTTGGAGACCCAAGTGTGTGACTGTAAGTGTGTTCTTTGGATTTCTCTATGTTTCTTTGTCTATAGTGAACTATTTTTGTCCGTTTTGGATGGTATTTCCAACGAAAAAGTGTTTATATATATAAATATATATATATATTTCGTTGAATAACTGACCGTATTTTACTGATGTCATTTTTTTCACCAGTTTTTCGAGGTTTCTGATAACCTTCTTCTTTCCTTGATCCAAACGTTGGAGAATATTTACAGGTGGTGCCACCTCTAAAGATTTTAACAATCTTTTACTTATCCTGAATATGACTGGAAGCCAGTCGAAACATCTAGCTTCTACCCTACTAAGTATTCCCCAACGTTTGGATGAAGATAAGAAGAAGATATTCAGAAACCTCGACAAACCGGTGAAGAAAATGACATCAGTAAAATTCGGTCAGTTATTCAACGAAATATGTTTGATTGAAGGAGTGCTCCCAAATTTTACCAATATATATATATATATATATGATAAAACCACAATAAGAAATGGGAAAACAAGACTAAGATCTTTCAACCGTAGCAAGAGGTCTTCGTCAGAGTCAAAAACCCAACTGACAGTAACTACTTCCTTTATCCTTCTTCAGGTCCTCAGGTGCACATGTGGGAGGTTGACTCCCACTGGTTAGCGCTTTTGGACCCTCTGCGCTTCCGGAAGATGGTCTCCAGACTTGATTCTCCTTAGTGTCATACAAGGGAAAATCCCTGTATCCTCTCTATAGGTGGTATTTTGTACGCTCCGGTAGAGCACCGCATACCGGAATAAGGCTGCTTACTTAAGGGGTTCGCCTGGTACCCTTGAAGCTCTGTTCATAATACAGTAACCCCTGTATCTTCCATCCTTCGGCACATGGATCGCATAACACCTTAGATTGGGGCTGGGATAAAAGAAGGGGATTTGGGGATTAGGAAGGTTGTGAAACGAAGGTGGTCAGGCCTAGTCCCTAATCACCTTCTCCTCCTCTTTCGTTTGTCCCTGCATATAGCAAGTTAACAGGGTAGCCTCGTGAAGGCCGAAAGTCGTAGTTAAGTGTTTGAGGCAATTGGAGGCGCTTAATCACTCCACTTCTACCCCCATCAGTACTAACTATCCAAACTATACTATGAAGGGTACTTACTGTAATGTTTTTTTTCTCAGTAAACCCACAGAAATTTCTCTTCACAGTATTTATTAAGGAATCCTCTTTTTAAAATGATCCATTTACAGATTAATTGAAGAGTATTCCTTATTTTAACAAAAAAATTAATTAACAGTAATTATAATTAGAAAAAATAAATATGAGAAAATTGAAAATAACTTTGGGTTTTACTTAAATTCAATATAGGCACTAGTATTTCCCTGTAGCTTCTCAAGCCTCTAGGGCAGTGGTTCTCAAACTGGGGTTGAGAACAAAGGGGTTGAAGGGGGACCGCGAAGAGTCCATTCAGTACTTGAAATTGTCGACTAGCCCATTTGGGATTGTTACAGTCATAATGACATCGTTGTTGTTGGGAAAGGATATCAAAGCGTTGCATCTCAAATTACACCTTTTTCCGTTTGAAGTTTCTGGATAGGGAGGGAGAGTCAAAGAAGTGTTTTGTTTGTGTGACTCATGTCAACAAGCTTACGCGATTCTACTCAAGTTGTATTGATTGGAGGTGAGGTGAATTGCGTGATTATATGTGAATTGTTTTCCGTGAATTGTCAATTAGTGATTTTTGGATCCAAATGGTACAGTCCTATCCTGTTTTTAGAGTAAAGCTGGCTCTAAAGGTGCTGATTCCATTCGCAACCTCCTATGAATGTGAGAAAGCATTTTCTGCATTACTTGCCATCAAAACAAAATCCCGAAACAGGTTAGAAGCAACAAATGATATGAGAGTCGCACTTGCCAAAACTAAGCCAAATATAGAAGAACTGGTTGAGGCAAAGCAAATGCACCCATCACATTGAATGAAGTTTTAATATATTTCAATGTTGATATTTTCTGATTGAATAATTGATTAAATAAGATTTTTTTTTTTATAGAAATCGGTTGCAATTTTTTGAAAAAATATTTTTGTTTTTGAATAAACGTTTGTTTCCCCAAAATGTTTTGTTCCAGTAACCTATATGTTAACTGGTTGTTATAAAAGGGTCCGTGAGCCATCTAAAATATCATAAAGAGACCGCCATGCAAAAAATCTGAGAATAGTTTGAGAACCACTGCTCTAGGGCGTCGCTTGGACTGTTATTTCTATGAATTCTTGAAGAAATGGCAGAATTTGCTCATCTTCATGTTCTTCTAAGGTTGCTTTTTTTTAAAAAGTTCTTTTTTTTAAACTTTTTTTTATTCTTTAATAGGTATACAAAACAATTTGTTTTAGCTGAACTCATTGTTATTACATAGCTATTAAATTCAATAATTATAAATATTTATACTTTTTCTTAGTTTTTCATATTGTAAATCACTCTTAATTCTTACATGTACTAAAGAGACATTTTATGTATCTTACAAGTTTGCAGGTTTTTTCTTTTTTTTTTCTTAATATAATGCATTAAGACAATTAATGTTTAAGGAATATTGTTTTAAGTAATCAAATTATAAGTTTTTCAGTAAACAACATTTTTTTATTAATTGATTAAGAATTGTGTAAGATGATAAGTATATTTATTTTTAACTTGAGCAAAGATTAAAACAAATGGGATATGATTATTTCTTCTGTAATTGTAAATTTTTGACAGTTAAATGGATTAAAACTATTTTTTTTTATAATATTGATATACATTTGGAAAAGGTGTACAATAAAGGTTTAGTTTTGTTACTGTATTTTTTTTAAAGCTTAAAATATGATTTAATAATTATTAGTAATTAATTTAATCAATTCACATAACTGGATGTAGTTCACATTTTATTGTCGCAGAGTGCGCTAGTGTAGCAACAATGGTGGCTTTAGAAAGTCGAGTATAGTATTACTATGAGTTAGTTCGAGATTGGAATTGTCTTTGGTCAATTCGTGTTAATGATAAGGCTATTTTAATAATGTTTAATTGGTTATTGATAAAAATAAGTTATATTACTGGCTGTATATATGTTATTTATGTAAGTATCTTATGGTTGACTTTATCAGTTATCTGTTGATAGTAGGTATTTTGAGTGGTTTTGAAGGCAAAAACTGTCACGGTTGATTTCGGCTTTTAATGATTCTATCTTAGATATTGCCTTTTTTTGTATTACTTGCTTAACATGTTGTTATGAAATGTTCTATTGATGTTTTAAATGTGAAATCATAATCACGTTTTGACATGTTTTTAATTTGTTTCTAGTTGAACTGTTCTTCTATTATGGGATCTCCCCAGCGTTATTGAACTATGAAGGCTTTTATTCAAGAATTGATACCAATGGTTACTTAAAAGTGATCGTTTGATAAAACAAAAAAAAAGTTTTTTATTTGAAGAAAATGTCCGAAGAATTGGACTCTATTGAAACTGAATCGTGTGGAGACTCGGAACATTCCGATTGTAAAGACTCTCGTGTTACCGGAATTTCTTGTCGTGCCTTGAAAAATGCAGTGTCGAAATTAAATCGTTTAGATGATTTCTTTTGTGAATCAATTGGAAGTGGATTTTTTTCTGAAGTATTCAAGGTAAGATAAGATTATTTGTATTCCTTTTAATGACCTCTCAAAAATTCATTTTTTAATCTTAAGAAAAAAACATACTTAGGCTTCCCATACTTATATGTTATTACTAAGGATTATATTTTCAATCAATATGAATATTTCATTATAATTTTATTCCAAAATTTCCCTAAAAATCCTTATGAAATACTGAGCTGAAAATTAGACTTATCTTTTCAAAATTAATTGAAACTTTAAAGGAATGATATCTGGATTTTATTTGACTAATAACAGTGGATTTCGGATTTTGAAACATCATGTACCTTCTAAAATCTGATTGACTAGTTACGAGCTAATATGAATTTCAAAAACGAATTGCGTTTTTGTTAATAGTTCATAGTACTGAATAACCATGTTTAATATATTTACAATAAATTGCACTTACAATTTTCTATCATTTTGCTTAAAAACTAAAGCCAAAATTGATTTTATTACATTATTTTCTGCAGTGTTTGTATTATACCCAGTTCATGGTTAATGCTTATCACCATTACGTTTATGTAAACTTACAGTTGTATAAGGTGGAATTCAGAAATTTCATATCAATAATGCCTAATATCATTACTACCTTACCTTTGTTATATTACGTAGGTATGCCTGTAGTGTTATACAATTACAAAAACATTAATTAGTTATTATAAAGATCTTAATTTTCTCTTAGATATAAGTCCATGTTCCTATTAACTTCGTATAGAAAAGAAATTTAATCTGTGGCTAATGAAATCTTGAAGTAATCAATTTGTGGGAAGTGTTAGTTAATAAATATTTATAAAGCTATTTTCGAATGTACTTTTGAGTATTATAAATATTATTATTTGATTAAAGAAGTACTAATTTATTATTGTATTGAGTAAAAGCCGTTACTAAGTTTTTAATAGTATTATTTCTATTCTTTTATTTACTTGTAATAAATGTAACGTATAATAGTTAATTAATATAATTCCTTTATTTCATTTAATTTTGTGGTAGAAAACTGATTCTAAAAATCTATTCTTCTTCAATTTTAAAATTCAAAGATTCAGGATATGTTAAAGCAGCAAATGTTATTAATGTTTGGCCGGCCGTTTTTAATTCTATAGTTGTGCATTTGGTTATTTTGTGTTATTTACTCGTATCTGCAAGTTAAAGAAATGTTTATGTAGTCATATGTTTTCTATAATTTTCAATTATTGGCTGGGTGGTTGATGAAAGAAAGACTAGTGCCAAGTTTATAGACTTTATAAGGAAGTTATTTAAACGTTATTAATAGATTCAGTATGATACCCAACTTAAAAGTGATACAATTTCAGTTTCAAATGGAAATCAAAGCAATGGGAGTTGTACTAAAAACAATATAGTTACATAGGTAACTTTTGTCATTTAAATAAGAAGCCAATTTTAAGAAAATTGTGATAGAGTTAAGACAGTTCTTCATTGTTGTATAATATATGAATTAGAATCCAACTTTCGACTTAGTTCTGTATCTTGAACAACAGATCTGTTGTTTCCTTTTATATTTGTATTTGTACCCTATCACAGGATTTCATAATAAACACGTGAAACAAAAATTAACATCTAAACCACAGTAAGGAATTAGAACATAGAACATGGACTTATATCTTTCAACCGAAACAAGCTATCTTCGTCAGAGTCAAAGTGATACTGTTGACTCTTACGAAGGCAACTTGTTTTGGTTTGAAAGATCTGATTTCTTTCTGTTCTACAGATTTTTATACCTCCTTATATTGATGTATGAGTAGGTCTCTCTACGAAGAACGTATACTTTGCTTATAATATATTAAAGGGGTCCAATGAAAATTTTTATACATTGAAATGATACCATGATTGATTGTATAATAGCAAAATACAACTGATGACAGAAAAACCATTTTCAACTAAAAATAAAAAGGATAAAATACATAAATTTGGTACGTGATAACCCTTTTTCCAGATTTTTTTCTTTTCCAATACATTACTTTCTACAGTATAACCTTAATATAAGCAATTATAATGTTTCTTATAAAACGGTTCTCTCTCTCTGATAAGAAGCGTTAGGTTCTCTATAAAAAATTATGGAAATACGAATGTTTCCCAGCAAAAATTTTCTTTTAAAAACTCAACCTGTTTTAACAGTATCTTTAATAGAAATATACATTCTCTTGTTGAATATTTTAAAATAATGAGCATGTACAAAACTTAAATGTAGCATAGGATTGTATAAATAACTATAGAAAACATAACAAAATAAGTGAAATATGATTTAACAAATATGTACTTAAGAAATAATAAGTGAAATACTATTGAAGAAATACTTCAAGAATTAATATTACATTATAATTTAAGCAAGCAGCATATTTCTTTCTATTTTAATTGTTTTTATCACATTTCATTGTTTCTACAAAATTCAAGCAAGTTCTTTCCAACTGAGCTTTTTATAAACAGCCTAATATTTCGTTGACTTCACTATCAAGGCATAAATTTAGCTAGGAAAACTTTAATAGATGTGGATAAAGATTCTTCGGCTTTGTTTTAGGATTCTGTTTCATTATTCTCTTCTTTCATCAGATATAGACAACCGTTATGTTTTAAATATTTCCAAATCACATATCCAGAGGTTCGTCATAACTTTTTAACGTAATATTTGACATAAGTGATGTTCATTCAAGTATTTCTGCAGTGAAAATATTGTTTCCAGCTATTACCATTTGTATTTAATCATTCGATTTTTATTTTCTGATGCATTGTTTACTTCACTTTCTATGCGTCAGCCTATAATATATAATAAAAGGGCTTCCTTCAATAAAATTCTATTGTATATTAATTATCAGTTAGCATTTTTATCATTAAGTTATTTATTTTTAGCTGTTCAACAAGAGAATGTATATTTCTATTACAATTACTGCTATATAGTTGAGTTTTTTTATTTACCTAAGTAATAAGTAATTACCTAAGTAATTTCTTTTTTATCAAAGAAATCTTTTGCAGGGAAGCATTCGTATTTCAATAATTTTTCATAGATAACCTTAACGCTTCTTATAAGGGAGAGAACCTTTTTATAAAGAAACCTTATAGTTGTTTATAAAAAGGTTATACTGTATTTACTGTACTTCGATTTCGATTGCCGTGTACCTTGTGTTTATATTGGTATTGTTGTAAATAATTGAATATTTTGTGTTTCTGATTGTTGTGCATTTGTACTTTTACGACAGTAAACAAAACTATGTCGAAATTATTCGGTTAGGAACATATTGGAAGAAAGACTTATGTTGGGTATGTAAATAAAATCAATTTAAAGTTCTTGAATAAACGGCTATAATAAATGGTTATTCATCTTGAAAAACAAGATGAAATGGTACCTTTTTGGAAGGCTGATGCTGTTCTATATTACATAAATTATGTCTCTTCTACATAAAAATATGAAAGATACTTTATCTCGTATGTTTAATTTATGTGTTAAATTAATCAGAAAAGATTTGTTTCCTTTTGTGATTTGTTTTATAATTCTTATGTATTTAGATATATGAGACCATTCAAGTTATAATAACTTAAATGATACACCTAGGTTATGTTAGGTTAGGTTGCTGTGGTTATTATTATTATTATTATTTGAGGGTGACTATAGCACTGCGTCTTAAAAAAAAAAATTATTGTATTTCCCTCCTTCTGTACTAAAGTACCCCAGCAGTTAGCTTCAATGCCTCTAAGATGCTCAACACTCTTGCTGGGGTCAGCGATAAAAGTTTTTCTATGGTTTTGTTGAGTGTCCCGAAGCACCTACCTCTGTATAGTAAAGTTGCCTTACAGTCAGTCAGCAGGTGCAACGGTGTTAATCCCTCTTCTTTGCAGAATCTGCACAAACAATCATTGATAATGCCCATTCAGGCTCCCTACGTTTCGGGAGAAAGTAACTTCTTTTCTCCTTCTTTCGAGATGGTCTTCTTTGGGTTCTCAGGTGGATTTGTGGGAGGTTGGCTCCCACTAGTTAGCGGTTTTGGACTCTCTGCGTTTCCGGATGATGGTATCCGGACTTCCTTCTCCTTACAGGGGAAACTCCTTGAAGTTTTGTTGGTGGTATTTTGTCCACTCCGGCAGAGCACCCCATACCGGAGTAAGACTATTTACTCAAGGGGGTTTCCTGGTACCCTTGAGGCTTCGTTCATAATACAGTAACCCCTGTATCATCCATCCTTCTGCACGGATCACATAACGCCTTTGATTAAGGCTGGGATAAGAGGAGAGGATTTGGGAAGTTGGAAGGATTGTGAAACGAAGGTGGTTAGGCCCAGCCCCTGGCCACCTTCTACTCCTCTTTCATTTGTCCCTGCATATAGCAGGTTAACAGGGTAGCCTCATGGAGGCCGAAAGTCGAAGTTGAGTGTTAGAGGCTATTAGTGGCGCTTAATCACTCCATTGCTATCCCTAGGTTGCAGTGGTAGTCCCACAAGGGTCCACACGTAGGCCGACCATTGGCCCTTTTATATACCATACAATGAAGATTGATTCTACAATGAGACAACTAAATTTTGCCTAACTCAAGTAAATTTAGAGTAGGGGTCTTTAACTAGTACGTGATATCGTACAGGCTCGAGACCGATGGTTTAACGTCCTTCTCCGAGTGACGACGCACTCAGATTTATTCACCTTCCGCATGAATAAATCGAGGGCCAGGTGGGGATCGAACCCGGTCCTATCAGTTCAAAGGGCGTACGTTAACCACTGAGCTAACCTGGCCCCCTAAGTCTTAATTTATACACCTAACTCTTCACATTTATTACAGTCATACATACAATGTATGGCCTTAAAAAGATTTATGTCGATGTATTTTGCTTCTCAGAGTCATACGTTCAGCGTATGACTTTAAAGGTGTTTTATCCAAGAAACTGTCCTCGTCGGGTTGCACGATAACATAATCACACGTATTCATATGACCTTACAAGATCATTTACCCGATGTATGACCTTAAAGGTGTTTAAGTAATTGCCCTTCTACCCTTCTACCTTCTCTGTGTATATAATAAACCAGGTTTTCACATTAGATCTTATTCAGGTCCTGATGATGAATGTTGATCATTCGAAACATGTCGACCATAGGAGATGTACTTTATTGTGTAGACGAAATAACGAGAGTGTTATTTAGAAAAATTGAGAAACTTGTTAAGAAACAGGTATCAGCTAAATTTGGTGTCATTTTCAATAATGTGTGTATCAAGGAAGGACTGCTACCAAAATTTACGAATATATATATATATATATATATATATATATATATATATATATGATTAAACCACAATAAGAATGGGAAAACAAGACTAAGATCTTTCAACCGTAACAAGCGGTCTTCTGAAGTTGGGTTTTTGACTCTGACGAAGACCGCTTGTTACGGTTGAAAGATCTTAGTCTTGTTTTCCCATTCTTATTGTGGTTTAATCATTGATTGTTGTTTCACGTGTTTATTGAAATCTTTATATATATATATATATATTGGTGTATACTGGCAGCAAGTCTTCGTTTAAACAAGTGTTGTTAAAAAGCACAGCGGCTTCAGCATTAATAATCTTTTTAGAAAGATGTTCTATTTGCCTTATTATTTTCTTATAATTCACTGGTAGCTCAAAAATTAATCTACCTAATTCCATGACAAGAATAGGAAAACAATCTTCAAGAGACCTAATGAAACAAACTATATTTGACTCTACACTAACACAAACTAGGTTAAAGAACTAAATGGAAACAAGCTTTCGGCCACATTGGCCATCATCAGGTAAACAGTAAACAATAAAACGAAACAATTAAAACATAAACCAAAAATTAACAACAAACTAAATAAGCACAGTTCAAAAAAAAAAATATATATATCAATGATCAAACCACAATAAGAAAATGGGAAAACAAGACTAAGATCTTTCAACCGTAACAAGCGGTCTTCGTCAGAGTCAAAAACCCAACTGTTTTTTTGGGTTTTTGACTCTGACGAAGACCGCTCGTTACGGTTGAACGATCTTTCCCATTTTCTTATGTGGTGATCATGCTCGTTATCAGTGTTTGAAGATCTTTCCCATATATATCTATATAATGTGATATATGATCAGTTGATTGTTATTTCACGTGTTTATGTGAAATCATTTATATAATTTATATTTATATATATAATATATATATATATTTTCCATTAAACACTTTTTGAACCTTTGTTTTAATCTCTTTTCTCATTAACTTTTCTAATTTTCTTATAAGTATTTTGATGTTTTCCGGGATATGAAATAACAACTGTCCAAATGTTTTGTCTTGAAAGCTAAGTGTTCACAGTCTACCCTTTTTAAACAATTCACCAACGTTTCAGTCTCCGTAGACCATCTTCAGGGTATCTTAAAACTTAATTTACTAAGGCTAGAAATTTAATACTCTATATAATCTAGGATTAAAAACTATATGAAAAATTATATAGAGTGTTAAATTTCTAGCCTTAGTAAATTAGTAAGTTTTAAGATTCCCTGAAGATGATCTACGGAGACTGAAACGTTGGTGAATTGTTTAAAAACTGTGGATTGTGAACAATAAGCTTTCAAGACAAAACATTTGGACAGTTGTTATTTCATATCCCGGAAAACATCAAAATACTTATACGAAAATTAGAAAAGTTAATGAGAAAAGAGATTAAAACAAAGGTTCAAAAAGTGTTTAATGAAATATGTTTGAATGAAAATCTGCTCCCTAATTATACAAATATATATATATATATATATATATATATATATATATATAAAATAAAATAAATTCAAAACGAAGGAAACACTCAGAAAGACACGGACATAACTTCATCGATATTTCGACCATCGTCGTCATCAGGAGGTGCGAAGAGCGAAGAGTCCCGCAGGAAGACAGGGCGGTACAGGGCGAAATATCGATGTGAGTTATGTCTGTGTCTTTCTGTGTGTTTCCTTCGTTTTGAATTTATTTTATTTTAAAAAAGTCCGCTGGACCGTTTCTTTTAATTGTATATATATATGATGTAATTTTTTTTGAGGTTTGAGGTCCAATGATTTAAACTAGTCCTTTTGTCGACGTTTCGACATATATTTATGTCATCTTCAGGGCTACAACATGATTGTTTTACAATTAGCACTACTATTACTACTATTTTGTAATTTATTACATTTTAATATGTACAGTAACAAAGAGGAATTTATTGATAAATCAGTTATACGACTATGGATTATTTTGTTATACATTAACCTAAGGATATTGTTATAATTATTCTATTGCTTTAGAATTATTGCATAAGTATAGAGATCACTATTTGATTACCTTTGAAATCTGTTTATGTTGCAGCATTCTTATTTAATACTGTTTCATGATGGTTACTATTTCTTTTCTGGGAGGTTTCTTTACGGTTATGTTCTGTTTTGCTTGTTTGAGTACACAGTGTTTTTTTCATATTTTTTTTTTATTTTTTACTGGGTTTGCCTAATCTTCATGTGTTAGCCCCTATGGTTTGTTTTCTTGTATTGTGTAAAAATGTTTGTGTAAATTTTTCTATGTCTGTTTAAATCATTGGACCTCAAACCTGAATAAAAAATTACATCATATAAATATTGGGTCAAGAAAACAAATCATGATATATATATATATATATATATATATATATATATATATATATATATAAAAATTTCACATAAACACGTGAAACAACAATCAATGATTAAACCACAATAAGAATGGGAAAACAAGACTAAGATCTTTCAACCGTAACAAGCGGCCTTTGTCAGAGTCAAAAACCCAACAGTTGGGTTTTTGACTCTGACGAAGATCGCTTGTTACGGTTGAAAGATCTTAGTCTTGTTTTCCCATTCTTATTGTGGTTTAATCATTGATATATATATATATATATATATATATATATAATAAAATAAATTCAAAACTAAGGAAACACACAGAAAGACACAGACATAACTCACATCGATATTTCGACCATCGTCGTCATCAGGAGGTGTGAAAAGCGAAAAGTCCCGCAGGAAGACAGGGCGTTACTGCCCTGCCACCGCCCTGTCTTCCTGCGGGACTCTTCGCTCTTCACACCTCCTGATGACGACGATGGTCGAAATATCGATGTGAGTTATGTCTGTGTGTTTCCTTCGTTTTGAATTTATTTTATTTTAAAAAAGTCCGCTGGACCGTTTCTTTTAATTGTATATATAAACTTTAAACCACAATGGAAGTAATGAAAACAACAGAAATAAGTGCTCTGAGGCCTTTTATTTTATGTCGCCAGAGAGAGCAAACAAAGTAAAAACTGAGAAGTCAATATAAGTAACGGAGAAGGAATCCACTTCTTTAGTCCAAAGGTACATTGTATATTCAATATGGCTCTTGCTTTGATTGCGCTATGTTTTTTAAATCTTTTTCCTCCTTCACCATTCATTCTTGGTTAAAATACTGCAAAGTTATATATACTTCTTGTTCAAACCGTTAAAACAATGAAAAAAAAAAAATAAAAAAAAATCCCTTTAGGGACTAAACGTTTCTGTGATGCTTAATTGCTTCATTCAAAATTATCGTGTGATGCTTCTTAAATTTTGTCAAATATCTATAATAGTAGAAGTTATATATCTATTTGTTTTGTCACTGTTGGGTTAGGTTGCAGTGGCAGTCCCACAAGGGAATACAAGTAGGCCAAGCATTGACCCTTTGTGATACCACACAATGAAGATTGATTCTACAGTGGGAGTCCTAAATTTTGCTTAACTCAAATGTATTTAGAGTAGGGATCTTTAATGAGTACCTGACATCGTATAGGCTCGGGACCGACGGTTTAACGTCCTTCTCCGAGGGACGACGTGCTCAGATTGATTCACCTCCCACGTAAATAAATCGAGGGCCAGGTGAGGATTGAACCCCGGTCCTATCAGTTCAGAGGTGAGCACGTAACCACTGAGCTAGACTGGGTCCCCCTTTTGTCACTGTTATTGTAAAGTTTATTAGTAAAAATTATGCAAGCATTGGAAATATCCATGTAGAGATGTTTTTTTTTTACATTCATGCATTTTTTCATTACCACAGAGGTTAGTATCATTAATATTAAAATTATAGTAATCCGTCTTACCTCGTATCCTGCTGCTGAAGTTCTTAGACCGGTTTCGGGCGTCACCCATCTTCAACAAGAACTGATCAACTAGCAGTTCATTAGTTGATCAGTTCTTGTTGAAGATGGGTGACGCCTGAAACCGGTCTAAGAACTTCAGCAGCAGGGTACGAGGTAAGACGGATTACTATAATTATTTTTTTTTACACTCCTATATTTCAAATTTTTAAATTTCTGTTAAAACTCATCTATTGTCTTTAAGAAAAATTATTATTTTGTGTTCAATCATTTGTATTATCAGTTTTATATAATTTAAAAAAAAATTTATTTCATAGTTTCCTTATATCGTCAATATATATATATATATATATCAGCTCAAAAAGGAAGAAAAGTGACACACAGAGAAAGAGACCCACTTTTAAATTCAAATTTTTTCCTCAGTGTATATATATAAAACATTGGCTTAAAGTTGTTTTTTTATTGCGAATTATTAAACGAGGTTGAAGGAAAATAGTGTAAAATTTTATTTCTTTAATGTTAGTAGTTCAGGAGAACAAAAATTAAAAGTATATAACATAATGTACGGTAATAAGGTTTTTCATTTTTACGAAAAAAATGAAGGAATATTGTTGAAAAACTAAAAAGGTCGTCTGAACTACTGTGGCTATTTTTTCGTGTTATATCAAAAATGTATACACCTACATATATATAACAAGATTTCACACTTAACACGAGCAGTCAACTTCCAAACACAATAGGAAAAGAAAAAAAAATAAAAACTAAGATCTTTCAACCGTAACAAGCAGTCTTCGTTAGAGTCAAATCCAATTCGGAGTCAATTTGGCTCTGACAAAGACCGCTTGTTATGGTTAATTGATCATAGACTTGTTTTCCCATTTTATATTGTGGTTTGATCATTGATTGTTATTTCACATGTTTATGTGAAGTGTTGTATATATATATCAGTCGTTATCAGACTTTGGAGCGATTCACATCTATTCCTGACGACGATGACATCGAAATATAGTAGTGAGTTCAGTGATTTCTTTTCTGTGTGTTCTTTTGAAAATTCTAGTTTATTCAGTTCGAAGAAAAAGTTTCATCTAATTGGTTATACTCGTATATAAATGAATAATGATCATTTATTGTTCTTTCACTTGTGTATGTGATATCTTTTTATATATATATTTATATATACTTTAACACAGAGAAAAGAACACAGAAAGACACTACAGAACTCACTTCGATATTTCGACATCCGTCGTCATCGGGAAGTGAATATAAGTAATGGAGAAGGAATCCACTTCTTTAGTGAATCTAAATTCTATTCTATTAGTACTCGCGTTGAGAAGCAAACTGCTACTCATATATATATATATATATATATATAAAAATTTAAATTACACAAAGCACGACACAGAAAAGAGAATACAAAGAAAACTTACAGAATTCAATATTTCGAACTGTTGTTCGTCATCAGGAGAGTAGACTAGTAGAGAGGACGAAGTGAGAGAGATCTCCCCACGTCGAAGAACGGAGCGCGAATGAAGAAATAAAGAGTCAACCGAAGAGAGCAGCACTAGCGTAAAAAAGGAGCTAGGCACTAAACGTCGGAGAACGGAGAAAGCAAAAACAATAGATAAAATTATAAAATTAAAAATTATAAATTAAAAATTATAAAAAAGGAAATAATAAAAAAATAAATAAATAAATAAAATAAAAAATATATATAATAAAAAAAGGAAAAAAAATATATAATAATAAAATAATAAAAAAAATATATAAATATGAATATGAATATATAAGTTAAAAAATAAAAGGAAAAACAAATAAAAGTTAACGCTTCTGATTTAAACCGGGATCTGATCGGGCCCCCAATAACCATATGGGGCCCGATCAGATCTATATATATTATATATTATATTATATATATATATATAATATATAATATAATAATAATATATAATAATAATATATAATAATATATATATAATAATATATAATAATAATAATAATAATAATATATATAATATAATATATATATATATATATATATATATATATAATATATATATATATAATATATATAATATATATATATATATACCTATATATATATATATATATATAATATATAATATATATATATATATATATATATAATATATATATATAATATCAGTTGGGTTTTTGACTCTGACGAAGACCGTTTGTTACGGTTGAAAGATCGTAGTCTTTTTCCCCTTTTCTTATTGTGGTTTGATAATTTATATATATATGTTTCAGAGTATTCTATATGTACTGAATAAATATAATAACACACGTACAGTATCTACTTTTCGGTTTACCGTCATCAGGAGAGAAGATATAGGGACTCCCAAGTGTACGCGAAGCGAAGGTTGGAGACCGTCTCCAACAGTCGCTTTTCAAGTCCGCTTGGTTTCCCTAGCTCTTCTCTTCTGATGACAGTTAAACTGAAAATTCCTAGTTTACTTTATTTCAGGTTTCAGTGGCAGTTCCACAAGGGAACACACATTGACCTTAAATTGGCCGTTTTGTTATATCGCATAATGAATATTGATTTGGTATAAGGGAGTCCTAAATTTTAACTCTGTAAGTGTATTTAAATTAGGGATCTTTACTTTTACAAGTACTTGACATCTTATAGACTCAGGGTCGACAGCTTAACGTCCTCTCAGACAGACGACTTGCTCATATTTATTCTGAGAATAAATTATCTTATATGAATAATTATCTTATGTGAATAAATAAAGAGCCAGAGTTTGTGTCAAATGGAGGATACACCAGTTCAGAGCCGAGCACGTTAATCACTGGGCTAAGCTGGCCCCCCCACTATGTTTATTTATAGGAAAGCAAAAAAAAAAGGAAGAGACAAAAAATGACTAAATTATTTTGTCTGCTGCATCAATCATACAAAAACATGATTACGTCCCTTCTTTTACATGTTTTAGGATGATGAGACGTAGATTATGACAGGTTCTTTGAATAATGATGATATCACGTAATAATACGTCAAACGTGTTACATGCATACCTTGGTATGCTTCTGACTCCAGTCACGCCATATAATTCTATTAATGTGATTGTTATGTGGAAAGTTATTAAAGATAAACTTTCTGTTGTTTTGCTCAGTGATGCCACTCATAGAGATTTTTATCAAAATTGAACCAATAACGGGAAAAGAAATAGAGGTAATTTTGCATGACATGATAGTAACTTATCTCCTCTTTTACTAAAACTATCTTATTTTTCCTTCTGAGCTATTTGAACTTGCTAGCGGTTCCAGGATAATAATTTTTGCAAACTTTCCTGTCAAATGCTTTTCAACTTTCAGTTTATGACCCCAAAAGCTTCTTTAAATCAACTTGAATGTCTTCCAGTCTGCTATTATAGGTTTTTAAGGGGCCAGGCTAGCTCAGTGGTTACGTGCTCGCCTCTGAACTGATAGGACCGGGGTTCAATCCTCACCTGGCCCTCGATTTATTCATGCGGGAGGTGAATAAATCTGAGCGCGACGTCCCTCGGAGAAGGACGTTAAACCTGTTTTGATCTATTACCGTGTACCCAAACCTTTCGGTCATAACATGGAAAAGGACGTTAAACCGTCGGTCCCGAGCCTGTACGATGTCAGGTACTCGTTAAAGATACCTACTCTAAATACACTTGAGTTAGGCAAAATTTAGTACTCCTACTGTAGAATCAATCTTCATTGTGTGGTACCACAAAGTGCCAATGCTCGGCCTACGTGTGTTCCCTTGTGGAACTGCCACTGCAACCTAACCTAACCTAACCTATAGGTCTTTCACCTGTAGGTATTCTGCAATAAACATTATCCAACCACCAGGAATAGAGTTTATAAAATGAATGATATTAAACTCAGCATAAAAATCGCTTAGTTTCCTATACAAAGAAGTCAGAAATTTCCATTACTTGTCAAATTTGGTATTAATAACATACAGTGGTACCTCGGGATACAAGTTTAATTCGTTCCGTAACCTTTCTCGTATGTCAATTTAGTCGTATCTCAAAGCAATTTTCCCCATTGAAATCAATTGAAATGCCCCTAATTGTTTTTATTACGTGATATTGAATAAGAAAAATGTATTTATAAATGACAAATATTGTATAAAAACATAATAAAAGAGAATGTAGAGGTGGTTAGAAAAAAACTGGTTTTATTAAGTTTACGTACATATGTAATTAGTATTTTGGTTATTTAAATTTAACTTAGATATAACTTAAATGCTACTGTATTAAAAAAATACAGTAGCTTCGTAGGATTAAAAAAAAAACTGTCCAAGGAGGTTTGTTTCTTCCTTCCTTTCAGAATGCTACTGAAATGAGTTAGGCAAGTTTGATTAAATAGATGCGATGCACGATCAGTTGCAACTGTTTCGGGGTGTTTCTTTGCCACAAACTGTGAAAGATCTCCAATTGAATTGATCTTCCAATTTTCAAAGGTAAACTGAGAAAACTGAGTGGGCCGTAGGGGGCATCGTAGAAAAAAGAAATGTACATATTTATAAATCACCTGATACTATAATTGGCTGTTCCTCGTATCTCAAATTTCACTCTTATTTCAAAACAAAATTTCACTCATTTGACAGCTCGTATCTCAAATAACTTGCATGTTGGGGCACTCGTATCCCGAGGTACCACTGTATTTACGAGTATGATATAATCCTCCTTCTGCTACAGTTCTTTTTATTTAAAATTAAACTTCTGTCAAATCTCTTAAAATTTACTTTTCATAATGGATAAGTTTCAATAACCTAATCAGGAATTTGAATGAAATAATCACTACTCTTACGTAACGTACTACAGAATGCCTGTACCAGTGCATTTCGCTATAGCCCAAAGTTCTCTACTTTTCCTTTTATTCTGTCATAAAATTTAATTAACCCTTCAAAATTGTTTAATAAAGATATCCTAATTCCTTTTTAAAGATCACAAAATTGTGATCAGACTTATATGGATTCAAAAACGCAGTGATAAATTTATAATTGATTTTACGTAGCAATTTCTATTAACAAACAAACAAATACTACAAGCAACAAAAAAAATTCACAAGTAGGTTAGGTTGCAGTGGGAGTCCTACAAGGGAATACACGTAGGCCAAGTATTGGCCCTTTGTGATACCACACAATAAAGATTGATTCTACAATGGGAGTCCTAAATTTTGCTTAACTCAAATGTATTTAGAGTAGGGATCTTTAACGAGTACTTGACATCGTACGGGCTCTGGACCGACGGTTTAACGTCCTTCTCCGAAGGACGACGTGCTCAGATTTATTAACCTCCCGTGTGAATAAATCGAGGACCAGGTGAGGATTGAACCCCGGTCCTACCAGTTCAGAGGTGAGAACGTAACCACTGAGCTAGCCTGGCCTCCCAAATTCACAAGTAATACTTAATGGCAAGTAAGTACACAGTTAATGTTCACTTGAACGAAGGTGCGACTCTACAATTTTTTCAAACAATCCTTTCCTTAAACTACCTTAAGCTCCTAATCGATGAATGAATTCCACTCGGCAAAAAGAGCCATTCCTATTGTTCTCTTTTAGTTTAAACCTTTATAATATGGGGTTTATTGACAGTACAATTCAACAGTTCTATTAAAACTAAATCATTTCTCGTAAATTGATTTCCCATTCTACCAGTTTTTAAACTCTTCCATTATAAAGAGCATTTTGGATATGTTTTGTTGTCAGTCTGTTATTCTGTTACTAATGAATTTTTTATGCTTATTTAGTTCTACTTAGCCCCTTGTAAATCTCTGGTTATTGTAAACGTCGTTTCGTTTCGCTTAGACTGGGAGTCCCTAAACTGCCCATTACGTTTATTCCTTCCCAAAATATATTTCTTCTTATTATTAAGAATTATTATAATAATAATTATTATTATTATTATTAGTAACTTGTTTGGACCTGCTAAATTTTATTTATATTCTTTAGTTTATTTCAAAATTGTTTAAATTGTTTCATTGTTTTTTTTAAATTTTAAAATTTCCAATTTTTTGAAAAATGTTTAAAAACCGAATCTGACAATGACTATAGAAGAGTCGTCGAAAGCTAGTAGATAATGGTCTTGTAAGTTATGTTATATTCTTTACATGTGATGTTAGTTTTCAATTGTATTTAAATTGTTGATATCTATTAAAGTGTTGCAAAAAAAAGTGTCTCAATGTCCTTTGGACTACTCATTTGGGAATTACCACCTTATATTCGTAAGACTGTCAGGAAACTGGAACAGCTTAGTTTGAAAGTTGTTAATACCGAAGCTGCGGTACATTTCAACAAAATATGCCTCCAAGAAGAATTGCTACCAACCTATACATATATATATATATACTCTCTATACTGATATATATATATATATATATATATATATATATATATATCCGTCGTTCGATGACGACGGATATCGAAATATCAAAGTGAGTTCTGTAGTGTCTTTCTGTGTTCTTTTCTCTGTGTTAAAGTGTATATATATATATATATATATATATCAATGATCAAACCACAATAAGAAATGGGAAAACAAGACTAAGATCTTTCAACCGTAACAAGCGGTCTTCGTCAGAGTCAAAAACCCAACTGAACACTAGATGCAGAAAACATCTGGAGATGTTTCTTATTGTGGTTTGATCATTGATTGTTGTTTCACGTGTTTATGTGAAATCTTTATATATATATATATATATATATATATATAAAACACAAAAAGGATAAATTTGGATGCGGTCAGTTTCTTCCTCTTCCAATCAAACTCTCTTTGCCGACGTTTCGAATTTATTCAAAATCTTTTTCAAAGGCAAAGGTAAGAATGTTTGAAAATGAACAAACTATTACAAATTACATTACTAAAAAAGTATGGAAGGTTTCCATACTAAAACCTTCCATACTGTTTTAGTAATGTAATTTGTAATAGTTTGTTCATTTTCAAACATTCCTACTTTTGCCTTTGAAAAAAGATTTTGAATAAAATCGAAACGTCCGCAATAAGAGTTTGATTGGAAGAGGAAGAAACTGACCGCATCCCAATTTATCCTTTTTGTGTTACATATCTGTCCCACGGTCGACAATTTATTACTGTTTTGTATATGTAGATATATATATATATATTCTATATTATATTATATAATTATGTAATATATATAGATTTTTACGTAATAATGTGGGCAATATGTTAATAAAAAGCTCTACCAGGGAATTGGAGTCGGGTAGGCTGGAAAAAAGTAGTGCCTTATTCTTGCATATAAACAATGAAAATCATCATATTAATTGGACAGAAATAATATTGAATCGTCTCTAATTAAATGTTATAGATCAAATATTATAAACATTAGTAACGGTTTCTTCAAACTTGATATTTTCGTTACGAGGGTAATAGCCTCTTCTACGAGGGTTGACAGCTAGCGGATAGTTTTTTACTCTTTCTTACTGTACTCCTTTGTTTCCCCAAACATCCCTTTCTGGACATTAGTCCTTTCCTACGCTTTCACCCTTTAAAATACCACTCTTCCCTCCCACTCTTCTCAACCCCTCACCAAATGTTTTCTGCATCTAGTGTTCAGTTGGGCTTTTGACTCTGACGAAGACCGCTTGTTACGGTTGAAAGATGTTAGTCTTGTTTTCCCATTTTCATATTGTGTTTTGATCAAATATATATATATATATATATATATATATATATATATATATATATATATATTCCTTCTTTAAATCAAAATTCATAACCTGCTTACAACTTGTATTCACTTGCTCTCTGACGACGTGAAAGCGAAAGTCCTTAGAGCGACTATCTTCTTTAATTTGTGGTGAGTTACCTGTATATATATATAAAGATTTCACATAAACACGTGAAATAACAATCAATGATCAAACCACAATAAGGAAATGTTGGGCCTTTTGGGTTTTGGGTCAGTTGGGTTTTTGACTCTGACGAAGACCGCTTGTTACGGTTGAAAGATCTTAGTCTTGTTTTCCCATTTTCTTATTGTGGTTTGATCATTTATATATATATATATATATATATATATTATTAGTGTATATTGGCAGCAGATTTTCTTGTAAACATATTTTATTAAAGTAGACGGCAGCTTCCGCATTTACGACTTTTTTAAGAAAACTAGAGAAAACGAGCAAAAAAGTCGTAAATGCGGAAGCTGCCGTCTACGTTAATAATATATATATATATATATATAACCAATTCATTGATTATATATATATATATATATATAATATATATATATATATATCACATGTTTATATATATATAAATTATCAAACTACAATATGAAATGAAAAAAAAAGGCTAAGATCTTTCAACCATAACAAGCTGTCTTCGTCATAGTCAAAAACCCAACTGAAACACTAGATTGAGAAACATCTGGTGGGGAGTTGAGATGAGTGGGAGGAAAGAGTAGATGCTTAAGATGAATAAATCTGGTAAACGTCGTCCCTCGGAGAGGATAGTAAGCCGTCGGTCCCGAGTCTGTACGATGTCAAGTACTCGTTAAAGGAAACGAGTACTTGGGAAAAAGTGCGAAGTACTCTCGTTGAGAAGCAAACTGCTACTGGCCTCCAGAGTAACTCGTGGAACCACCGCAATGCTGCTCCCCAGCGGAGGAGAGGAAAAATAGAAATCCCTCCAATATTTATTTAGAAAACAAGATAAACAGTATATAAAAAATACGAAATAATAATAATAAAAAAAAAATAATAATAAAATAAAAAATAATTAACGGTACAGGTTAAGACCAGGAGAAGAACGAGCCCCAAGGAGGCATATGAATGCCTCTTTGCAAGCTCTAAAACTGCTAGGGAAATTTAGAACTCCCAGTGTAGAATAAACAGGTAATGTGTTGTCTCACCTATTACTACAGTAGTTGTCAAATAATAAATGAACCACAATTTCCGCCCCTCTAGAACAGCTCTAGAAGAGCGAAAGCCATATAAGTGTGGGCATTGGAAAACAACAAACAGATGAAAAGAGAATAGGGTTTTACCACGTTGACATTTTACATACATTATAAATTGTAAGAATCTTTAACATATTTCTAAATAAATACATTATGTAGATCATTGTAACTTTGTTCGTTTCATAAATAGCTCGCATACAGGAATCTATGAGTACCTCTGATCTGTAGTAACATCATAATTCGTTTTGGTTAAAGAAATATATTTTATATAATGCATATTCATTCTATTTATATATGAACTCTTTTAGTCATTTAATTCCAACAAAAGAACCTTTTTTTTTTATAAATTTTTTTCTGTCACATAATTGTCGAGAAAGAAATGTACTCAAACATTTTCGATTTGTTTTACACTTTTATGTGTTTTATTTTTTTTTATAATTTGTTTTATTGCTTGAAAAAATTATAAATTTAATAACATGAGAATAGATTATTGAGATGTTTATAAATTATGATGAATTTGGAATAACATAATTTTAGAATTTGATTCGATTAAATTATTAATTGCTTAATTAAATGAATTAAAAAATGAATTGAACGATATTTCATGTATAATTGAAAAAAATTATTTTAATTGGATAATAGAAGAGAATGTGGTTATTAGCACTCATGACATTGCGTCAATTTGGGGCTGAGGTAGCCCAGTGGCTTGGGTGCAGCTCTCTGGCCTGGTGGTTTGTTTTTTTGTTTTTCAGCGCCCACATTTATAAGGATTTTACCTTTCTGTGCTGTTCCAGTGGCGGAAATGGTGGCTCATTTTTAGTAATGGGTGAACCACATTACCTGTTAATTGTACATTGAGAGTCTTAACTTTTTACCTAACTCAAGTATATTTAGAGTAGGGATCTTTAACGAGTTTCTGAAGCGAATAATTAATCCCGAGGAGGGCAGGGACTTGTCCAATATCAAGAGAAAACTTAAATAGGTTTTATTTAAAATAAAAGTTTGGCTTATTCATGATTTTGATACTCAGTTAAACCATAGTCGAGCTATATTACGATCACCATCAACCTTTGATATCACCCATCCAAGCTCCAACCATGCTTAATATTGATTAACTTTTAGTCATCTGAGATTTAAATTTCAAATATGTGAAAGTTAGGCTCATTTATGATTTGACACCTGTTTAAACCATAGGCGTGCTATATTGCGATCACCAACAGCCTTTGATGTCACCCATCCAAGCTCCAACCATGCTTAATATTGATTAACTTTTAATCATCTGAGATTTAAATTTCAAATAGGTGAAAGTTAGGCTCATTTATGATTTGACACCTGTTTAAACCATTGGCGAGCTATATTACGATCACCATCAACCTTTGATATCACCCATCCAAGCTCCAACCATGCTTAATATTGATTAACTTTTAGTCATCTGAGATTTAAATTTCAAATAGGTGAAAGTTAGGCTCATTTATGATTTGACACCTGTTTAAACCATTGAACCACTACTTTATACATATGTAAATCTAATATTTTAACTTTTAGTCATTGAATTTTTTCAAATAGTGATAGGATTATGATACCCTGTTTAAACCATGGGAGTATATTAATAATCAACCTTTATTACCATCAATCAAAAATAATCAATAATTCAAAAAAAATTAAAAATAAAAAAAATAAACAAAAGAAATGTAATATAACTTAGATTGAGATTTAATTCAATAGTAAAGTTAGTATTTATGATTTGAATTTAAATTGGGAGTTATTAGATCACATCAATTGAGTACCATCAGCTCCCCTGTTTGTTTTTTACATTGGATTTATTTCTAGGGAAAGTGCTCATTTTATTGACACCTTTAAACATGGGCTTATTACTACCATAATTTGATGACCATCAAGCTCCAACCTGTCAATTGAAACTTATAGGTTTATTTAAAATAAAGTTGGCTATTATGATTTGAACCGTTAAACATGCGAGCTATATTACGATCACCATCAACCTTTGATTCACCATCCAAGCTCCAACCATGCTAATATTGATTAACTTTTAGTCATCTGAGATTTAAATTTCAAATAGTGAAAGTTAGGCTCATTTATGATTTGACACTGTTTAAACCATGCGGCTATATTCGATCACCACACCTTTGATGTCACCCATCCAGCTCCACCATGCTAAATGATTAACTTTTATCATCTGAGATTAAATTTCAAATAGGTGAAAGTTAGGCTCATTTATGATTTGACACTGTTTAAACCATTGGCGAGCTATATTACGATCACCATCAACCTTTGATTCACCCATCCAAGCCCAACCATGCTAATATTGATTAACTTTTAGTCATCTGAGATTTAAATTTCAAATAGTGAAAGTTAGGCTCATTTATGATTTGACACTGTTTAAACCATGGCGGCTATATTCGATCACCACACCTTGTGTCACCATCCAGCTCCAACCATGCTCAATTTGATTAACTTTAGTCATCTGAGATTTATTTCAAATAGGTGAAAGTTAGGCTCATTTATGATTTGACACCTTTTAAACCATCGAGCTATATTACGATCACTCAACCTTTGATTCACCCATCCAAGCTCCACCATGCTCAATTTGATTAACTTTTAGTCATCTGAGATTTAATTTCAAATATGAAAGTTAGGTCATTTATGATTTGACACCTGTTTAAACCATTGGCGAGCTATATTCGATCACCATCACCTTTGATGTCACCATCCAGCTCAACCATGCTCAATTTGATTAACTTTAGTCTCTGAGATTTAATTTCAAATAGGTGAAAGTTAGGCTCATTTATGATTGACACCTGTTTAAACCATGGCGCTATATTACGATCACCATCAACTTTGATGTCACCATCCAGCTCCAACCATGCTCAATATTGATTAACTTTTAGTCATCTGAGATTTAATTCAAATAGTGAAAGTTAGGCTCATTTATGATTGACACCTGTTAAACCATGGCGAGCTATATTCGATCACCATCAACTTTGATTCACCCATCCAAGCTCCAACCATGCTCAATATTGATTAACTTTTAGTCATCTGAGATTTAATTTCAAATAGGTGAAAGTTAGGCTCATTATGATTTGACACCTGTTTAAACATGCGAGCTATATTACGATCACCATCAACCTTTGATTCACCCATCCAAGCTCCAACCATGCTCAATATTGATTAACTTTTAGTCATCTGAGATTTAAATTTCAAATAGGTGAAAGTTAGGCTCATTTATGATTACACCTGTTTAAACCATGCGGCTATATTACGATCACCATCAACTTTGATGTCACCCATCCAAGCTCCAACCATGCTAATATTGATTAACTTTTAGTCATCTGAGATTAATTTCAATAGTGAAAGTTAGGCTCATTTATGATTTGACACCTGTTTAAACCATGGCGGCTATATTACGATCACCATCAACCTTGATTCACCCATCCAGCTCCAACCATGCTCAATTTGATTAACTTTTAGTCATCTGAGATTATTTCAAATAGTGAAAGTTAGGCTCATTTGATTTGACACCGTTAAACCATTGCGAGCTATATTCGATCACCACACCTTTGATGTCACCCATCCAGCTCCAACCATGCTCAATATTGATTAACTTTTAGTCATCTGAGATTTAAATTCAAATAGGTGAAAGTTAGGCTCATTTATGATTTGACACCTGTTTAACCATTGGCGGCTATATCGATCACAACCTTTGATGTACCCATCCAAGCTCCAACCATGCTCAATATTGATTAACTTTAGTCATCTGAGATTTAATTTCAAATAGTGAAAGTTAGGTCATTTATGATTTGACACCTGTTTAAACCATGGGCTATATCGATCACCACAACTTTGATGTCACCATCAAGCTCCAACCATGCTCAATATTGATAACTTTTAGTCATCTGAGATTATTTCAATAGTGAAAGTTAGGCCATTTATGATTTGACACCTGTTTAAACCATGGCGAGCTATATACGATCCATCAACTTTGATTCCCCATCCAAGCTCAACCATGCTCAATATTGATTAACTTTAGTCATCTGATCTTAGACATTAATTCTGGTAAAGTTATATTATGATTTCACTTTTAAAACCTTTAGTATTTAATCACAAACCTTTATATCCCATAGTCAAATGCTCAAATTGATTAACTTTTAGTTTATTTTTTTATAATTGTTTTATTTGAATTTAAACATGGTGTTATTAGATATAATTTGATGAATAATAACATAATTTGATTATTTATCATTAATTTAATTCAATATGAAAGTTAGTATTTATGATTTGAATTTTAAAAGGGTGTTATTAGATCACATCAATTTGAGTACCCATCTGTCACCTGCCTGTTGTTTTTAGCATTAGATTATTCTAGGGAAAGTGGCTCATTTTATTTGACACCTGTTAAACATTGGAGCTTATTTTTACCAACAGTTTGATGTCACATCAAGCTCCAACCTGTCAATATGAAACTTAATGGTTTATTTAATAAAAGTTGGCTATTATGATTTGAACCGTTAAACCATGCGAGCTATATTCGATCACCACACCTTTGATTCACCCATCAAGCTCCAACCATGCTAATATTGATTAACTTTAGTCATCTGAGATTAATTTCAAAATGTGAAAGTTAGGTCATTTATGATTTGACACCTGTTTAAACCATAGCGTGCTAATTCGATCACCACACTTTGATGTCACCATCAAGCTCCACCATGCTAATATTGATTAACTTTTATCATCTGAGATTTAATTTCAAATAGTGAAAGTTAGGCTCATTTATGTTTGACACCTGTTAAACCATGGCGAGCTATATTACGATCACCATCAACTTTGATTCACCATCAAGTCCAACATGCTAATATTGATTAACTTTAGTCATCTGAGATTTAATTTCAAATAGTGAAAGTTAGGCTCATTTATGATTTGACACCTGTTTAAACCATGGCGAGCTATATTACGATCACCATCACTTTGATGTCACATCAAGCTCCAACATGCAATATTGATTAACTTTTAGTCATCTGAGATTTAATTTCAAATAGTGAATTAGGCTCATTTATGATTTGACACCTGTTTAAACCATGGCGGCTATATTCGATCACCACACTTTGTTCACCCATCAACTCCAACCATGCTCAATATTGATTAACTTTTGTCATCTGAGATTAAATTCAAATAGTGAAAGTTATATTATGATTTCACTTTTAACCTGCATAATTACGAACCATAATTTGTCACATAAGTCAAATGCTCAATTGATTAACTTTAGTATTTTTAAATTTGAGCTAAAATTAAATTACATCAATTTGATTATTAACCTGTTTAAACATTTGATAATTTAGATCAATTTAATTTCAATGTGAAAGTACCATTAATTGAACCTGTTAAATGATTAACATATATCTGAACATAATTTCAATAGTAAAAGCTCAATTATTTTAATTAACTTTATCATGGGATTATTACATCAAATACCATTTGATTTGCTGTACCCATGGGCATCTAACATGCCTCAATTTGATTAATCACTTCATGTATTAGATTTAACTTTCAAGTCATGAATTAATCAAATGTGATTAGCATTGATGACACCTGTTTAAACCATTGGCGAGCTATATTACGATCACCATCAACCTTTGATGTAATCAACCCATCTCAATGCATAACTTATCATCGAGATTCAATTTCAAATGGTAAATTAGTCATTAGATTTAATTTAAATAAATTGGACTATTTATGATTTGAACCGTTTAAACCATGCGAGCTATATTACGATCACCATCAACCTTTGATTCACCCATCCAAGCTCCAACCATGCTAATATGATTAACTTTTAGTCATCTGAGATTTAATTTCAAATATGTGAAGTTAGGCTCATTTATGATTTGACACCTTTAAACCAACGAGCTATATTCGATCACCATAACTTTGATGTCACCCATCCAAGCTCCAACCATGCTAATATTGATTAACTTTTATATTGAGATTAATTTCAAATAGGTGAAAGTTAGGCTCATTTATGATTACACCTGTTTAAACCATTGCGGCTATATTACGATCACCATCAACCTTTTAGTCACCATCTAAACTCCAACCATGCTAAATTGTTATTTTTTAGTCATCTGAGATTTAAATTTCAAATAGGTGAAAGTTAGGCTCATTTATGATTTGACACCCCTAACTTAACCTTTTAATAATTAACTTTTAGTCACCCAATTTAATTTCCAAAGTAAATTAAACTTTTATATTTGAAGTTTAAATTAGTAAATTAGTCAATAATTTGACACCTTACCATACAATTCAACCCATCACCTTTCCCACCCAACTCCAACCATGCTCAATGTTGATTAACTTTTAGTCATCTGAGATTTAATTTCAAATAGGTGAAAGTTAGGCTCATTTATGATTTGACACCTGTTTAAACCATTGGCGAGCTATATTACGATCACCATCAACCTTTGATGTCACCCATCCAAGCTCCAAACCATTCAATATTGATTAACTTTAGTCATCTGAATTTAAATTTCAAATAGGTGAAAGTTAGGCTCATTTATGATTTACACCTGTTAAAATTTTGCGAGCTATATTACGATCACCATCAACCTTTGATATCACCCATCCAAGCTCCAACCATGCTCAATATTGATTAACTTTTAGTCATCTGAGATTTAAATTTCAAATAGGTGAAAGTTAGGCTCATTTATGATTTGACACCTGTTTAAACCATTGGCGAGCTATATTACGATCACCATCAACCTTTGATGTCACCCATCCAAGCTCCAACCATGCTCAATATTGATTAACTTTTAGTCATCTGAGATTTAATTTCAAATAGGTGAAAGTTAGGCTCATTTATGATTTGACACCTGTTTAAACCATTGGCGAGCTATATTACGATCACCATCAACCTTTGATGTCACCCATCCAAGCTCCAACCATGCTCAATATTGATTAACTTTTAGTCATCTGAGATTTAAATTTCAAATAGGTGAAAGTTAGGCTCATTTATGATTTGACACCTGTTTAAACCATTGTCGAGCTATATTACGATCACCATCAACCTTTGATTCACCCAACCTGCTCCAACCATGCTCAATATTGATTAACTTTTAGTCATCTGAGATTTAAATTTCAAATAGGTGAAAGTTAGGCTCATTTATGATTTGACACCTGTTTAAACCATAGGCGTGCTATATTACGATCACCATCAACCTTTGATGTCACCCATCCATGCTCCAACCATGCTCAATATTGATTAACTTTTAGTCATCTGAGATTTAATTTCAAATATGTGAAAGTTAGGCTCATTTATGATTTGACACCTGTTTAAACCATAGGCGAGCTATATTACGATCACCATCAACTTTTGATGTCACCCATCCAAGCTCCAACCATGCTCAATATTGATTAACTTTTAGTCATCTGAGATTTAATTTCAAATAGGTGAAAGTTAGGCTCATTTATGATTTGACACCTGTTTAAACCATTGTCGAGCTATATTACGATCACCATCAACCTTTGATATCACCCATCCAAGCTCCAACCATGCTCAATATTGATTAACTTTTAGTCATCTGAGATTTAAATTTCAAATAGGTGAAAGTTAGGCTCATTTATGATTTGACACCTGTTTAAA
Organism: Hermatobates lingyangjiaoensis; assembly: GCA_026182355.1. Lineage (NCBI taxonomy): Eukaryota > Metazoa > Arthropoda > Insecta > Hemiptera > Hermatobatidae > Hermatobates > Hermatobates lingyangjiaoensis. Next base: position 27,925 of record JAPFBL010000462.1, on the reverse strand, counting down.
CCATAGGCGTGCTATATTACGATCACCATCAACTTTTGATGTCACCCATCCAAGCTCCAACCATGCTTAATATTGATTAACTTTTAGTCATCTGAGATTTAATTTCAGATAGGTGAAAGTTAGGCTCATTTATGATTTGACACCTGTTTAAACCATAGGCGTGCTATATTACGATCACCATCAACCTTTGATGTCACCCATCCATGCTCCAACCATGCTCAATGTTGATTAACTTTTAGTCATCTGAGATATAATTTCAAATAGGTGAAAGTTAGGCTCATTTATGATTTGACACCTGTTTAAACCATTGTCGAGCTATATTTTCGATCACCAACAGCCTTTGATGTCACCCATCCAAGCTCCAACCATGCTCAATATTGATTAACTTTTAGTCATCTGAGATTTAAATTTCAAATAGGTGAAAGTTAGGCTCATTTATGATTTGACACCTGTTTAAACCATTGGCGAGCTATATTGCGATCACCAACAGCCTTTGATGTCACCCATCCAAGCTCCAACCATGCTCAATATTGATTAACTCTTAGTCATCTGAGATTTAATTTCAAATATGTGAAAGTTAGGCTCATTTATGATTTGACACCTGTTTAAACCATAGGCGTGCTATATTACGATCACCATCAACTTTTGATGTCACCCATCTAAGCTCCAACCATGCTCAATATTGATTAACTTTTAGTCATCTGAGATTTAATTTCAAATATGTGAAAGTTAGGCTCATTTATGATTTGACACCTGTTTAAACCATAGGCGAGCTATATTACGATCACCATCAACTTTTGATGTCACCCATCTAAGGTCCAACTATGCTTAATATTGATTAACTTTTAGTCATCTGAGATTTAATTTCAAATATGTGAAAGTTAGGCTCATTTATGATTTGACACCTGTTTAAACCATAGGCGAGCTATATTACGATCACCATCAACTTTTGATGTCACCCATCTAAGCTCCAACTATGCTTAATATTGATTAACTTTTAGTCATCTGAGATTTAATTTCAAATATGTGAAACTTAGGCTCATTTATGATTTGACACCTGTTTAAACCATTGGCGAGCTATATTTTCGATCACCAACAGCCTTTGGTGTCACCCATCTAAACTCCAACCACGCCCAATGTTGATTAACTTTAGTCATCTGAAGTTTTTATTGAAACTGGGTGAAAGTTAGCCAATATTACGATCACGAATGACCTTTTGATGTCACCCATCCAAGCTCCAACCACACCCAATGTTTATCAACTTAAATCATCTGATTGGAACCCCTGTGTATTCTTGCAATATGTAAAACAACAAAGAATCCTTTTAATTCATTAATTTCACTAATTAATTAATTATGATATGGAATTTTAATTTATATTCGGAATAATTCCCTTTACTTTCATTGGTAAGACGCCCAGAAGATTTCACCTCATGGAAGTTAAGAATAGTTGCATAGGAAAAGTAGAAAAGTTGTTCCCATCTGTATTACTTTTATCCCAGGTATTGTTTTAAACATAAGGTGAGAATCTAACAGCGCAGGGGTCAATGTCCTAGCAGTTCTACAAACATATTATCTATACGCGTAAAGATGTGGTATAATCCTTTCTAATCATTCATTAACATAAAAAAAAACATATCAACCTTTAAAAAAAGTTCATTTACATAATTATAAAATGTATTTTTACTTTAATATAAGTAAAAGTATAGTGCATTTCGTCATTACCACAGAGGGTTAGTATATTAATATTAGAAATATAATATACCTTCTTACCTCGTACACTGCTGCTGTAACTCTTGACCTTTTTCGGGTGTCACCCGAAACCGGTCTGAGAGGTACAGCAGCAGTGTACCAGGTAAGACGGTATATTATATTTCTAATATTAAAAGTATAGTGATTGTGAAAAAATTCGGTCCCGAGATTTTGACAGATTTATATGTTTTGAGGTCCCCAATGTTCAGTGGAGTCGTATTGTTAGTGGCGTAGCAATAGGGGGGGGGGGGGGGGGGATTTTGAGAATGTAAAAATAGAAAATCGAAAAAAAATTTAAAATCGTAAAAAATTTACGAAAAATCTAAATTTTATACCAAAATAAGTTTTCAAGGTCTTAATTACATTTATGTTTAATATGTGTCTGTTCATTAGTCTGTTCTTCTAGTTATTGTCATTTGATGAATTGAAACTATAGCATCTTGTGAATCTGGAGTTACACACTCAACTTTCTATTTATAATACTGTCAATTATATAAAGAATTAGTCTGTTCTTCTAATCATTACATTTGGTGAATTGAAAGAAAAGCATACTGTTAATCTGGAGTTTACACTCAACTTTCTAATCATAATATTTACTGTCAATTATATAAAGAAACAGTCTATTCTTCTAGTCATTACATTTGATGAATTGAAAGAAAAGCATACTGTAAATCTGGAGTTTACACACTCAACTTTCAATTTATAATACTTACTGTCAAAGAAATAAAGTAGAATGCTAAATACTTTAAAACTTTAATCTAAAACACCAGCTTTCGGCTCTCATTAGCCATCATCAGGTAAAAATTTTATCGTTTTTACCTACTGATGGCTAATGTGAGCTTGAATGTTTCAGATTAAGTTTTAGATTATAGTTTTAGATTAAAGTTTTAAAGTGTTTAGTGTCCTAGTTTATTTCTTTCATGTCGTTACGAGGACTAGTAAGTTACCGCCAACTAGTAAGGAAACTAGGGAACGTCGGCAAGAAATTGGTCAACGCAGAAAAGCTGCTGCCAACTTTAATAATACCTGTCTGAGAGAAGACCCCTACTGCCATCATGCAATATAATAATAAAGGAATATATATATTATTATAATTTTCATCTATTTATAGTTTTACCCAACCAGTACTGCTTATCTGAGTTTCTGTTTATATCTTCTCCTAATTCTATACTTTAAGACCGGGTACGGTTGACAGCGCTGGCGGTTGCCGGGTCGGTTACTTGCCGTTGCGCCTACAACGTGCTTGGTCTCCCATTCTCTTTTCTCCTGAAGACGGATTACCCGAAAATTTGAGTCTGTAAGTGTGTTTCCCTACTTTGTGTGTTGCTCTTTGTTAATCTCGAATTCGTATTGTGTCCAGTTTGGATCGTTTTTCGATATATCAGTGAATATATATATATATATATATATATATATAGTTCAATATAAACAAAGAAACATAGAGAAATCAAAAGAACACACTTACAGTCTCTAATTTTCGATATGAACCGTCTTCAGGAGAGATAAGAGAGGGAAGAGAGAAGAGAGGTTCAAACCGAAAATTAGAGACTGTAAGTGTGTTCTTTTGATTTCTCTATGTTTCTTTGTTTATATTGAACTATATTTGTCCGTTTTGGATCGTATTTCCAACGAAAAAAAGTATATATATATATATATTAATATATACAAGGTACTGTTTTCTTGACCACAATTTACTAATGAACACTTTTTCTTCTTGGAATTTGGTCAGGGTTAATATAACGGAATCACTTTTTCGCCTTTACAGAGGAGAAAATTCTCCTTTTCGTAAAAAAAGGTGATTCCGTATATTAACTCTAACCAAATTCCAAGAAGAAGAAAAAGTATATATATATATAATATATATATTTTATTTAAAAAAGTCCGCTGGGCCGTTTCTTTTAATTGGTAAATATATAATTAAAGTTACACCTAGAGAACACAAGAAAAAGGACTAACACTCACGAATCTCGGTAATTTCGGCGTCTTGCCGTCTTCAGGAGAGAAGAAAAAAAAGAAAAGAAAAATGAGAGAAGGAATGAAGGAACGGAGACGTAAATGCGTCCACTGCATTATATATTATATATATATATATATATATATATATATAGTATATCGAGATTATTATATGATATCGAATCGAAATTATCGAGATTCGTGAGTGTTAGTCCTTTTTCTTGTGTTCTCTAGCTGTAACTTTAATTATATATATATATCAATGATCGAACCACAATCAGAAAATGGGGAAGCAAGACTAGGATCTTTCAACCGTAACAAGTGGTCTTCGTCAGAGTCAAAAACCCGACTGAAGAGTTGATCATTGATTGTTATTTCACGTGTTTATGTGAAATTTTATATATATATACTCGTATATACGAGTTCGAGATTAACAAAGAGCAACACACAAAGTAGGGAAACACACTTACAGACTCAAATTTTCGGGTAATCCGTCTTCAGGAGAAAAGAGAATGGGAGACCAAGCACGTTGTAGACGCAACGGCAAGTAACCCGTTACTTGCGGGTTACGGGTTACTTACCGTTGCGTCTACAACGTGCTTGGTCTCCCATTCTCTTTTCTCCTGAAGACGGATTACCCGAAAATTTGAGTCTGTAAGTTTGTTTCCCTACTTTGTGTGTTGCTCTTTGTTAATCTCGAACTCGTATTGTGTCCAGTTTGGATAGTATTTCGTTTCATCAGTGAAATATATATATATATATATATATTATATATATATATATATTATATATATATATATATATACGAATAATGTAATAAGATGAAAGTCTGGGACTAACAACAGCAGTCTAATTTTAGATCTTTCATTCTAATTCAAGAAAATACTATATTTTGAGGACCTTCTAGAATTTTGAAGTTAACGCAAAAATTGTTGCTATGCCACTGTTTATAGTGTATCTGTTTGGATCCAAAGAATAAGATTATTCAACCCTATTGACAAAAGTTCTATAAAAGGTCATACTTTAAATATAGTTTTTATTTTTTTTTTTAAATATATAATATTAAAAATTAGCTATTTTCTGTATATTTTGCAATGAGTAACTTTAGCACCATTGTTTGATTTTAAAATTTTATACCTCTCTTTGGAATTCAGCTGTGTAATTTAAAATAGCCTTCAAGTTACATAATATTTATTAGAATTTAAATAGTTTATTTATTTTGTACAATTATAATAAATCACTTTAAAAAATCTTTCCAAAGAATTACATGTTTCAAGAATAGTAATGCAAGTTATTATAAACCAGTTATTATTCATATAACAGAGTATATGTATAAAAGGTATTCTTTATGTCGTTTTGAAGTAGTGAATATATTTTAGTCATTAAGTGTGATCAACTGAAAGAAAATAATATTGCGAATCTGGAGTTATACTCTCAAATTTCAGTCAGTCTGTTCATCTAGTTATTACATTTGATGAATTTTAAAAAAAGCATACTGTTAATCTGGAGTTTACACTCAACTTTCAATTTATAATACTTGCTGTCAATTATATAAGGAGTCAGTCTGTTCTTGTAGTCATTACATTTGATGAATTGAAAGAAAAGCATACTGTTAATCTGGAGTTTACACTCAACTTTCAATTTATAATACTTGCTGTCATTTATATAAGGAGTCAGTCTGTTCTTGTAGTCATTACATTTGATGAATTGAAAGAAAAGCATACTGTTAATCTGGAGTTTACACTCAACTTTCAATTTATAATACTTGCTGTCAATTATATAAGGAGTCAGTCTGTTCTTGTAGTCATTACATTTGATGAATTGAAAGAAAAGCATACTGTTAATCTGGAGTTTACACTCAACTTTCAATTTATAATACTTGCTGTCAATTATATAAGGAGTCAGTCTGTGAACCCACATATACATAACCTCAGTAAAACTTTCTAGAAGATCTAGGCTATCTCAATTTCATTTTCATTAGTACACTACAACATTTAAACAAACACCGTGAATAATACATAATATATTTTATAATGAACAAAAAAGGTATTTTTTTTTTGCTTACGATAACGGAATTGGAGTAGCCTAGGAGGCTACGCGGTATCACTCTGCCATCATTGCGAATTACCAATAATTGTATAATTATTTATGCTATTTGGAAGAAAAAGAAAAATTCTGTTAACTTGAAAGCACAGTTTCTTGAAGTATGGAAACTTGGAAGCACGGTTTCTTGAAGTATGGAAACTTGAAAGCGCGTGTTTCTTGAAGTATGGAAACTTGAAAGAACGATTTCTTGAAGTATGGAAACTTGAAAGCACGGTTTCTTGAAGTGTGGAAACTTGAAAGCACGGTTTCTTGAAGTAGGGAAACTTGAAAGCACGTGTTTCTTGAAGTATGGAAACTTGAAAGCACGTGTTTCTTGAAGTATGGAAACTTGAATGCACGGTTTCTTGAAGTATGGAAACTTGAAAGCACGATTTCTTGAAGTATGGAAACTTGAAAGCACGGTTTCTTGAGGTATGGAAACTTGAGGGTCGAGGGCAATTCGGGAATCCTCACAGCGCATGATCGTCGTTGTTTGCCATGTTTTGTAAAAAGATCATAAAAACCTAAATTACTGAAAATATTTAAATAATTACACTATTTGATGTTATGTTCTTTTAGGTTCTTTCTATTTAATTAATAAGATTGGTTATGTATTCATATAATTGCCTTACACATTACTATATTTAACTAATTAGATTGTAAATGTACTTCTTATAAATTACTTATTTTGATCTTTTGTGATTTTAATATGCTAAAAATTAACATATTTAGACATGTTATATTATATTATATTATTATTATTATAACAGATTCAATAATATATCGACCGTTTGATAGAATAGGTGTGTTCTCTAATCGGGGTTCGGTCAATTTTCCAGGATAAAAAATCAAACTCTCGTTGCCAACGTTTCGGTTTTATTTAAAACCTTTTTCATTTTCTTATATAAACCCAAATGTATATATAACAGATTCAATAATATATCGACCGTTTGATAGAATAGGTGTGTTCTCTAATCGGGGTTCGGTCAATTTTCCAGGATAAAAAATCAAACTCTCGTTGCCAACGTTTCGGTCATGAAAAAGGTTTTAAATAAAACCGAAACGTTGGCAACGAGAGTTTGATTTTTTATCCTGGAAAATTGACCGAACCCCGATTAGAGAACACACCTATTATTATTATATATATGTTATATTAGACATATTTAGACATAACGAACTTAATATTTTTTTTTGTTCTTAATGTTATATGGCTGCATTTTCTGATAAAAAAAACGTTGAATTTTTTTCGAACAATTTAATATACATCAAATTTACATAAAGATTTTCATGTTTTTAGAATGGCCATTGTAGATGCCAGGTTAGTTTAGTGGTTAACGTACTCGCCTCTTAACTGGTTGGTCCGTGGTTCGATACTCACCTAGCCCTTGATTTATTGATGTGAGGAGTGTTTTTACTCTTTGTTTTCGGTAGCTATGTATATATAAAATAAATTCAAAACGAAGGAAACACACAGAAAGACACAGACATAACTCACATCGGTATTTCGACCATCGTCGTCATCAGGAGGTGTGAAGAGCGAAGAGTCCCGCAGGAAGGCAGAGCGGCGACTCAAGGATATATATCTATATCCTTGATGTATAGCGGCGGAAGGGGTACATATATATATATATATATACAGTACTGTTTTCTTGACCACAAATTACTAACAAACACTTTTTCTTCTTCTTGGAATTTGATCAGGGTAAATGTCAGAGCCCTCTTCATTCTGTCCCTGGTCCTTTGAAACCTCCTTCTAAATGAAGGCACAGAAGATTTTAACCGATCTGACCACCAAGGAACCCTTTTCTTTTTGTTTGGGCCACATTCCGCTGACTTTTTAATGATTTCTAGGGTCATGTCTGCTTTATAATCTATGTCATTGATATCCAACGTACTGATGCTTAGGAACTCCTTCTCTGGGTCCAATTCGTATGAAAGGGTATTGTATAAAATAAACCCAAGAAACTCCTTTTGTTCTGAACCTGTTATCAGATGTACTAAGAACTACCCCAAGAGATGGTCTTAACGTAATTACATTATGATCCTCTGAGATTACGTTCTCTTCCACCTTCTTCCTTCTTCCATCCTACCACTCTATCGAACATTCCTCTAGTGGCGGCTGTGACATCAATCCATCAAAAGCCTGCAGAGTTTGAAAAAGTGGGCGCTGAGTCAGGGTTGTTGATAATATAAAGACCCATAACGCCTCTTTTCTGTGTTTGAGTGTCCCGAAGTACCTACCTCTGTGGAGGAAAGTTGCTTGATAGTTAGCCAGCAGCTGTAACGGTGTTTCTTCCTCTTCTTTGCAGAATCTGCACAAACCATTATTGATAATGCCTATTCAGGCTCCCTACGTTTTGGGAGAAAGTGAATTTCTTTCTCCTTCTTTGGGGCAGTCTTTTTCAGGTCCTTAGGTGCACTTGTGAGAGGTTGGCTCCAACTAGTTAGCGCTTGTGGATTCTCTGCGCTTCTGTAGGATGGTCTCCGGACAACCTTCCTCCTTAGTATAATATAGGGGTAAATCCCTGACGGTCTAAAGGTGGTATTTTGTCCACTCCGGCAGAGCACCGCATACCGGAGTAAGGCTGTGTACTCAAGGAGGGTCGGCTGGTACCCTTGAGGCTCCGTTCGTAATACAGTAAATCCTGTATCATTCATCCTTCGGCACGGATTTTTTCGGGAGAAAGTGGCTTCCTTTCTCCTTCTTCGGGTCCTAAGGTTCACTTCTGGGAGTTTGTCTCCCACTAGTTAACGCTTTTGGACGCTAAAAGCCAAATACATATTTTCTGCTGTAATAAATGTTCAATGTGGCCTTCGGGTCCTTAGGAGCACTTGTGGGAGGTTGGCTTCCACTAGTTAGCGCTTTTGAACCCTCAAGGCAGTACATATTTTCTGCTGTAATAAATTTTCGATGTGGCATCTTTTTCCCAAACAAGGCAGACAAGACCTTTTCCCTGCCTCTGTCAGACCTATCAGACCCCCAGAGTACAATGTGGGTGTTGAAGTCGGCGATGATAATAATTTCCCTTCCAGTGAGAGACCTCAGGACATCCTCCAGGTTGCGAAGTTCCCCTCAGACAAGGGAGAAGAGTACTTTTCATAAAAACTAACCAAAGCGAATTTTGTGCCCTCAACTTCTATTGATGCTACAGCGATGTATTTGCTGGAAAATTTTCATTTTATTCACTGTACGTTTTCCAAGCCAAGTATTACTTGGCTCCACTGCCTTGGAATGATCCTCCTGACCACAGTTCACCTCTACTTCCCATGGCTAAAAGGCCGTTAAACCATCAGTCCCGAGCCTGTACAATGTCAGATATTCGTTAAAAACCCTACTCAAAATACACTTTTGAGTTAGGCAAAATTTAGAATGTCCAATGTAGAATCAACAGGTAATGTAGCTCACCCAGTACTAAAATGAGTCCCAAATAATAAATTGTGACAATTTCCACCCCTAGAACAACACTAAAAGGTGAAAACCTTATAAATGTGGGCTTTGGAAAACAAACAAAGAGAATAGTCAGAATCTGGAAAAAAAATTGGACCTTTTTTTTTAAAAAAATTCGATTATTCATTTTTCTTATTATTGAGTATTTCCCAATAAACGTATACAACAATAGCAATATTTTTCAAAAAAAAAAAACAAAAAACCGAATTTTGAATGGACAATATACATCAACTTCTTTAAATTAAAAACATAATGCTCGAATTTACTTTCCGCTAGGAGCCCCAAAGAAAGATATACATACCACAATACCTTATTATATGTAAATTTTCTTTACTAATGTTTTTTAATTATTTTCTTTCTTTAATTTTAATCAATCTACTACTAATTTAATATATATTATCAACTTTTTAATATCCTGTTTCATATTCGTATCAATTTAAAAAAAGAAATTTTGTTCTATCTCATACTTAGGCTTTTACCTTTTGTGGGTTCTAAAGACAGAAATAAATGGTGGTTCCCTTATTATTTGACAGCGGGTTTTGTTTTATGACTAATCGGTTTCCTAAGAAGATTTTTTCGTTAGATAAATCACTAATTACATGTATATAAACCAGGGTTTCCCAAACTTTTTTCTGGCTGGCGCCCCCTTGTCTTCTAGAATAGACTGCTAGGGCCCCCTTACCCCATAAAAATGGAAAGATATGCCAAAAGGCCTATCAGAACTAACCTATCCTGTTCAGGTTTAACTTTTTTGGAGAAAGAAAAAATAAATCTTAAGTTAGTTACCTTCCGAGGTTTCAAATGTTTCTCTAGCTGCTAGACAGCTAGAGTCTAGCTGTCATGCAATCTATAGCCACAATCTATCTTTACAGAATTGAGATTGCGGTCTACTATTTATATAGGTAACGATCATTTTATTCTTCTTATCTCGACCGAAAACTCATTAACTTCCGATCAAGGCTGACCTCTTAATCCATAGGACATACGTGAAAGAGCAGCTTATCTTTTTATTCCCTTTATTTTGACCGAAAACTCTCTTTTACTTTCGACCGGGGCTGACCCCTTAATCCTCAGGTAAAAGAGCGGCATATCTTTTGAAATCCTTATTTCTAATTTTTATTACTTGTATGGTTTTTGATTGTTACCGCCAACAGTTTGGGACGACGGTGTAAGTATTGTAGCAGCCACCTGCTACATTAGCTACACTGTCGCCACCAACCATCTATTTTTTAGTCACCGCCCCCCAAACCGCATATTTTTGCGTTACCGCCCCCCCCCCCCGCCCATATCTCAAACCACCCACGGTACCGCCCACTTTGGGAAACGCTGATATAAACTAATGTGTTCCAAGCCCCTAATAACACACCAAAATACACATGATAAATTAAAGTAACTAATGTAAGTAATATCGAATATTAATTGATATACGTATTATAATTGAAATAAGCATAGCGGTAAATTAAAAATAAATAGGTAATAATAATTAGTAAAGTAATTTATCTTTAACGGGAGGGTATGGTGGTGGTGTCAAAGATGAAGAAACAAACGTTTTCTAACTGCAATCGATTTTCTTGATGTCTGATCTATATTCTCTTTTCAAATCAAGGAATTCTCCCGATTCGATCAAGGGCCTTGTCTATAAGGGGGTCGTTCGTTCAGCGATGACTTATGGATGCTCCGTCTGGTTTAGAGCTGCATCAACGAACAAGGCGTGTATCTAGATTGTTCAAAATAAGTGTGCCCTCCTTATAGCCAGGATACTCCTTGGATGCCCGTAATGTTGATATTTACCATGATTTGAAAATGGAATCTATAGATAGCTATATCACTCGACTTACTACCAATGAAGACAAAAAACTATCTACTCGTCCAAAGCTATAGCACCCATTCAGGCTCCCTACGTTTCGGGAGAAAGTGACTTCCTTTTTCCTTCTTCGGGACAGTCTTTTTCATGTCCTTAGGTGCATTTGTGGGAGGTTGGCTCCCACTAGTTAGCGCTTGTGAACTCTCTGCGCTTCTGTAGGATGTAGGATTCTCTCTCCGAACTTCCTACTCCTTAGTGTCATATAGGGTAAGTCCCTGAAGGTCTTTTGCTAGTATGCAACGCATACCGGAGTAAGGCTGTGTACTCAAGGAGGGTCGGCTGGTACCCTTGAGGCTCCGTTCGTAATACAGTAAACCCTGTATCATTCATCCTTCGGAACGGATTTTTTGGAAGAAAGTTGCTTCCTTTCTTCTTCTTCGGGTCCTTAGGTGCTCTTGTGGGAGGTTGGCTCCCACTAGTTAGCGCTTGTGAACTCTCTACGCTTCTGTAGGATGTAGGATGTAGGATTCTCTCTCCGGACATCCTACTCCTTAGTGTCATACAGAGGTAAGTCCCTGAAGGTCTTTTGCTAGTATTTTGTCGGCTCCGGCAGTGCATCGCATACAGGAGTAAGGCTGTGTACTCAAGGAGGGTCGGCTGGTACCCTTGAGGCTCCGTTCGTAATATAGTAAACCCATGTATCATTCATCCTTCGGCACGGTTTTTTTTGGAAGAAAGTGGCTTCCTTTCTCCTTCTTCGGATCCTTAGGTGCACTTGTGGGAGGTTGGCTCCCACTACTTAGCGCTTTTGATCCCTAAAGGCAAAGACATATTTTCTGCTGTAATAAATGTTCGATGTGGTATCTTTTTCCCAAATAAACCAGTTTCGTCACAATTGACTACTTGCTGTGTAACAAGGTCCCCCTTGATACCACCAATTGATCTAATTTTAACACAAATTCGCACTTGATGCTTCGTCATGACTAAAAACATAGTGAATTCCAAACCTCTTCTTAAAATTTTCGAACTACCTTCAAAAAAACCATCCATATGATAAACAAAGTTCAACAAAAGCAAACACAAAATTGAGAGACAGTCATTTTTCTAAGAGTTGATTCGATATCTCTAATGTATGAAACGTAAAGATAACTTGAAATGAGTCAGTTCTATGCAATATACAGACAAAACCTTTCTTTTATTTATATAGATTTATTTACTAGTGATTGGAAGTGACGTATAGTAAATATTTAATGAATATTAATTATTTTCTGTATTGATGAATAATATATTATTTAAATTATTGTATTATTTTAAAAATGACATGTGCTTATTTATAATGCTGAAGGTCTCAGACCTTCCTTCGTCTCTGGTATTGTTCTATGGATGAAGTCTTCTAACTTTTTTTACATTGCGACCAATTCCTGATGCTCACAGTTATTTGAAATTATTTAGTGAAAACAAAAATAAAATTAACTGTATTTAATGCAGGGGTTGTTAAAATTTGATGATCAGTAATTTTTATGAGATTACCGTATCTGTATCTTTTGACATAAAATATCAAATATTGGTTCTATTTTAGTGATTGAAAATGACAATTGGAGGCAAGACCCTAAGCCCGAGTCCAAACCCGACCCTACCCGAATTTCGAGTCGGGTTGGGTCCGGGCTTCTCTCTCGATAACTTTTTTTTAAATATATATATAGTTAGGTAAAGATAGATATAAGTTAGCTTCAGCTACTCAAAGGGACTACTTCTACCCGATGAAGACGACTGTCGAAATATCGTTGTGAGTCTTTTGTGTGTTTTCTCTTTCCTGTGTGAACTATATATATATACATATATATATATATATATATATATATATATATATATAAAGTAGGGTGTATTTAACGAGTACATGGCTGGTATCGACGGCTTAACATCCTCTCCGAGGAACAACTTACCTAGATATATTCATCTCCCGCATGAAATTGAGGGTCTCAGTAGGTATTGAACCCTCGATCTACCTGTCCAAAGGCGAGCAGGTTACCGTTGGGCTAACCTGTTACCTCATTATATCATAATATTAAATTTTTTGACAAATTAATCAATTTAGTGAAATTTATTGTGTTTTAATTGATAAATATTAGTAATAATTTTTTTCAAGATTTATACTTTTTTGTTTAAGGTTATTAATTTTGTTTCTGATAATGTATTTATAATGGTGTCAATGAAAAACGTATTTCGCCTCTTACTGGGATTTAGTTGATTTATCGAACTAGGACTGTTTGTATTTTTGTTGTCTAATCGCGATGTCTGATATTAAATTGGGAAAAACCAATTATTTGTTTTATCTGACCCACTATGGATGGAATGAAACGTAGTAGTAGTGTGGAAGTTCAACTAATTTTTTAGAAATGGATAAATTTTGTGTTCACTTAAATTAACTGACTTTAATGATTGTAGTTTTCAGTGTGAGGAAGTCATTTTGAGATTTGTATTTTTAGAGGACATTATTATTGATTATTATTTGAAGGTGACTATAGCTCTGCGCCTCCTAGGAATTACTGTACTCCCTCCTCCCCTGCTGTACTAAAGTACCCCAGTTAGCTTCAGTGCCTCCAAGATGCTCAGCAGTTTTACTGGGTACAACAGTATAAGTTCTTCTATAGTTTTGGTGAGTATCCAGAAACACCTGTGTGCAGCAGTTACCTTACAGTCAGCAAGCAGGTGCAACGGTGTTTCTTCCTCTCCTTTGCAGAATCTGCACAAACCATCATTGGTAATGTCCATTCAGGCTCCATACGTTTCGAGAGAAAGTGACTTCCTTTCTCCTTCTTTGAGACTGTCTTCTTCGGGTCCTTAGGTGCACTTGTGGGAGGTTGCCTCCCAGTAGTTAGCGCGCAAAGTATGCTGACAGTCAGATAGCATGTGTAACGGTTTTTCTTCTTTCGGAGAATCTGCACAAACCATCATTGATAATGCTCATTCTTCACAGATGATCATTGAATTTGCGAAGAATCCGGTTTGAAATCCTTAGATTATTCCTACTCCTTTCCACACAATAGAAGATTTGCCTATTCTCAAACTTATTGAGAAGTGTCTTTGATTGTCTGTATCCTTTAAGGGAATCCTACTATTGCTTCCTGTTTTCCTTATCCTCTTTCGTAAGGATTCCTTGTATAGTGTGTTGTCCTACGCTACAGCATGGTTCTAAATCGATATGCGGTTTCCGAGCACCTTCTCTTGCAAGTTTCCCTACCCGTATATTCCCCTCTGTTCCTGCGTCTTCCAGGACGAGTACCCAGAGAGAGATCCTCTTCCGCATAACCAATAGATTGAGTTTATTTTTACAGTTCAGAGCTAATAATATTTTGACTCAATGCTTTAATTACTTTTCAGTCTTCGACCGATTTTTCACCTACACTCTTTCTCTCTTGGGCCATCAAGTCGATGGGAATAATTCCTGAAATGACCAATATTGCTGGCTCGGAAACAGTGCGGTAGGCACATGCAACTCAATCAAAGGCACATGCAGTGCAAATCAAAAATAACTAAATAAAATCGAAGAAATATTATCAGTATTGCAGTGGGCTTGACAGAAAACCAAACCTCCTTTGTAACAGCACAGTAGGATTAGTTGCGATTCAAGATGGACAACGTCCGAAAGCCCTTTAACGACTCCCATCATCATCATAGGAGGCATGACGGTTTGCCATATTAATAATATAAATTTATTAAACATCCCTACTCTAATTGCACATGAGTTAGGCAAAAATTTAGTATTTCCAATGTTGAATTAATCTTCTTTGTGTGGTATCACGAAGGGCTATCACTATTTGTGTTTCCTTGTGGGACTGGCACTGCAATCTAACCATACATAACCTATCGCATTTTAATCCTCCTGAAGTGATTATCTCTAGGAGTATTTAGAGAAACTGTTCCTAAATTTCAATCATTTAATTACTGTTTTCTGAAATAAAGGGTGTCTCGGAATGTTTTTCGTTTTTAGATGTTAAAAACCAACGACCAACGAATATAACCGCGCACTATAGTGCACGTCGTAACTAGCAGTTCCAGACCGGAGGCCTTCTACTGCTTGCTTACTGTGCTACTATAACTTGGAATGTCAGTAATTCATGTCGGATATTAAGTTTGTCTGTACAGTAATGATGTCCTATTCGCGGTCATGTGGTCTTGTTAGTCATAGTTTTCAATGCTTTTAGTCATGAACTGGAAAGGTAGTCAGATAGTCACTGGATGAAGTAATTATTCAGTGATGTTGAGGAAGGTTGGCGATGGTTAATAAGAAACAAAATATCAATTAATTCTCGTTTTATTTAATATTAATTTAAAGAGCAATTCTTGAAGTTTATTTATGAAAAACAACCGTTTTCAAATTCGTACCATTTATTTGTTCACACTCATTTAACCTGGAGCTAAAATTTTCAATAACTCGCTTGGAGCATCGCTCTTGGAATAGAGTTGATTTCTTCAGTGATTTTTTTTTGCTTCAAAACATTCAGGTTGGGTGGCAATGGATTGTTTAAACTTAAACAATTAAGTTTAAACAATCCTAAAAAAAAAACAAAGTTTTTTTTTCCTAAAAAGCAAAGTTTACAATCCATTGCCACCCACCCTAAATGTTTTGAAGCAAAAAAATCACTGAAAAAATCAACTCTATTCCAAGAGCGATGCTCCAAGCGAGTTATTGAAAATTTTAACTCCAAGTTAAATGAGTGTGAACAAATGAATGGTTCGCATTTGCAAACGGTTGTTTTTCATAAATAAACTTCAAGAATTGCTCTTTAAATTAACATTAAATAAAACGAGAATTAATTGATATTTTGTTTTTTATTTAACATCTAAAACATTCTGTGACACCCTTTTTTTAAATACTACTGTGGATTTTAAAATACATTTATTCCATGCTATATATTACATACAACATATATTTATTTAATAATTGATAAATATTTATAATGATTATATACTATAACATTATTTAATACATTTTTTTAAGTCTTCATTCTTAGAATTACATACATAATACAAACATATGGACCAATCCAATTATTTTTCTTAGTCCTGCTCAAATATTGTAATTATGAAAAATTCGATTTTGACGTTTAAGATTTTTATGCTTTTAGAATTCCTTTTTTGATAATGTCTGTGTGGGTATAGGCTTGTGATGAAGGGTATATGATAGTATCCGTGATGATGCAAATAATTATGTTCTTTTTTTATAATAGCGATGATGATGATGATGATGGGTATAGGCTTATAATGATATCCAACATGATGATATGGATGTAAATTGATGATGAGTGTATGGTTGTTCTGGTAATGATTATAGGTTGATGATTATGATTGAGGTGATGCAGTGGTGATGAAGATAAATACTATTCGGGTGTGTTAAGTTAAACATTGTTGATAGATGAAAAATTGTGTTAGTGACTTTTTGGTTGTCTGGTGAAATTTGGTTACCTTTCTTGTTTATTTCAGTTCAGTGTCACCTGTTCATTCAGACTACAGTTGTTGTTGAAATCCAAAGACTATTTTATCTTTGTAAAATAATTTGTAATGCAATACTTAGTTTTTCCGTTTTTAAAATTTTTACTTCTGTAAGTTTTCTCACTAACCTATAGTCGAAATTTCTATTGTAATTTCTTAATTGGAACTAATTGCACTTTTATATATGTTTGATTTTTGAATGATTGTATTATTTCTTATATTTCCTCTGTTTTTGTAGGCCTATGAAAAAGGTTTTAAATAAAGACCGAAACGTTGGCAATGAGAGTTTAATTTGAATCTGAAGAACTGACCGAGTCCCGATAAACTTTAGTTTTGTTTCTATTCCACGGTCGATACTTGTATCAATATTTATATATATATATATACAATTAAAAGAAACGGTCCAGCGGACTTTTTTAAAATAAAATAAATTCAAAACGAAGGAAACACACAGAAAGACACAGACATAACGCACATCGATATTTCGACCATCGTCGTCATCAGGAGGTGCGAAGAGCGAATACCGCCCTGTCTTCCTGCGGGACTCTTCGCTCTTCGCACCTCCTGATGACGACGATGGTCAAAATATCGATGTGAGTTATGTCTGTGTCTTTCTGTGTGTTTCCTTCGTTTTGAATTTATTTTATTTTATA
Organism: Hermatobates lingyangjiaoensis; assembly: GCA_026182355.1. NCBI lineage: Eukaryota > Metazoa > Arthropoda > Insecta > Hemiptera > Hermatobatidae > Hermatobates > Hermatobates lingyangjiaoensis. The sequence goes on along the minus strand of JAPFBL010000462.1, from coordinate 10,738 downwards.
TATATATATATGGATTAATTTACCACAATGAAAAACAATTTTTTGAAACAATGCTCTAAGGCCTTTCCTTAACACATCGTCAGAGAGCAAGTGAATTCACTTGCTCTCTGACGATGTGTTAACGAAAGGCCTTAGAGCATTGTTTCAAAAAATTGTTTCTCATTGTGGTAAATTAATCCATCTATTATATCAAGTGTTATTTTGATTATTATTCATATATATATATAAATGATCAAACCACAATAAGAAATGGGAAAACTAAGATCTTTCAACCGTAACAAGTGGTCTTTGTCAGAGTCAAACACCCAAAATCAGTTGGGTTTTTGACTCTGACGAAGACCGCTTGTTACTATTGAAGATCTTAGTCTTGTCTTCCCATTTCTTATTGTTTGATCATTGATTGTTATTTCACGTTTTTATGTGAAATCTTTTTATATAAATATATATTGCAGTTTTATTTGCCCTTGTTCTAGTCTAAGGTTGGTGTTTAGTCCTGAGTAGTCGTAGTGTCCGCATAGTTCCAGTTGGTTGCTTGTTTATAGTTGTGTTGTTCTTCATTATTTCTATTGCCTCGTGGATCTGTAGTCTATTGTAGTCATTTATCTGTTTAATGATTCTCGTGTTTTCTGTTAGGTCCTCTGGAGTCAGCTCTGTATTGTGTGTGTCCAAGGTATGCTTTTTTATGGCTCCACTTTGCAAGTGCATTGTTAGGCGTCTTGATAATGTTAATTAACATATTATATATATATATATTATATGTATATGAGTCGTTGTCTGCTTGCATTGCGACTCGTTTCTATCTTTCTGATGACGAGGACATCGAAATAAAGTATTTTCGGATGATCCGTCTTCAGGAGAAAATAGAACGTGCGACCAAGCACGCCGGAAACGGCGTACGTTTATGCGTACGACCCTGTCGAATTTTGAGTGAAATTTAGTGCTATACGTACGACCTCGTCGAATTGTGAGTATATACCTTGTATACTCACAATTAGTGATATACCTCGTAGTATTAGTGAGTATATACCTCGTCGAAATATGTATATATATATATGAATTAATCAATCAACAAATATACATTAGATACGAGTACAATGCTCTAAGGCATTTCGTTACAACATCATCAGATGTAATAAACATAATCAAAAAATATAATAACAAGTTAACCTGGTTGATTGAAGTCTTCAGAGTTGTTGGCATCCCTGACTGAATTTAATGTTCCTAAAACTGCAGGAGCCTTAATCTGCTTACTTATTTCTTTTATCAATTTTAGGAACATTAAATTCAGGCAGGGATGCCAGCAATCCTGAAAACTTCAATCAACAAGGTTAACTTGTTATTATATTTTTTTTTTTTTAGGTCATTTCGCTCTGTGATGATGTAGTGAAAGGCCTTAGAGCATTGTATTTAATATATATTTCTTTATTGTGGTTGTTTAATTCATATTTTATATAAAGAGTTATTGTTGATTATTAGTTTTTCATATATATATAAACATTGATAAAAGTATCGACCGTGGAATAGAAACAAAACTATAGTTTATCGGGACTCGGTCAGTTCTTCAGGTTCAAATCAAACTCTCATTGCCAACGTTTCGGTTTTTATTTAAAACCTTTTTCATACAATAATTGATAAACGGAAAGACGATCCAAATTGGACACAATAACAGTTCAAAATTGAAGATAGGTAGCACACAAAGGAAAGAAACACACTTACAAACTCAAATTTTTGGGCAATCCGTCTTCAGGACAAAAGAGAAAGGGAGACCAAGCACGTTGTAGACGCAATGGCTAGTAACCCTGGTCTCCCTTTCTTTTTTCTCCTGAAGACGGATTGCCCGAAAATTTGTGTTTGTGTGTTTCTTTACTTTGTGGGATACCTATCTTCAATTTTAAACTGTTATTTTTATATATATATATATATATATATAAATATATATATATATAAATATATATATATATATAAAATATAATATATATATATAAAAATATATATATATAAATATATATATATATATATATATATATATATAGGTGTGTTCTCTAATCGGGGTTCGGTCAATTTTACCGAACCCCGATTAGAGAACACACCTATTCTATCAAACGGTCGATATATTATTGAATCTGTTATATATATATATATATATATATATATAAACAATGATCAAAGCACAATAAGAAATGGGAAAACAAGACTAAGATCTTTCAACCGTATCAAGCGGTCTTCATCGGAGTCAAAACCCCAACTGAAATAGTTGGGTTTTTGGCTCTGATTTGTTATTTATATATTATATATTTGTTACATATATATATATATATATATAATCGGATCGATGTTTGTATCGGACGGTTGACGTATTCACGTCTCCCGTCGTATTCACGTTCCTTCTTTTCCTTTTCTCTTCTCTGAAGATGGTAGGACAGCTGAAATGATTGAAAATCCTGATTGTTAGACCTCTTTTTTGTGTTCTCTATTTGAAAATCCTGGGTGTTGACCACTTTTTTGTGTTATTATGTATATATAGTTTTCTATGAGTTGTCCGGAGAAAGGAATATGATTCGTTAGTTCACTGTAATGTGAGGCTAATGTTTTCTGCCAAACATCATTTAACACAGAGGGACTGTGCAACCTCTACACCTATTGGCAGAACGCAGAGGCTTTTTTTGAGCAGCGGGCAACTGGGACCTTACGCACGGACCTGTAAACTCCACTTCCATTGGTCAACATCGCAACGAATCATATATATCAGTTCACAAACGAAGAAAAGCAACACACAGAGAAAGAGACACACTTACAAACTCAAATTTTCGGATGATCCGTCTTCAGGAGAAAAGAGAGAATCAATTTCTCTCTTTTCTCCTGAAGACGGATCATCCGAAAATTTGAGTTTGTAAGTGTGTCTCTTCCTCTGTGTGTTGCTTTTCTTCGTTTGTGAACTGATTTGCGTCCAGTTTGGATCGTTTTTTCGAATTTTAAGTGGATATATAATTTATGAAGTTTAAACCATAAGTGAAAAGAAAAACTGTTGAAAGAAATGCTCTGATGACATAAAGTGAAAGTCGTCAGAGCATTTATTTCTATTCTTTTCCTTTTTCCTTGTGGATCAAAATTACTATATAGTATTGTAAGTAATATATAATTATTATAATAAATATAATACAATTTATAATAATATATAAATGTATATAACACGTAGTTTAAGTAATATCTAATAAAAGTAATAAGGAAATATAATAAATATAATAATTTATTTTATATATATTTATATCCGATCATAAAAAACGGAAAGACAATGGAAACTGGGCACAATACGAGTTTAAATTCGTGGAAGATCACACATAGAGCAAAGAAATACACTTACAAAGTCAAATTTACGGGCAATCTGTGTTCAGTACAAAAGAGATTGTTTAACAACATTTTATCAATATTTAGCGCATCTTACGGAGAATTAACTATGTATGATTTCACACCAAGTGATAATATACAATCTTGCTGTAAAAGCTATTTATTATTATTGTTATTATTATTATTATTATTATTATTATTATTCTTGCTGTAAAAGCTATTATTATTATTATTATTATTATTATTATTATTATTATTATTATATAATTCACCGTTTTAACTTCTTAGTTTTCTATACAGATCCATCAGTTTCGGTACTCGTCAATGTCTGGAGAAGAACAAACGTAAATATTTTGGATTATTGAAAGACAATAGTAAACCTCCTTTTTTTTTTACGATTTTTCATTCCTATTTATCCATACATAGTCGTTTTCATCTAATTCGAATTGATTTTGTTACTTTTTATTCTAAGTTATATTAAGATTACTACGTTTATTTACTTCCTATACCAATTGTATGGTCGATATTATCTAATTGAATTGATTGTTTACTTTCCACTTAACCTGGTAAATATCATCTGATTGAGTTGATTATTTACTTCCTATTCGACTTCATCTACTCAATATCATGATTAAGTTCATTGTTTACTTCGTATTCCACTTAATATGGTCGGTATTATCTAATTGAATTGATTGTTTACTTCCTATTCCACTTAAGCTTAAATATCATCGGATTGAGTTGATTGTTTATTTCCTATCCGATTTAACTTAATGAATATCATCTGATTGAGTTGATTGTTTACTTTCTATTTCACTTAATATGGTCGATATTATCTAATTGAATTGTTTGTTTACTTCCTATTCGACTTAAGCTTAAATATCATCTGATTGAGTTGATTGTTTATTTCCTAGTCGATTTAACTTAATGAATATCGTCTGATTGAGTTGATTGTTTACTTTCTATTTCACTTAATATGGTCGATATTATCTAATTGAATTGATTGTTTACTTCCTATTCGACTTAACCTAATAAATATCATCTGATTGAGTTGATTATTTACTTCCTATTCGACTTAACCTAGTAAATATCATGATCAGTTGATTATTTACTTCCGATTCGACTTAACCTAGTAAATATCATGATCAGTTGATTATTTACTTCCCATTCGACTTAACCTAGTAAATATCATGATCAGTTGATTATTTACTTCCTATTCGACTTAACCTAGTAAATATCATGATCAGTTGATTATTTACTTCCGATTCGACTTAACCTAGTAAATATCATGATCAGTTGATTATTTACTTCCCATTCGACTTAACCTAGTAAATATCATTGATTGATTTGGTTATTTACTTCCTATTCGACTTAACCTAGTAAATATCACGATCAGTTGATTATTTACTTCCTATTCGACTTAATCTACTCAATATCATGATTAAGTTCATTGTTTACTTCGTATTCCACTTAATATGGTCGGTATTATCTAATTGAATTGATTGTTTACTTCCTATTCGACTTAACCTAATAAATATCATCTGATTGAGTTGATTATTTACTTCCTTATTCGACTTAACCTAGTAAATATCATCTGATTGATTTGGTTATTTACTTCCTATTCGACTTAACTTAGTAAATATCATGATCAGTTGATTATTTACTTCCGATTCGACTTAACCTAGTAAATATCATCTGATTCAGTTGATTATTTACTTCCTATTCGACTTTTGATTGATTGATTGAATTGATTGTTGTCTTTCTATTCGACTTAACCTAGTTGATATTATCTGACTGAGCAGATTTTTAATTCCTATTCAACTTAATTTATTAATTGTTTACTTCTCATTTACTTCATCATAACGTAGTTGATTATTATCTGATCAGGTTTTTCTTTGTTTTCTTGATTTATATAAACCCAAAATCATGCAGTTTATATCATCCTGTTCTTTGTAAAAATTATAGATTTCAACTTTAACTGGTACCAATTTCAAAATATTTTCATAATTTTATACTCACTCAAATATTTAAGCACAAACAGTATAAAATTGAATTTTTTTAATTTATAATTAAGTATAAATAAAATAACCGTATTTTTCTAACGTATTTTTTTTGTTACTTACAAGGCTTCAAAAAAACAATTCTTATTCGTTAGGTTTTAATACATTAAAGTATTACCACTATTAAATAGATAAATATTAAGGTTTAATTACCCTATGTCTATTGGATTTATGAAGTGAGTAGTATGTTATTCTTTTGTGAGTTCGTTGTACAGTCCTTCCACTTTTTATGATTCTTTCTTTTATGAAGATAAAAGTTTCCCTATCATACTGTGCGATGATTTATAAATTATCATTAGAAATTATAGAATAGTAGAAAATATCATTATTAGTATAGTGTAGAGTAAATGCCACTGTATATATGGTACCGCATTAACTGTCTTGTCTTTCAGATTCATGGAAGAACAGTAAGTTTGAACCTCTGACTTTTGATCTAGCAAACTATAGTTGACCATGCAAGAAAAACTTGGTCTCACTCACTTCAATTCCTACAGTACTTAGAATTTCCCCTTGCGACTTATTTACGGTAATTACGAAACAGATGCTGATGGGATATTGCAATCGTTTGAATGGAAACGGATAGTAGTTCGGAATCAATAGTATATTGGAATATGGAACGGTGATGGGAATTGGAACGGGATATTGCAATCGTTTGAATGGAAACGGATAGTAGTTCGGAATCAATGCTATATTGGAATATGGAACGGTGATGGGAATTGGAACGGGATGTTGCAGTCGTTTGAATGGAAACGGATAGTAGTTCGGAATCAATAGTATATTGGAATATGGAACGGTGATGGGAATTGGAACGGGATGTTGCAGTCGTTTGAATGGAAACGGATAGTAGTTCGGAATCAATAGTATATTGGAATATGGAACGGTGATGGGAATTGAAACGGGATATTGCAATCGTTTGAATTGAAACGGATAGTAGTTTGGAATCAATGGTACATTGGAATATGGAACGGTGATGGGAATTGGAACGGGATATGGCATTCGTTTGAATGGAAACGGATAGTAGTTCGGAATCAATGGTATATTGGAATATGGAACGGTGATGGGAATTGGAACGGGATGTTGCAGTCGTTTGAATGGAAACGGATAGTAGTTCGGAATCAATAGTATATTGGAATATGGAACGGTGATGGGAATTGGAACGGGATATTGCTATCGTTAGAATGGAAACGGATAGTAGTTCGGAATCAATGCTATATTGGAATATGGAACGGTGATGGGAATTGGAACGGGATGTTGCAGTCGTTTGAATGGAAACGGATAGTAGTTCGGAATCAATAGTATATTGGAATATGGAACGGTGATGGGAATTGGAACGGGATGTTGCAGTCGTTTGAATGGAAACGGATAGTAGTTCGGAATCAATAGTATATTGGAATATGGAACGGTGATGGGAATTGGAACGGGATATTGCAATCGTTTGAATTGAAACGGATAGTAGTTTGGAATCAATGGTATATTGGAATATGGAACGGTGATGGGAATTGGAACGGGATATTGCAATCGTTTGAATGGAAACGGATAGTAGTTCGGAATCAATGGTATATTGGAATATGGAACGGTGATGGGAATTGGAACGGGATATTGCAATCGTTTGAATGGAAACGGATAGTAGTTCGGAATCAATGGTATATTGGAATATGGAACGGTGATGGGAATTGGAACGGGATATTGCATTCGTTTGAATGGAAACGGATAGTAGTTCGGAATCAATGGTATATTGGAATATGGAACGGTGATGGGAATTGGAACGGGATATTGCATTCGTTTGAATGGAAACGGATAGTAGTTCGGAATCAATGGTATATTGGAATATGGAACGGTGATGGGAATTGGAACGGGATATTGCAGTCCTTTGAATTGAAACGGATAGTAGTTCGGAATCAATAGTATATTGGAATATGGAACGGTGATGGGAATTGGAACGGGATATTGCAGTCGTTTGAATTGAAACGGATAGTAGTTCGGAATCAATGATATATTGGAATATGGAACGGTGATGGGAATTGGAATGGGATATTGCAGTCGTTTGAATTGAAACGGATAGTAGTTCGGAATCAATGCTATATTGGAATATGGAACGGTGATGGGAATTGGATCGGGATATTGCAGTCGTTTGAATTGAAACGGATAGTAGGTTGGAATCAATGGTATATTGGAATATGGAACGGTGATGGGAATTGGAACGGGATATTGCAATCGTTTGAATTGAAACGGATAGTAGTTCGGAATCAATGGTATATTGGAATATGGAACGGTGATGGGAATTGGAACGGGATATTGCATTCGTTTGAATGGAAACGGATAGTAGTTCGGAATCAATGGTATATTGGAATATGGAACGGTGATGGGAATTGGAAACGGGATATTGCAATCGTTAGAATGGAAACGGATAGTAGTTTGGAATATGGAACGGTGATGGGAATTGGAACGGGATATTGCAATCGTTTGAATGGAAACGGATAGTAGTTCGGAATCAATGCTATATTGGAATATGGAACGGTGATGGGAATTGGAACGGGATGTTGCAGTCGTTTGAATGGAAACGGATAGTAGTTCGGAATCAATAGTATATTGGAATATGGAACGGTGATGGGAATTGGAACGGGATGTTGCAGTCGTTTGAATGGAAACGGATAGTAGTTCGGAATCAATAGTATATTGGAATATGGAACGGTGATGGGAATTGGAACGGGATATTGCAGTCGTTTGAATTGAAACGGATAGTAGTTTGGAATCAATGGTATATTGGAATATGGAACGGTGATGGGAATTGGAACGGGATATTGCAATCGTTTGAATGGAAACGGATAGTAGTTCGGAATCAATGGTATATTGGAATATGGAACGGTGATGGGAATTGGAACGGGATATTGCATTCGTTTGAATGGAAACGGATAGTAGTTCGGAATCAATGGTATATTGGAATATGGAACGGTGATGGGAATTGGAACGGGATATTGCAGTCGTTTGAATTGAAACGGATAGTAGTTCGGAATCAATGATATATTGGAATATGGAACGGTGATGGGAATTGGAATGGGATATTGCAGTCGTTTGAATTGAAACGGATAGTAGTTCGGAGTCAATGCTATATTGGAATATGGAACGGTGATGGGAATTGGAACGGGATATTGCAGTCGTTTGAATTGAAACGGATAGTAGGTTGGAATCAATGGTATATTGGAATATGGAACGGTGATGGGAATTGGAACGGGATATTGCAATCGTTTGAATGGAAACGGATAGTAGTTCGGAATCAATGGTATATTGGAATATGGAACGGTGATGGGAATTGGAACGGGATATTGCATTCGTTTGAATGGAAACGGATAGTAGTTCGGAATCAATGGTATATTGGAATATGGAACGGTGATGGGAATTGGAAACGGGATATTGCAATCGTTAGAATGGAAACGGATAGTAGTTTGGAATCAATAGTATATTGGAATATGGAACGGTGATGGGAATTGGAACGGGATATTGCATTCGTTTGAATGGAAATGGATACTAGTTCGGAATCAATGGTATGCATAGTATACAAACACACTCCCCAGTACTGTTTTCTTTTCTTTCTCCCGAATAAATTTCTTTTTCCCGAAAAATAAAGATTTATTTAAAATTGTTTTTTATTGTTATAAAAATATTTTTAACTTTTAAATAGAGGTTATATGCTTTTCAATTTATTTTGTATCTGGTTATTTAATAATTGAATTTAATTCAGATTAATAGTTGATTTTTTTAATTTTATTATTTTTTACTATCTTTTAATATTTTGGGGATAATCTCTAATTTATTTTTATAAGTTCAAATTTAATTTTTTTTGTGGGATTAATAATTTTTATCCTTTATTTTGTTATAATTATAATTTTTTTATTTATATTTAATTTTCTTTATATTTTTATTAAATTTTTTTTTATAATTTTTATTTATTTTAATAATTATAAATTTTAATAATAATATAAAAAACTCATGTAATATAAATATATACAGTGTCAAAATGAGAAAAAGAAAATCACTTAAACAAACAGTAAATTGACAAACTGACAAAAATAAAATTAATTTTTCTTCTAAATGTTCAACACTTCTACAGTCTTTGGTAGTAGAAGTACCAAATAGACTGTAGAAGTGCCGAAGTACCGAATAGACGTAAATATCAGAATATAATTGGCGATTGCGTGTGCAAACCGTAAAAACTCTTTCCTACGTGTAGATAAAGCCGTTCTGTAGGTGTTTTCCACGAACTTGTCGGTCTGCATCTCATAGTGAAAACGCTCTCCCGCATATCTGTGGGAGCATACCTCGAGAATATGGGAGACACTCTCCGAGGAGGCTCCACAAATGCATAGAATTTTGTGATACCACAAATAAGATTGCTTCAAAATTGGGAATACTAAATTTTGCCTAACTCAAGTATATTTTGAATAGAGATTTTGAACGAGTATATCGTACTGGCACGGAATCGAAAGCTTAAAATCCTCTCTTAGGGACGATATACTCAGATTTATTCACCTCCCTGGTAAATAAATCGAGGGCCAGGTGGGTATTGAACCCTGGACCTTGCAGTCCAGAGGTGAACATTGCCACTGAACTAACCACGTAAATATCAGAATATAATTTTCTTGTTAAGTTATTTATTATAGATAAACCAGAAAAGACGTGCCCTAAACAATCTGTTTTCTTTATAAAACATGTTTAGAAGATGTTTTCAATAATTTCTCATGCCCAATGAATGCCACATTGTAACTGACAGAACAAAACAGGAATAATGATTTAACCAGAATTACTTTATTATTCTTATTTGTTTTATATTGTTAATTATTAATTTACACATTTAATGCTGAAAAATTTATATCTAATACTATTTACTACTATATACTGATAGTATAATTACTTATCTTAAATTACCGAATAAGTTATGTTATTTTAATTCTCTCTTAAAAATATATCTAATTTTTTGGTAATAAATTTAATTGGTATTGATTTATATCTCTTGAGAAATTAATACATTTTTAATATTGAATTAAATAATGATGATCAATATTTCTCCCTACTTGAAAGATAGAATTTTTATAACGAAGAACCGTTCGAAATATTAACTGTCACAAGTATCTCTTCCTGTTGTTTGGCCTGTCTCAGCTACCATTTTTTTTTTAATTTTTTAATGCGTTTTTTAATATTGACGAATGAAAAAATAGTATGTGAATCATATTATATGCTTTGACGATTTATATATTTGACCCAATTGGGTTTTTGACTTTGACGAACACTGCTTGTTATAGTTGAAAGATTTTAGTCTTTTTTTTTCCCCATTTCAGATT